>OZ023197.1:6240709-6586835 GCA_963995505.1 Hypericum androsaemum
AGAGTTCGATATAACGAAATTGATGCTTAGGAAGAGCTACACGGGTTCCAAGGAGAATAACATGGAATTAGAGGTGGCTGGCGACGATAAGGAGATGAGTAAGGTCGGGGCAGTGGTGGGTGTGGGGAAAGGGAAGGAGGTGAATGTGAAGGGGCGGGTTTCGGGGAAGGAGAAGGGAGAGGATGGGCCTTGGTTCAGGGATTTAGGGGGTATGGAGAATGTGTTGAAGGAGCTGGAGATGGAGGTGCTTGTTCCGCTCTATCATCCCAATGTGCCCAAGTTGCTTGGAGTGAAACCGATCAGGGGAATTTTGCTTCATGGGCCGCCAGGTTGTGGGAAGACTAAGCTGGCTCATGCCATTGCCAATGAGACTGGTGTCCCATTCTATAAGATTTCGTCTACCGAGGTGGTGTCTGGTGTCTCAGGTATCTGATGATTTGTTGTTTCATTTGTCTCTTGATGTGCAGTTCTGCTATGATTTCGTAGTGTTTTTAGGATAATTTAATCAAATCACCATTTTGGAATTCATCTGGAAGGAATTGTCATGTTTGTCTTTGGGAGAGTGGAAGTTAGTTTCATTTGTAAAGTGGAAGTTAGTGGAAGTTAGTTTCATTTGTAGAGTGGAAGTTAGTATCATTTGTAAAGTGCGGAATGTATGCTATTCATGGTCTTATTGGTGCAGAAATTGGTATCTGCATTCATTTGCATGTCGTAGATGCTTCATATAGGTCCATAACTAGTTTGCCTATGCTGTTTTTACCTTTTCTGTCATGTGTCAAGGGGCACTTCAAGGGCACTTAGAGCAGAATCTGGCCAGTTAAATTCAGTTTTTCTTGGAATTTTTTAGAGCTGGTTGCACACCATCTAGGTACTTCCGTTTTGTGTTATGTTTCCGGAATTCATGGATTCAACCCAAATTTTTTCTAGAGTTTCGACAATAAGTTCTCATTGAGAAATTGAAAAAGCTTGCATCAGTCCATTTTCCTCTCTTTAGAGAAATTATTGCTATTGCGAGTAGTGAATCGTCTTTCATCTTGATCCTGTGTGCCAAAAACACGTGGTCGAATATCAAACTAATACTGCTTCCTGCGGGTCTTTTTCCTAAGCTTTGAACAGATAAGAACAAATACCAACGGTTACACTAATGTGTCTGCATGGATGTAGTCCCTCATCAGTCCTACCCTTCTACCATACATTCAAGACATGCCTTTTTGCAATTTACATTCTGCAAATACATATCTCAGGTGCATCAGAAGAAAATATCAGAGAACTATTTGGCAAAGCATATAGAACAGCCCTAGCTATCATATATATTGACGAGATTGATGCAATTGCTTCAAAGAGGGAGAATCTTCATAAGGAGATGGAGCGCAGAATTGTAACCCAACTAATGACGTGCATGGATGAATATCAGAAAGTACAACCAAGTGCTCCAAATGCAAATTCAGATAGTTCTGATGAGAGGTCTGGTTTTGTTCTAGTAATCGGGGCTACAAACAGGCCGGATGCTATAGACCCAGCTCTCAGAAGACCTGGAAGATTTGATTGTGAGATTGGATTAGGCATTCCAGATGAGAATGCTAGAGTTCAGATTCTTTCAGTTCTTACCAGAGATTGTAAACTGGAGGGTTCTGTCGATCTTCTCCAAATAGCTCGGTCAACTCCTGGTTTTGTTGGAGCCGATTTGGATGCTCTTGTTAATAAGGCTGGTAATCTTGCCACTGTGAGAATTTTTCATGAGAGGATGTCTAAAGCTATCTCAAGAATTGGTTGATGAACAAAGCAAGTTGTGGTTGAAAGAACCTTTGTCCCCAGAGGAAACTGAGAAATTAGCCGTTGTGATGGCAGATTTTGAGGTATCAGTAGTTCTTTTTCTTCTTATTGAATTTCCGCATATGTCATTCTCTTCTCATCGTATGGAGGAAACCTCCTAATGCATTTGCATTTTCAATGAGTAAGGGAATAATATGTTGATAAATCTCCAAAGGTGCTTTCATGTGCATCAAATAGTGATTGCCGGAGTTCACAATATTACCAACTTTTGATGGTAATTACTGTTGGATTCCATCTTTGGGTTTTTTGAGTTTAGTATTTATCTAAGTTCCTCTAGAGTATCTATTATTTTGGTTGTATGTTGAAAACAATTATCTAATGCTTTTTACTCAATTCCAAAGAAGTGTTTGCATTTTTCACCATTGTGTTTTTCTTGAAAACAATTATCTTGCTTGTATGTTGCTTTGGGAAGTCCATAGATGACCTTTTTTATTCTTCATACTATTTTATCACTAAATTCATTTATTCTCTCTTGACATTTGTCATGATGTCCTGAACGTTTCTTTTTTTTTACTTTAGGAAGCAATTAAATTGGTCCAACCCTCATCAAGAAGAGAAGGATTTTCTAGCATTCCCAATGTAAAGTGGGATGATGTTGGTGGACTTTATTCTATTCAACACGAGTTTGACCTTCATGTTGTTAGGCGGATAAAGTTTCCAGAGGTCTATCAGGTAATTTCTCTTATCTGGCTTTGCATCTCTCTTTTGCATTGCAAGTTAAGAGCCATAGGTTGATTTATTGATTTTTCATAAATTTTATTATGATCTTATACTAAAGTATTCTGAAGTTGCATCACGCTAGCATGAGTTTTGTTGGCGGTATCCTTGCTCTAGATTTGTTAAGTTATCTGCTAACATGCTCGTGTTTCAGAAAGCTTGCTCATATTTGTAACCCTTTTAACTCTAATGTTTTCTATATTGGCTCTAATCAGCGAGAATGAGTATGATCACATCCCATCCTTGATAATTAAACTCAAGATTTCTTCTCTTGGCATAGTTTATTTCTGTATTTGAAATTCTGCATGACTTTTGGCCATGACAATCACCTGTTGTCTCTGATGCACTGTCCTTTTTTAAATTGTCATTATTTACAGCACTTTGGGGTGAATATGGAGACAGGAATCCTGCTTTTTGGCCCTCCAGGCTGTGGTAAGACACTCATCGTCCAGGCAGTAGCTAATGAGACTGGAGCTAATTTTATTCATGTCAAGGTTTGTATTTTGTCTTCATTACTCTTGATCTTTTTGATTTGCAATTTTGTTCCGTTAGTTCTTTTGCTTGACACCCTGTTTGCAGTTTCCATTTAATTTGAGAGTTTGTTCTAATCTAACATTTTTATTTAGGGCCCTGAACTTTTGAGCAAATATGTCGGAGAGAGTGAACTGGCGGTTAGGACGTTATTCAGTCGTGCAAGAACATGTTCACCATGTATTATTTTCTTTGACAAGGTTTGCCTCCTCTCCTTGTCTTGTTCTTTTATCGATGTGTAGCTGTTGTCTCTCATGTGAGAGTCTGGAGGAGAAATGTTTTTCCCTGTACATTTGTGGTTTTCTGGACATTCCTGCAAACATACATTTTTTACATGCAATTTGTTCATATTTTCCATTTTCTTGAAAATCTTGCCTTTTGATTTGTAGTATTATTGAGAATGCATTAGTTTTCCCCAATCCTAAGGCCTGTGAATTGTAGTTTGTAGCTTGTACTCTTTGTTAATGAATGAATGAAGTACTTTCTGACCCTGAAAGTTGGTCTGACTTCTTGGTTGCTAGTGCATGAGCTCCTTGTTATCTATGTAAATTTGAACTTAACTGAACTCCTTGTATATTAAGCTTTCATGTGAGGGCTTCCTGGTCCTTTATCTAATAGAAATTGTATGGAGAAGGAAGTTGTTGTAGTGAGACATCTTAGCCTTCTGATGGTTTGCGTTGTTCTTGTGTCTCTCACACCAAGATTGTTATCATTGTTGAATTGGTGGGACTGGCATTGACATTGTTGAATTGAACCTTTTCCCCTCCAGGTGGATGCATTAACCATAAGACGCGGGGAAGATGGTGGTGAGGTTGTTGGGCGAGTTTTAACTCAGGTCTGTATCTGTATATATTGACTTTCAAAAAAGAAAATATTTATCTTTTGGACATGGCATTCCCTTTAGCTTTGTGATCCTTGGCTCTTTCCGTAGATACAATGATAAATATAAAGAAAGAGAACATTTTTGAAGTTTTTGTGGGAAGGAACTTTCTGGCTTTTATAAAATGATTTTCTGAGAGAGGAGTTGGTGTTTCATTTAATTTGCAGCTGCTTACAGAGTTAGATGGTGTGGACCAGCGTCGAGGTGTCGTTGTTATAGGTGATACTAACCGGTGAGACGGGGTGCTCTAACCTTTTCACGGATTGTGGGTTTATGAGTTTGTCTCATGATGTACAAAATGATTGTACTTCTGTAGGCCTGAGGTTATGGATCCTGCTATCTTACGACCTGGGAGGTTTGGCAAACGCCTGTATGTTCCACTGCCTAGCCCAGATGATCGTGGACTGATCTTGAAGGCTCTTGCAAAGGGAAAACCTATAGATCCCAGCATGGATTTGTGTGATATTGGTCGAATGGAGGTGTGTGAAAATTTTAGCGGCGCTGATCTTAAAGAGCTGGTATGTGCATTTCACATTTTCATGCTGGAAGGCTTCTTTCTTTCCTGCTTATCTGTTTTCCGTTTGAGACAACTTGCTTAACTTTCAGCTTGAAATTACTTGATTTTAGATGAATCAAGCTGCAACGGCTGCAGCAAAGGAAGCAACAGCAGAAGATGGCTCTTTTTATAGCTTATCCACCATCAAGAAAAGTAATTTCTTGCAAGTCCAGGCTAAAATTTCTCCATCCGTGTCATGTGAGGTATTATCTCCTATTCCTGGTCCCTCCGTAAGAGTATGGTCGCATTTCCTGCATTTTATAACCAGTTGTTTATGAAAAGCAGGTCATTAATCACTACAAGTTATGGTCAGAAAGCTTCAAGCTAACATGAGAAACAACAGCATCAATTTTAATGCTTTTCTTCCGGGTCAATTGTGGATGTTCTACTGCACTTTTAGCCTCCTTCAAAATCTCCGTCCAGCTTCCGAATTCCAAGGCATCACTTTGACCCTTCAAGCATGTGTGGAAAGTACAGCAATTCCTTGCCATTATATTATTATACCTAGATGTCGCTTTCCGAGGACAAAGCTTAGCTTCATTGCTATTGCCGGAAAAGGTACAACCAAAATGTGGAGTATCCGAGCAACCACCAAGAAACTGTTGGTCCAAGTTTGGTTGGGAGTATGACAAATCTCCACCTTGAACTTACAATCCTCATTTCAAAGATCCCCTAAAAGATTGACCATCTACGATGTTGTCTTGTTCATCGCAATTAGGAATGCGGCCCACCAGCTTGTGGATAAACTCCCAACTGATGGTCTTGCATGTTGCCAAGACTATCAGTGGAAAGCTTATCCCGTAGCTGGCCCGTTTATAACGATCAAGACACCATCTATTAAGCAAGTGATCAGTCTTTTCGGGATCTTTGAAATAACATAGCCAAATGGGGAGTGGGGACCATAAGTTCAAGGTGGTGATTGGATCAACATATTTATAGTGGTAGTTCAAGGCCGGTTCACATTCTGGTTGCGCCTTTCACGGCTAGGGTGATGAAGCTAAAGCTTCGTTCTCCGAAAATATTGGTATCATACTTGTTTTTCTGATATCCATCTGCGGACAAATTTTGATTGAACTTTGCTGGTTTATTCTCAGGGAAAAATCTGACATGGTAATTTAATCTGCGACTTGCTCTGAAAATGGCCAGTCTTTGAGGAAGTTTGGATTACTTATGGAGGCAGTAGATAGCAGTGGGTTGGTGGAGGTTTTGGCTGGCAAGTAGTTGAAATGATTTAGAAGATGTTACATCCTCCCTCCCAGGTGGCAGATGTTTATTATCATCTATTGGACCTATTAATCCAAATTTTTCCGGGTGATATACAGTTCGACTTTATAAGCTTTATGTCATGTTCCTTTTTTTTCTTTTATCATTCTGCCAAATTTAATCCAACTTCTGCACAAATATCTATCACTGAACTCCCAACAAAGAAAACTGTACTTTTGGTTTTGGGAAAAGTCCACTTAAGTACCATGTGGTATCCCGAAAAATCAAGTTAGTACCCTGTGGTTTAAAACGTATCATTTGAGTCAAATTTATTCTAATTAACATCAATTAGAGGCCCGGGCAGCTATCCGGACCCTCCCTGACCTGTCCGAGCGCTGCCCATCCATCTGGACTTGCCACATTAGCAAAATCTGATGACATGGCGCAACTTAGATCTTCTCTCTCTTCTTCTTCTTCCTCCTCCTCCCAAAATTCACGGCCGAGAGGACAAAAAAAGGAACAAAAACCTATATATATATATATATTAATCGGGGATCCAATCGCCTTCCCCTTTGGATCCGCCATCCCCGCCCCTTCCCTCTCCCTGTTCATAACCGCCGTCAGGTGGACAACGCTCCCCCTCCGCCGCGACCTCCTCATCACCGAGCCATCCTCATCTTACCTCTTCCTCGTTGCCGGCGACCGCCACGGCCTGATCGCCGTCCTCGACCTCCGACTCACCGGCGAGGAACTTACCGGCAGCAATTTTTTGTAGCTCGTCCACTTCAATTTTTGGGAACTTTGCGAAGAACTTACCGCCGTCGTTGTTCCTGGGTCGAGCTCTTAGGCCGTCTTCAACGAACTTCCCTCGATGGCTAGATTTCTCCAAACCTTTCTTGGAAACCCCTTCATCGATTTTCCAGAACTGTGGTTGCTTGTGTTGATTTCCAGAGACGAGAGAGTGAAGCTGAGTTTTCGGGAGGAAAATTAAGGTTCTAATTACGTCTATTTTTTCCAGCTCACGACTTTGAAGATTTGGGTTGAAAGCTTCTGGGTTCATCATGTTTATGTGTTTAAGGCCGGAGACTGCACCACCACCGTCATCGTCATCGTCATCTCCTCTCCTCTGGGATTCACCCCATCATCATCTTCGACTCCCTCTACAAGGTCTCTGCCAAGGCCGTCGACGTCCTAACCGCGATGGCGGTTCTCGTCGAGCTCTCCGACCGCGAGTCCTGGGAGGGTTTGACGACCATCTTGGCGACGGGCTGGAGGACCTCGTTGCTGGTGATGACCTCGCCGCCGTCGTGGTTTTTTTTAGGAGATGAAGCGGGTTCGTGGGTGTGGTTTT
Organism: Hypericum androsaemum; assembly: GCA_963995505.1. Lineage (NCBI taxonomy): Eukaryota > Viridiplantae > Streptophyta > Magnoliopsida > Malpighiales > Hypericaceae > Hypericum > Hypericum androsaemum. The sequence continues at coordinate 6,247,781 of OZ023197.1, forward strand.
TCTCTTGGATTTGTTGGAGTGGAGAGGAGGAGGAGGAGAAGAGAGAGGGGATGAGTGAAGGATATACACGTGGCGCCACGTCATCAGAGAAATCTGATATGGTTGGTCCACGTGGTAGGGCAGGGTCCGGGCAAGATGGGCAAGGTCCGGGCAGTTGCCCGAGCCTCTTATTGATGTTAATTGGAATAAGTTTGACTTAATTGATACGTTTTAAACCACAGGGTACTGACTTGATTTTTCGGGATACCACAGGGTACTTAAGTGAACTTTTCCCTTTAGTTTTTGGTTTTGGTTCGGTTCTCCTAGGCCCAAAGAAAGCCAAACCAAATCAGGGGTTATTTTAGTTAATTTACGTAGTTTTTCTATAATATTAAAAATTTATTTGAAGTTGTTTTAGCTATTTTCAGTTGAATTTAACAAACATTTTAAACCTGAGAAGAATTTCTTGCTTGTAAATTATTAGCGAGTCTCCTCCTACGGTCACGAGAAGTTTAAGAACGTCACAAATGCATTAAGCTTCAATGGAATCTCCTCCTACAGCGACGAGAAGGTTTGGTACCTCAATCTCGTCTCCTCTCTTCTCTTATAGTAGATGAATCAGTCACTCGTCGAGGAATTCTTGACTCAAATATTAGCTGTTTTTGGTCGGCAAGTAAAGTAATGAGTAGATGAATTTTATTACCAAACGAAAGAAAAGTATAAAAGTTGCCAAAATGAAAAAAATACAAAGGCAAAAAAGTTCAAAGAAAAAACCCATACACGGGCAAAGGGACCAAGGCCAAACGCCTTAGTAAGGCACAGGAACGGACCAACGGAAATGTGATTTTCTTTTTTAGTGGAATAGGTGAGTGAGCGGAGTGGAAGAATTTGACAAGTGGCCTATCCAACGGCAAAATATTCCAACGGTAAATCATCCCAATTACACTAAAATGCCAACGGAAAAATCATCCCAATAATATAAAATTTTCAACGACACATCATTCCAATGACACAAAAATCTCAACGGCACAAAAAACGCAATGGAAAAACAGAAGGCACATTGATTTTCAAAAAATAAAGCCGTAATTCGTGTAGATCGTTAAATTTTCTTTCCGAAAATATATATAATAGCAAAAAATCCAAACGAGTCAAGTTATAGTCCGTCGAAGTTTTGATTTTTTTATATAAAAAACTTCTGACACGTGCGTATAGAAATCTTATATAGCCTATTGAAATCTTATGTAGTTGACACAGGTATAAAAATCATGTTATAATTTATTCTGAATATGAAAAATTCATAGACAAATTTCTTAGCCTTGCAAGAAAGCCTAAATTCAGTTATATTATTAACAATTTTTTTGGAGTATTAAATAAACAAAGTAGAAAGATCCAAAATATTTTACCGTCCGTAGTTAGGATAATTCTAAACTAGTTTCGGGAATAATTTTTTTCATTTTTAAACCCCTTGAGGAGGAAAAAAAGGAGTGACAAGAAAAATATGAGTACCAAGGGAAAAATCAATGACAGGGAAAATATGAGTGATAACGAAAAATCGTTTTTTCAATTATGAAGCATGGTTAAGTGATCCTAATCAGATTGGACCTAATGCTCAAGTGGTTTGGTCAATAGTGGGACAAGAAATATTGAATGGTGATGTGGGCAGAGGTTTTCAAGGAATACAAATAACCTCTGATTTTTTTCAGATTTGGAGAGCATCTGGAATAACGAGTGAATTACAACTGTATTGTACCGCAATTGGTGCATTGATCTTTGCCGTCAGACCTACACATGGTGTTGTAGGACCCGCATTGTCAGTACCCAATCGGACTCCATGAGAGGCAGTAATTTCTATTATGTTGGCATTGAAATGACCCAAAGTAGGAACTTTCCATATTAGTAAACGAGAACTTCCATGATATTACAAGCCATTTCTGGTTTGTCTGTGTATCGTTTACTTCACAAGATTGTAAAAAATGCATAAAATTGTACCCTCCTTTTAAAGTTAAGACTCAGCAAGTCACTGTCTGGGCTGACACTAGAGGAGCTTCTCCATTTTGTAAGCTGAAGCCATACCAAACCAAACCAGCTATAACATTTTCTGCATTGTTTCAATCAAACATTACTTGAAAGCGCTTCTCTAAATGCGTAATCAGGACCAGAAGGGGATACTAAGCGCGACCACAATGAATTCGGTATTCGAATATGAGCAACCGCCCTGACATTGATTCTAGATTCACTTACTTATTTGGACCGTTTGGCTGGAAGCAGGTTTGCACATGAAAGTGTTTCTCCGAAAAGGATGAGCAGCCGCAGCGAAGGCTTAGTTGTCTTCCTCCTTCGGTCAATGTATTCCACGAGTCAGCTTCTACGAAGTCTTGATGTTAATGAGAGTTTCTGGCAACAAATAACCAAGTAATCTTACTGTAATTTGTATTCTTGATGGAGAAAACATTAAGTATCTACAGCGCAGGAATCTTACAAGTGAAGATTATTATGTCAATCTTGTTCATCTGTTCTTGGCAGGAGACTAGGCCGTGCTGCTTGAGATATACTGCCCCTTTCAGTTGATACAATCTCAAGGCTGGATTTTGTAAAGAGCACGTCAGATATGATCAGGTGCGGGGAAGACGGTACAAGTAATGCAGAAAATAAAGGTCAATACCCACCTTTTATTAAACATATGGCAAACTTCTTATTCTACTAGAGGCTTCAGCTTCCAGAGGAGTATCCATGCCTTACTATGCCTCACCTTCTGGATCATCAAGTAGTATTCCATTTCAGTGTAGCTCAAAAGGCGAGAGCATTTTCGGGAACAGAGTCCTCAAGTTGGATTAAACATACAGGTAAATGTAGACTGCGGCAAATTGATCTCCGGATAATCTTCTGCGGCCTTCAAATTAGGCTGAAAGAAATTTCCAAGTTGAAGGTCAGAAGGCTTAAACGAAGATAAGTAAGAAAACTCATGACTGCGTGTTTACATGGAAGTTACCGACCGTGGAATGTTATAGAGGCATTTGGATGCGATTGGATCAAAGTTAGTTTCTTCTCCATCTTAGGAGCTACACTTTTTTCAGTCTTTTGGCTTGCATAGCTCCTGCAAAAAGAGAAAAAAAGGATTTTTTTTTCAAGTTGTCCTTAGAATTACGATGACAATAAATCTAGCATTGGCCATACTTCAGTCTAGAAAAAGTGGTTGTTCAAGACTCACCAGGAGTTTAGCCGTCAAATGTCAGAGCGTCCATGGCCTTTAAATGAAACCGAAGAGTAACTCCCTCCATCAGCTACTGCTGCAAGCATTTTCATTCACTTCCAGCAGATTCTGGCGTGTGTTTCTGCTATTTTTATCCAGATAGTCATAAGTGATATACATTAGGAAATCAAGAAACAGCGCCTTTTCGGGTGCTGCCCGTGGACGTTTAGCATCATCCTGTTGCATTCTATTGGAGGCTTGATCGATTATCCAATAACTTACGTCATCCATCTCAACGGAGTTGTCTCTAAACTTTTGACCCCATAATTTGGACTTCTCAGGCATCCCCTGCTTGCAGAATTGCGATAACAGTATGTTGATTGTAACGACGTTTGGAATAAAAGCCATCTTGATCAACTTTGCAGCCAATATCAAAGAATGGTCAAGTATGTCAGCACATATACCATTTATCAGTGTGTTATATGTTACCGTATTCGGAACAAGACCTTCTAACACAAGCTTATTCAGCAGCAGTGCAGCTTGGCTCATTTTCTGAGTGGAACAAAATCTGTTTATATGTATATTGTAGGTGGTAATATCCGGGTTCCACCCGCTACCATACATTTTATTTTCAAGCTCACTTGCAGTAATCATATCGATTTTTCTTTTGCAGAATCCATGAATCAAAGTATTGTATGTGACTATATCGGGTGTCAAACCAATGCGAGGCATATCCATAAACAAATCAGTTGCAGACTTCATTCTTCCCACTTTGCACAAACCATTTATGATGATATTTGTTGTAAGAACATCTGGAACAAGTCCCTTAGACCGCATTTCCTTCTCCAAATTCAACGCTTCGTCCAATTTTCCACATTTGCAAAAACCATGGATCAATGAATTATAAGCAAAGTTGTTTGGCACATACCCTCTTCTTGACATTTTTGAAAACATGTCATACGCCTCCTCCATCAGACCGGTCAAGCAAAGGCCATTAATGAAGGCAGAGAAGGCCACAACATCCGGATTCATGCCCCTGTCCTCCATTTCTTTCCAGAGACTACAAGCCCCCTCTACGTCATCTTCTCTGAAGTAACCATCTAAGAGAACAGTGAAAGCAACTTTATTGACTGGAAAGCCTCTTTCTATCATCTTATACATTAGTTCCCTCGCTTCTCGTAGTCTACCCTTCCTAGAAAGACCCATAAGTAGAGAGCTGCATGTTAATGCCGAGGGGAACAGCCCGAGTTTCATCAAGAGCTTGTATGTTCCATAAGCATTTTCTTCTAATCCTGCCTTGCTATATGCTGCAATTACTGAGTTAAATGCTATTAAACTTGGAGGTCTTCCATCCTCGAGCATGTGCACTAAAGATTCAAAGGCTTTCTCCAACTTTCCAGCCCAGCACAATCCTGCAACAACGATGTCCCATGCTGAACTGTAACCGGCAGGCTCCGATGATGACGTGAATTCTCTCAAAATCCTCTCAGCATCCTCTTTCTTTCCATACCTATAATTTCCTTGGACGAGAATATTGATAGTTGCACCATCTGGTGCTACACCCTTTCTTTTCATGTCTCCATAAAGCATGTTAGCCTGACCAATATTTCTCGCCTTTACATATCCATTCATCAGAGCGTTATATATTTCAACGTCTGGAACAAAAAGATAATCTTGAATTTGCTCAAAAAGCTTCCTTGCTTCCACGATGTTTCCTTCTTGACAAAACCCATTTACAACTGTACTAAACGTGACTATGCTTGGTTCACAACCACTTTGAATCATCAAATTTACCCAACAAATTGCATCAGTAGTCCGTCCTCCGACACAATAGGCATTGATGATAACGTTATAAGCATAAACATCTGGCTCACAACAGAACTTCCTCATCACATGTAGCAAACTCTCCCCTGTCCTGACAATCCCTCTGCGACAAAATCCAAGAATCATTACATTAAAAGTATGGTTAGAAGGGCGCGGCCCAGCAGAAACCATACCCCTGAACAACTTCCAGACAGTACCATAATCCCCAACTCTAAGCAACCACTTCAAAAGCATAGTGATCGCAGTTAAACTCGGAATTAGACCAATCTGCCTCATCCAATGCTCAATTCTCAATGCCTCGTAACCCATGTCTGCCTTCAAGAAACCCCTCATGATAGTATTAAGAACTGAGAAATGAGACTCGTAAGCAAAATGATTATCCCACATAAACTCAACCAATCCCCTACTTCTATCCAATCCTATGCTCCCTATTACCCAAGAAACCAAGTCTTGGGCACAAAAACAAAGCCCTTTTGCCGCCAGCAGATGTGCTGATATGCAAGAGGACCTAACAGCATCATCTGAATCCTCCCGAAACACGAGCTTAAAAAATGCAAGCGCGACCTCTCGGGTCCCCATCAGTTTCATGACTTCAACCAACAAATGCGGGTCGAAACTCCCAGAGAATCCGATCAATGCATCAACTTGGTATCTCTTTACCACCTTAGGCAAAGCTACAGCCACCCTACCCCGTTCATTGGGATTCAAGCGGGCCAAAGAACCGGGTCCCCCGGATTGAAACGGACCAAACTGGCTGAAGCAATCAAACCTCCAACTGGTGCTAGTGGAAAAAGATTGGTACCAACAAACAGTAACAAGCACATTGTAGTTGGATCCAGAGCTCACCACTCGGCCGCCGAGAACTCGCAGGACCCGGGAGAGGTAGCCCACTTGGCACACTCGGGCAGACAGCCGATGAAGCATGCCTTGGAAGGAAGGGGGACTGGGTTCGTGTCTTGTAAGGGAACCAAACCAAGTGGTTCAAGGCTTCCTTGTTCGAGGTCTGGTTCTGGGTTCTAATAATTAACATTCTTCTGGGCGTTTGTTGGTTTGTTGATGCTTCTTGTCCGAACCCTTCGAGGGTTTTAGCATTTCTTCCCCTCGCTCGCCGTGGGGATTTTTGGGGTTGGGTTTGGGGTTTATGGGTTTTGATTTATTTTTTGTTGTTGGAATCTTTAAAGCGCATCTGTCTGAGTCTGACCCGGAGTTGTCTTTAGTTTTGGGGCTGAAAATTTTCAGTCAAGTGCTTCACAGTTTAGTACCTTGCGACTTTAGTATCATTTAGTTTGGCTTTTCAACATTGGGTACTTAAGTAACAATTTTGTATTAACTTAGTAGTTAAATGTCCAATGCGTATCTTATGGTTTGACCTTTTTCTTACTATGTATCTTGTAGTTTCTATTTTTTCTATTCCGGTGACAGAGATTTTCAAAATACACTTTTTTGGTACACTTTTTTTTGAAGTGTAAATTCAGAAATTTATGTCCTTAAGAAAGACAAATCGAAAAAAGGTATTTGGTCAAAATGACGTCAAACCAAAAGATACTAACATAAAATTTTCTGAGATTTTATCAAGACTATCCACGTCAATAGCATATAGGAGAGAGAACGACGACAAGTTGATGATGTGAGAATCTTTGTTGACACTATCCGAAAAAAACTAACAATGATTAGAAATTTGTCAATAATAAAGTAAAATTTTAAAACCTCTATCACCAAAATAAACAAAGCAAAACTACATGATAATGTTTAAAAATAAATCAAATTTATGGTAGTAAAGTCAACTTTTCATATTATTCATGATATGACAGTTGAATTCACAGGTCTTAGGAGATGTTAATTAGACCCTTATGACCTTTACTTTAAAGATTTACCCGGATTTAGACCCAAAGGGGTCTAAGATCCGTTGATTTTGACCTGGTTTAAATCTGAATCTTTATATTTTGAAAGGATAAGGGCATGGATATGGATCTATAGAATCCTGTACTGACCCTACTCGAATTTTTAAGATAATATTAATATAATAGATTTGTATATTAATTACTAAATGTAATGTCCTTGATTGAGAAAAGTAGTCCAAAAACTCTAGAACGAGAAAAGAGAGGGAGAAGAAGAAGATAGAAGGAGGAGAAGGAAAGGGGAAACATGTTGTTTCCTTCTGAAATTGTTTTACAAATGTCTAAGATAGTCATTAAACCCTTTTACACTTTTATTTATACTCCTATTAGCCCAATCTGACTAACCTTGGCCTAAGATTCATACGAATACAACTCATTAAGGCCCAATAGAACCTACGTACATAACAATTCCCCCATTTAACAAAACCTTGTCCTCAAGGTTTAGAACATAACAAGATTCATTTCCCTCCTTTAAACCCTGAGTTCAATTTGCATCAAACAACCACCATCGAACCATGGATAGACTCCAATTCCTTGCATTACGCCATTTTACCATCATTCCTTGAAAGAATCTCCATTTGTCAAAGTCAATGTGCAAGTCAATGTCCAGATGTTGAAATTTTTGCATCATATACTCCATACTTTGGTTACAGCTTGCTGGAACACTAAGTTCCATCTGTAATATTTTTCTAAATGTACCTTCACTCCGGATTAATCCTATAGTTGATGTATAACCAAGTGCTACATCAAGATTCTCCTTGAAATTAGCCTGTTTATAAGTATCATGTATAACTTTTTTAGAAGGTGCAAAATCCTACAACAGACACTCCTGAAATACTTGATTGTCGATAGTTAGGGCTCTTCCTCCCTGTTGTAAAAAGACTTCCATCAAGACTAGCCGAAGAGCATCTTCTGCAAGGATGCCAGTGACCTGATAAAGTGTTCCCGCTACATTGATTCCTTGCACCAACCTTTTAATTCGTAACACCAAAATGGTCTTCAATTTCTGAATTACCCCTCTCAAAAGTGAATCATCAACAAGAACATCAGATCTTGCATCAATATATATAATACTCTTATAAAGGGCTTGGCATGTATTCATAGGAGCATTAGCAATATCAAACTCCCTCACAGCTAAGCAACTCAACAGATAGAAATGTCCCTTGTCAGGTGAGTCATTAACTGGGACTTGAATATTAGATTGCTTAGTAGGTTGAGAAGATAACCAAAGCATGTTCCTCGCGAATTCCCATTCCAAATGTTCTCAAGAGTACTGGAGACACACAAATGTTGTAGCACATCTCATTCTACATCAATCCAAGTTGTGCCCCAAGTAACACCAAACTTGTGCACAAATAAGCAATGGCCAACCAAAGAATTAGGAAAGGATCCACTATGTTCTTCCATGCATGAGAGTTTAGTACAGGAAGTAGTAGATTAATGTGATATTCTATAGGCAATACACAAACCTCTACATATGCACTGTAAAAAAATGCTTGTCTTAACAAAACAGTCTGTCTAATCAACTTCCTCAATAACAGCTTCAAAGTCTCCTGGATCCCAACTCTGAAACATAAATCTCCACTCAACTCCACTTAAACAATTCCGTTCCAACTCTTTAGTTACTTCCAAACAATCAGGTGGCTTAGATTTCACGTCAAAATGCTTGATATCAAAATCAACAACTAAGGAACTAAAACTACCTAGTTCAACATCCACCAAGTACACAACATTTGCATGCTCGATGTCGTTCACAACCACAATTTCTGCCAAAGCTTTTATGCTCCCTACTAGTTCAATGTGTTGCTTATCTGTGTCACTAGCTTGTCCATGAACAACGTCCACCACATCATCTTGTTTGACCATATCATTAATCTCGCATTCTAAACAGAATTTTTCACCAAACCCACTTTGTTTTCTCCTTCAAAATGACAGCCATTCTGCTCAAAGGTCTCAATATCACCCTTCTCACTCATAATTTCCACGGCCACTTAAATATCCACTTGTTCTTCGTTCTCAAAGTGCTTACACAATGCCTCGACGAACTCATCCCATTCAGCCTCTTCATTGCCCAAATACCATAACCAATACCGCTCTCTCGCCTTACCCATCAACAACCCAGCTATTAGACTATCCTGGTAAATATCCAAAGATGGGTAAGTCTCAAAAAATTCCTCGCAAAGTTTAACCCAATCTTCAGGTTAACACCCGAAAAGAAGGGAGACTAGGACAACCTCTTTGAGATAAGAAAATATTTATCTCATTCTCGTGGATTTTTGAATCCCAATCGTCCAAGAACTCGTCCAAGAACAGGTTCTGGTGTGGTTCTGTTCCATATTTTTGACCCTGGAACCCTCTGTGGCTCTCCGGTGCACTACCCCCTTTCCGAGGCCTTTTGAAATTCGTCAAATTTCCTCCTCTGCAGGTCTGGTTCATCCTCAAGAATGTGAGAACTCCTCGCCAATAGAGGTGCAGACGAGTATGGCAATCTCTACGATGATTCCATGAGCTACCACCGATGATCTTCATAACCTCCACGAAGAATCCTAGTTTTCTGCTTCTGCTCAAGAACTTGTAATTGCTCTTCTATGTTCCTCCAATACGATATTTGCTAGTAAATTCAAGGATTCACGAGCTTTGATACCACTTGTAATGTCATTGATTGAGAAAAGCAGTCCAAGAACCCTAGGACAAGAAAATAGAGGGAGAAGAAGAAGATAGAAGGAGCAGGAAAGGGAAAATGTATTATTTCTTTCAAAAATTGTTTAACAAATGTCTAAGATAGTCATTGAACCCTTTCACATTTCTATATATACTACTATTGGCCCAATCTAACTAACCTTGGCTTAAGGCCCATACGAATACAACTCATTAAGGCCCAATAGAACCTACGTACATAATACTAAAGATAATACACTTCTCAATTATAACCTACCCAATTTCATTTTTTTGGATTTGCTTGTTTGATTTTTTTAATAAATGAATTAATTGCATACACATTTTGAGTGTTCATTTGCTATTTGAGAATAGTGAAATGATAATTTAATTTTTTAAAAATAAAAGGAAAAGTATATTTTAGCACCCTGTAGTTTTATGAATTGTGTGTTCAAGGCATGTGGTTTACAATTTTGAATTTATTCCCAATAGTTTGTGAATTTTTACTAGTTATCAGTCTCGTACAGCCCGGACAGCTGCCAAAACACTTGGCAGTCCATGTGAAATGACGTTGTTTTGTAGGTGACATGGCAATTACATATTCTTAGTTGTTGATGATGTGTTGATGTGGTAAATTATCAAAACAACAAATTTTTACAAATCTTCAAAAACCCTCCCATCCCACCTTCATCTTCGAAAATCCTCCTTGACCAGTGTGTGGAGGCCCCTCAAAATAAATTGGTATTCACGGCTCAATAATTTGCAGTAAGAAAGTAAAAATACTGAGTCAGATCCAAGGAGGAACGAATATTCAACTAACCTAACTATTTAAACGAAAGTAAAGGGGGGGGGGGGGGGGGGTAGGGGGAAGGGTTTGTGAGATTGTAGATCAAATAAAATCAACGAACACAAAAGAGAGTAGTAGAAGTAAAATCAATGAGAGAAAATGGTAGATTCGAGATTGGAGTAGCACGATAGGTTGGTTGATCACTGGATCACAAAAAATAATCTAACACATATAACAAGTAGGGGTAAATCTCCTGCAACTGCAAAGAGACAACAAACATCATCAATCAATTAGCCAAACAACTGCCTAACTAATTGTTGACCATCTAATAGGCACAATGGCAACTATAAGACAATAACCTTAAGAACTGGACGTTACTACTCCTAGTGATTATATTCAAAACTTTGGTATGTACAAACTAGCCTTACTTATTCCTAATTAATTAGTTTGGTAATGACCGTTCCTCACTGAATTAACCTTGATCCTAGTTCAATTCTTAACTACAACTGCTAATCAAGAATCAATGGCATATCAGTTCTAGAATAAACTCACAATTGCAAATCATTCAAGAACAAAAATAAGCACAAGAAAATAAGTAAATACTAATGAAATAGATTGATAAAACCTGATCCTCACAACCAAATCCTTGGGTCTCCTCCCTCAAATTAACCTAGAGGATTAGTTCCTTATAGTCATGACAAAGGCAAAATAAAAGTAAGTTATCTGTTCTCTGGAATGAAAAGTGTCATCTAAAAATAAGTCTAGAGGGTTATGTATACCCCTCCTAAGTGTAAAAACCTAGAAAAGTTGTTTCAGGAGTCCTCAACGATGCAGAAACCAAATTTCCAAAATTGGCCCTTAAAATTTGCCAATAATATTCTACCAGACCAGTCTTCAGTATTTTGTCATTTCTTCCTTGTCCGAACTCCGATTTAGACGTTCTTTATATCCATGGAAAGAAGAAAGAAATATCTTCAATTGTTTGTCTAATAAGCGTCCTCTAATTCGGCTTCCAAATTGACCAAAATGTCCTTCCAAGTCAACTATCCCTGCTGGACTCCTTCTTCAAGTATAATTTCTTTCAAAATTTACCTCCTTTTCCTACAATTTAGCACAAAGAACCCATTAGTCACCCAAAACTTAAATGTTTACTAAAATGATACTAAAATAAATACAAAAGTATGAAAATGACTCAAAATTCTAAGTGTTTAATGCGTCTTTTAGACACACATCACTCCTTCATCTTCATCCTATATTTTGATCCCACCTTCGTCCTATACATTGAGCCGCCATTAGATAAGTCAAAATAGACTTTGGAGAGGCATACTAAGAGCACTGAATCTGCTCCAAATGTACAACAATAGCCTTCTCCATCCCAATGATCATGGACGGTTACAAGAAGAGCGGGTCTAGCAGGTATAAGTCATGTGCCGGGAGGTCACATCGCCTCATCATCGTTGTGAACTTGTCTGCAAACCAGTTCAATCCTAACCTAATTAAAATAATAATTATTACAAATAACAATCCATGTGGGTCACATCTAGGAGTTACCGAAGGTGTCGAAGTGGGTCCACGACCAGACCCCGCTTCTTGAGGCCGACATTTCGACCTGTGGTGAAAGAAGCAGTGCCGGCTGCCAATGACAGAAGATGACCAAACACCCTGGCCTCGCTTTTTGTTGCCGACGACATCAATATTGTGGTGGAAGAGCCCTGCCATTACCTCGACTAATAAAAAAAATGAAATTTGCAAGAGCTCTTTTAGGGTTAGGAAAAAAGCACACATAAACTGCCTATTGGACAAACAAGGTCCTCAATCACACCAGTCCCGAGGTTCTTTGAAAAGGGGGACTACTCGTCGGAGGCAGTGGTGTGCCTTTCTAAGGTCTATATTAGCTTGCCCTAGGGAGGCTCGAAATATGGGATAGAGGTATGTAATTTGGGAAAGGATTTTTTTGAAGATTTGTAAAAATATTGGGACTATTTTGATAATTATATCAATAATTAACAACAACTTAAAATATGCGATCGCCATGTCACCAGCTAAACGATGTCGTTTCAGGCAAATACAGGTCACGTGGACTGCCAAGTAATCGGGCAACTGCCCGGGACTGATGATGAGCGCAAGAAACACTCATTTTATGCCCTCGTTTCAGGGACATTTAGACCCGGTCTTGTGTCTGTTTGAGTCATTTTACCCCATTTTTAGGTCCGTTGCCTAGAATAGTTTCACGTATATATTTTTGTGTCGTTTGGAGGAGGGTTTTGCAGGGACGCAAAGACCAATAGAGAAAAGGCAAGCTTTTGTAGAGTCGGGCTGAGAGATAGCAAGCCGGAAGCAAGCTGCACCTGCCGAACGGTGAAATCTGCATCGACCAGCGCCTCTCCTACAGACCTATACCGATCGGCCCCATCCGACGGACGATGGGAGGAGTTCATCCACATTTCCTGGAACCTCTTATGTCCCACCGGGTGGCGCCGAATCCTGTCGAGTGGCGTTCAAGGAGCGAGTGATGAGTTTTTCATGAAGAACCCGCTAAACGGCAGAATTGCCTGCCGATCAATGCCTGTGACACTGCCTGAACTCTGCACCTGCCGGTCAGCGCCGAAACATAAAATTGCCCGCCAGCTCAGCCCACCGGACGGTGCTAGTTACATCGATCGGTATTTTTGCCAGATTTTGCCCAGGAGAATTAGTCATTTTGAGGGCACTTCAGACTTTTTACCTCATTTTAGGGTTGAGGGGGAGACTCCTTTATAAATACCCCCCCTCAACCTATTAAGTTGTAAGCCTTGACATTGAGAACTTAAAATTAGGGTTTTTAATTATTGAAGGAGGAGCTCGAGGAGCAAGAGGCGGATGACAGGTTCAGATCGAGCAGCTCTCCACTACGATTGAGCACTCTCTTTCCCTTCTCTTTACTGCTTTTGTGACATTGTTCCTTTTAATGCATAGTTATTTTGCGTAAATGACTATGTGTGAGTAGTTCTCCTTTGGGTCGGGTGCCTTAGCACCCCCAAAATGCTTGGTTTTGAATGGGCTAAATCTTGAGGGCGTGTAGTGGTTACGGAGCATAATGGTCTGGGTAAAGTGATCTCCGTTGGAACCTAATGGCGAGAGCATTAGTTACAACCTAGAGTCTTTCCCAATTGATTTTAGCATGACCCGAAGTACTTAGTCGTGAAGGGGAGCGTGGTAAACCTAACCACTAGACTAGGCATTTACCCGATGGACTTAGTTGTAAATGGACTTTACCTATAAGGGTGATGTGTGGCTGGCCTTAGGGTGGTACACTCATGAGTGTAGTTTAGGGTGGATAGTTGTGGTAGTTTCGACACCTAGTAAGGTTGACATCTTACCAACATTAGGTGTGAGTGACATTCTCGCCAAGGCCTCCTAGTACCATATTTGTGGCGTGAAGTACTTAGCCGTGAAGTGCCATGCCATATTACACCTATGCCTACCACAAACACAAAAGCCCAAGTGAAACCAAGCACGTAGGGATGTATGAAGTGCACCTAGCCCAATTTCCTTTAAATTTGACTTAACACCTTTTCAATTTTGCCTTGTCTTTGCTTGCTTCCCCCAACTTAATTCATAAAATACTTTCAACCTAATCTTAATTGTATTTTGCTCAGGATGTCTTGAACCAGCTCTCTGTGGTTCGACATTATACCCGTACTCCATTTATTGCAAGGTGGACCCAAAAATCAACTCTTCAATTGGCGCCATTGCCGAAGAGCGGCGTCTCCCAAGGCACCCCCGGTATTTGCACTCTAGTTTAGATTGATTGCTCTATAACAAGTCAATCTACATCTTACTCTTCCTTTTGTGGCTAAAAAAAAGGGGCCTCTTAGAGTACAAGAAGATGGGAGGGAGAGCTCAAGGAATACGTTTTTGAAGAGAAGGTGGGGCACCGAACGAAGATCAAGAAAGCCAAGAAATGATGATGAGCTAGAAGGAGGACACATAAGGATTAGGCATTCCAGCCATCATCGACCATGTCAAGGTCCTGTGCGTGATCTGTGATGGAAGGGCCCCCGTCAAACTAATGCTGATGCACTTGTGGAAGAAACTTGACACTATCGGGTTATACCCATTCCACTCCAATATTCATCTCGCACACGGTTAGCTCATAACTCCTCTTGGACATGCAAGAAATGTCAGAATCTACATCCAAGGCGAAAAAGTGGTGGAAGACTTTGTGGTGGTAGAGCATCCGAGCTCGATTCAACTCGTGCCAATATTTTGAAGTCTATTCCTCTCCAAATGCAAGCAATCATAGATGGTCAAGAAAGGCCCATCACCCTTACGCTTAATAGCACCAAGACCACACTCGAGGCCGTGACGGTGGGACATGGTAGCAAAACTATGCCGGGACCACATAATCTTTTTGGCCCACCATTGAGAAGCCCTCACGAGAGCCGAGACCACATAATCTTTTTGGCCCACCAATGAGAAGCCCTCACGAGAGGATGTGCATCTTCTCCTCCAACGGCGACTTAGAGGAGAGTGTGGATAGACCTAACCACTAGATTAGGCATTTACCCGATGGACTTAGTCGTAAATGGACTTTACCTATGAGGGTGACGTGTAGTTGGCCTTAGGGTGGTGCACTCATGAGTGAGATTTAGGGTGGATAGTTGTGGTAGTCTCGGCACCTAGGTAAGGTTGATAACTTACCAACATTAGGTGTGAGTGACATTCTCGCCAAGGCCTCCTAGTACCTTCTTTGTGGCGTGAAGTACTTAGCCGTGAGGCGACATGCCATAGTACACCAAGGCCCACCACAAACACAAAAGCCCAAGTGAAACCAAGCACATAGGGATATGTGAAGGGCATCTAGCCCAATTTGCTTTAAATTTGAACACCTTTTTCAAAATTTCCTTGTCTTTGCTTGCTTCACCCAACTTAATTCATAAAAAACTTTCAACCTGATCTTAATTGCATTTCGCTCGGAATTTCTTGAACCCGCTCTCTGTGATTCGACATTATACCCATACTCCCTTTATTGTAAGGTAGACCCAAAAATCCACTCTTCAACTGACAACTGATAAAATTGATAAACCGCAGGGATTGAATTCAAAATTTAAACCACATGATATGAAAGCAAAATTTGTAAAATCTCAA
Source organism: Hypericum androsaemum (assembly GCA_963995505.1). Lineage (NCBI taxonomy): Eukaryota > Viridiplantae > Streptophyta > Magnoliopsida > Malpighiales > Hypericaceae > Hypericum > Hypericum androsaemum. The sequence goes on from OZ023197.1 coordinate 6,263,244, forward strand.
GGTATTAATGTGCTTTTTCTCCAAAATAAAATAATTTTTAGATATAGTAAAATATCTGTAAAGTGATTTCCTGTAAATTGATAAACTTTCTAAACTTATAAAAGTCTCTGTCCCGAGTCGGGACTAGTATTAAAATTTAGGGTTAAATACACATTAATATCCTGTGTTATTAAAAATATCCACTTAGGAGTTTGTGTTATGGAAACACCCACTTTAATACCCTGTGTTATTATCTTGAAGACGTTTTATTTTAGTACCCAAGTTATATGAAATTTGACTTTTAGTTACGTGACAACGATGAGCTGGTTTATATTTGTTGACAATATGTGAAGTAATATTTTCAAAATTACAAAAACACCCTAGAATTAAAAGAAAAAAAAAACTCCCTTCTCTTACCCCGACCACCGTCGTCTTCTCCAACCCAGCTCCAGAAACCATTACCATCACTTGGAAGTTGATGGAGTGGGTGGGGTATTTTATTTAATTTGGATCAAACATAACGATGATTTCATTTGATTTAACAGATTTTAGGGAGGTTTTAATTACAATGGTAATAAGAATTGGTTCCTTTTATTGAATTGGGGCTTTGAATCATGGGGTTTTTGTGAGCTTTGGTGATGGTGATGGTCTTTGGAGCTGGGTTAGAGAGGACGTCGACGGTTGAGGTAAGAGAAGGGATTTTTTTAATGTTTTAATTCTAGGGTTTTTTTTCTAATTTTGAAAATATTACTTCACATATTATCTCTTGGTAAAAATAAGCTAATTCATCGTTTCCACATAAGCAAAAGTCAAGTTCATATAACTTGGGTACTGCAGTGTCTTCAAGATAATAACATGGGGTATTAAAGTGGGTATTTCTATAACACAAAGTCTTAAATGTGTATTTCTAATAACACAAGATACTAATGTGTATTTAACCCTAAAATTCAATAACTCCTCTATTGTGATGACTAATATTTTTTCAAAAAATTTTAGTGCTAAATATGAGTCTCAATTTTTGCATAAAGTGATATTTTTTAATAAATACATATATATTTACATACTTTACGAATTTGGAGAAATATTTTAATACACTAGTTTGTGCTAGACTTGCTTATTTGATAAATTTTACATCACCATTCATCTTCTCTATTGTCTTTAAATGATCATTGTGATCGCTGTCTTGTTGTAAAAAAATATCCCAATTGTGTATATCATTTGAATAACGCTATACCGAGATTTTAAGTAATTGTGATGTAGACAAAATAATTTTTTGGTATTTACGTATTTATTTTTCAAAAATTTAATTTTAATATTTTTGACAAAATGTAAACATTAATAATTTTTTAAAGTTGTACTTTTTTCCGATCCCAACATTATCACTTTATAGAGATTTTACTGTAACATGGCTCGCATATTGTCGTAATCCTGTCTGATTGTTTAGGGATCAGATCTAAGATAAGGATCTGATTACTAGAGATCATACCTCTTGCGGAAACGATAAATTAAGACTAGTGAAAAAAATAAATGCCACCATTTGTAGAATTCGGCGAGGCCCCCGACGATCAGACAGACCATCTTTTAATGGCTACCTACCTGCAACACACAAGGCAGTGTGTCTGGTTAGGACCATAATGTGATGATCCTTGAAGAAAGAGCTCACGTAGAAATCCAAGAAAAGAGTTTAGGGAGAGAAAGAAAGAGAGAGAGAGAGAGAATAGAGAAGTAGAAGGTATTATTATTGATGTAATCTTCGATAGTTCGTTACAGAGAAATTGGTTCCCTTTTATAGCTATACTAGTAGTCCCTTTACTAGCTGGATTACCAGTAGTTATTTGGTAGTTACAACGGTTATGAGCTTCCCGCCTTTGCTCTGCCACATCATCACCTGCACGTGCTACTTCTAGGCACGTGACACATAACATGTTAATTGCGGACAAAAGAGAGAGAGGTAACCAAAGCTTACACGTATACGTATACATCATCAAGAACTAACCTCATAGACCCAGAAAAAAAGGCTCGACCAACATCATCAATCCCCCCCCACCCCACCCCCATATGATGATGCTTCTTCTGCGAATTCCTCAGCTCGTAGCTTTCTCCGTAAGATCACTTCACTTGATATACCATACCAAGTCTCTGTCTAATTTTTAGAGCTAGTTTTAGGCCATCCCTATGCCAAATTGTGAAGTTCCTGGATAGACTGACCAAAGATTCAGACTTTCTCTATACAACTAACCGGTTGGTTGGTTGTTTTCTTTTGTGTAGAATTTCTCAATGGTAAGGAAAGCGAGGAGAGGGAGCGCCCTAAAAGGTAAATTAATTAATTAATTACTTGATGTCATTTCTTTGGTTTTTGGGTGATTGAAGTTGCTTCCTTTTTCCATCTAGATTTTGTGCAATTGGCAAGGTGGAGGGGATCCATTTCATTCCGCAGAGCCTCCGCACAGACTTCCCTTCGCATCTCAGCTCCCGGGACCTTCCCTGCAGACGAGGGGAATGCCGACTCTGTGGCGAGGGAGAAGAAGGTTGTCCCTGATGCTCACCCTCCAACCAGTAGAGATATCAATCTCTTGTACCAGTTTCTCGATCAAAGGTTTCTTCTTTGGTTGTGGGATTCCTCGAGTTTAATTGGGTTTTAATCCTTTTTTGGTTTTTACGAGGAGGTTCTTCGATGATGCAGCTCTAAACTTGTGGTACTGACAGGAGCTGGCATTAGTACGGAATGTGGAATTCCTGATTATAGAAGGTTTTTTTCCTCTTTTCTTTACCTTGTTAGTTAGGAAACTGTATGCAACAGACGCTGTTTCGTTGGTTATAGGATGTTCATCTTTCCATGCACGGACCAGAAACTGGTGGTGTCGTTTCTCTGAATGTTGAGTTTATTGTCGCATGGTACGGCGTATAAAATGTCCATCTTTGATAGTGAAGATAAGCGTTTGAAACTTTAAAGTTGACAGATTGTTTCTGTTCCACCAAGGGACGGAGATCTGAGTCGAAGTTTACCAAGTTGCTGTGTATTGTTTACTCCATCATTCGGCAAGTCTAAACATTGAAACATCCAAATGCTACGGCTTGAGTTTCTTAGTTGCCATGTATGCCACTCCATTGTATAAACTGCATGGATAAGTAGCTTATCGTTGCACGTCTGTTGTGGCCTTACTCTGGCCAAAGCTATTTAGCGTTTCTCTCTAATTTATGAAAGTCTTTTCTTTCCATTATTATTTTCTCCTTTCTATGTAGGCTTATTAACATTTGATGTTTCTCTTGTAGTCCAAATGGAGCTTACAGTTCAGGCTTCAGACCGATAACCCATCAGGTGATCTAGAGACACACTCCATGAAGAATTCCGGCTTGATGAGTTTTCTTATGGATTTCATAAACATTGCATTAATGCAGGAATACAATTAAGAAAACTATCTAGTGAGGAACTCCTATTTGAGCCTCGACTAATGCTGTTGACAGCCCATCCGTATCTAGAATTATTGTGGTTGGGTTTCCTAATTTTGGTTCTGTGGCAAAGGCATCTTGTTACTTTTTCTTTATAAGTTGGTTTTCAACTGCTGCTTCTTGATTTCATAAATGAAGAAAAAAAGACGTCCCTGGCTTAACAAGATAAATGCGACACTTGGGGTGAAGTCGTGAGTACGAAAGTTGAAGACACGACATTGTAGTTTGAGCTATGTCCGAAGGCTTTTGGGTTTAGTTTGGGACATCACTGAAAAGTCTCTCTTGAAGCTAATACTTGTAACTTTTTGTTGAAACTGCACTTTCTCATTCGGGTTGGGAAAGCAAGGTCCTTATTCTTTAGTGTTTCTGAATATGTAATCCAATGCTTGGTATTTCTGCCTGGTTCCCTAATTTCTAATCCATAGCCTGTGAGTTTTATTCTAAGTGTCCATATGGGATTTCAAAGTTCCATCTGCTGAAAATTGTGAAACCATCTCTTTTTCGGGTTTTGCTTTTTATTCTCCCGATTCATTACCTAGTTTGGTTATGCTGCTATGAGAGAAAGATACAATTTTAACAGAACAATCTATGTTGCTAGTAATTGACTTATGGGAACTGTTTCCTCAATAGGAGTTTCTTCGTTCGATCCGGTCTAGGAGGCGTTATTGGGCCAGGAGCTACGCTGGATGGAGAAAGTTCAAAGCTGCACAGCCTAGTCCAGCTCATTATGCCCTAGCATCTTTGGAAAAAAATGGCAGGATTAATCTTATGATTACACAAAATGTTGATAGGTAACTTCCTGTCTTATCTTGGTTTGCTTGGTGACAATCTTGCAATTCGGTGGACATCTGAAATGTTATCTCTGCTTTCAACCAGATTACATCATCGTGCCGGGAGCAATCCACTTGAATTACATGGAACTGTATACTCGGTCATATGTTTGGACTGCAGCTTATCTCTTGACAGGGATTTATTTCAGGATCAAATTAAGGCTCTTAATCCAAAGGTTTGTTTCTGTCCACAAGTTTTCTTCCTAATCTTTATGTTCTTGCTTAACATTTCGCTTTTCCGAAGTTACCAAGCAAGATGCAAGACCTTAGATAAGATATGGCTTGATCACTCTCATTGAAAGTACAAATGGTTTTCAGAGTTACTTTGAATAGATCATCGACCTACTGCTGTTACACGGGCGGGCAGTTCCCGTAGGTGGATTACCTAATTAAATATGGATTCTTAAGTACGAAACTCCATTTTAACAGGCGAGGGTCCTCGTAAATACTTAGAAGCCTTGCATGGGATGGCCTTTCCATTTATTTCATTGACTATAATTCTCGAAGTTTCAAATTTAAGAGGTGCAGTGAATAGCTGATACATGGTTGAGAGAACATTAGAATGATTCTGCTTAAGAACTTATGTTAGAGGGCATGCTTTTTGAGAGGGATACATGTTAATTACCTTTGTTTTAATGTGATTTTTGGTGGAACAAATGAATGACATTCATTTCTTCTAAATATATGGCATGAGCTCTCCGTGGACGCTAATATTTTTGTAATTCGGGAATTGGAAACATTACAGAGATGGTGAATGTTTCCAGCATACTCATGTTGGGGTTCTCTCCCAATTGTGTGGCCTAATCTTTGTGATGGTCACTACTGCAGTGGGCGGCCGCCATTGATAATTTAGATTATGGAACTCCTGCTGGATCAGAGAAAAGCTTTGGCATGAAGCAAAGGCCAGATGGAGATATTGAGATTGATGAGAAATTTTGGGAGGACGATTTCTGCCTACCTACATGTCCAAAATGCAGCGGAGTGCTTAAACCAGATGTAAGGTTCTTATCTGGGTAGTTGAGTTTCCAAGTAGGTAGCTGTCTGAAATAAGAGACTTATTTGCTATTGTGTTGGTCTAAAACAAACTTTTTTTTAAATACTAAAACAATAATTCAATTTGTTTTGATGGTAAGAGGGGTTTATGCCATTTGGGTAGACTGGTTGTTGTTTGGTAATAAACCACCACATCTGCTTAATGGCATGATTAGCAGGTATGACTTGCTAGGAGTTGTTCGGCAGTTCTCGTGACGTTTTTTTTTTCTTGTTTTTTTCAATTTGTGAAAACGTCCTTGATAATTAGGTTAGATCATGTCCTCGTTCCCCGAAAGAAAAGGAGGATTTTATCCTTCCACTTTTTGTGTTGAAGGTTGTTTTCTTTGGTGATAACGTCCCAAGGGATCGAGCAGAGAAAGCAATGGATGCTGCAAAAGAGTGCGATGCCTTTCTTGTGCTTGGATCATCTGTAATGACCATGTCTGCTTTCCGGCTCGTAAGGTACGCAGTATACGAAATGCTGCAAGAGATTATTTAAGAAAGTTGTCTACTAAATTATCTATGAGATGTTTCCTTTCACAAGTATTTATTACTTCTACTATCACATGTATCCGTTGTTTACTTTCAAAAAGAAGTTGAAGATACTTTTGAAGATGATCTTTCGGATCAGTGACATTTCGTCGTATACAACTTTCTGCCAAGATTAGAAAATTAATGCTGTGTGTCAAATAAATTAAATGACTTTGTCTTGTTTCTGGTTTGGAAGCTTCAGAGATTTCAGTTTGTGATTTACTACTAAAGCATCAGGTCTTTTTTCCCTTTCTTTTAGACACTTCTCGGACTTTTTTATCGCTATCAGGTGTGCCTAACTTTCTGCTGATCAAGCTTCTAAATTGAACGTCACAGAACTGCCCATGAAGCAGGTGCTGCAACGGCAATTGTAAATGTAGGAGTGACCCGAGCCGACGACTTTGTTCCATTAAAGATCAATGCTAGATTGGGGGAGGTAAAGTTTGAAAGCTTTCGGCCCTTGTTTCCGAATCTCATGATGTTGCTTCTGCCATTTTTGATAAACCACGAATTTCACAGATATTACCAAGAGTACTGAACGAGGGCTCCCTTAGAATCCCTGCACTATAGCACTGACAGAAGCGAAAAGGTACAGCAACCGATCATTTTCCGAACCTGTCTTCTCTGAATCCAAAGGCCTGAAAGGTTGTCCTTATTGTACTTCAATAGCATAGCACGGTGGATACAAATTGATCAAACCCGTTTCTACATTTTTTATTTATTTCATGCTATAGCTATAACTCTAGTTATCTATCAGGCGTGCAATTCTGTTGTTTAAGACTCCATGTTCCTGGACTTGACATGGTTTCTGCACCGCAAAGCTGTACGTTTTCCTCGATAGTTATTCTTATCAGGAAAAATGGGTACCGAAATTCATTGGAATACTTCGCGGAGAAACCAGTGCAATAGCTGTTGGAGAAATCAGTACAAATTTTTAAAAATTGTGAAAAGTTTTTAGAATTGTAATCATGCTTACAAATATTCAATAACATAACTTGCACAGAGTTGAACCAAAAAATACATCAGAAAATTCTAAGACAAACATTAAAGCAAAGCAAGCAAATATAAATAGAGTACCTGTAGGGACATGGTTGGAGAAATTGATGCCATAAGGTTGGAAGTTGCTACGGAGGTGTTGTTGCCAGTATTTAGGGTTGAATATCCTAAAGCTATTAGGGTTGGGAATTTGAGCTACCAGCCTATATACAACAACTTCATTCATTCTCTCCTCCATGCTTTTTGGGGACTCGATTTGGTCCTGGGCCTATTATCCAGAACCGGCCTGGACGCTTATAAGGCCCGGACGCAGGCGAGGGTATTATGGTCAAAATATCCACACAACATGCGACGCGCGTGGCTATTTTAAAATGGAAAACCCCGCTTAAAAAATGGACAAAACGGTTGATAGCAGATTTTTCGGGATCCAATTCCTCCTTCCTCATCGGGATCAAAACAAAAAAGGATAAACACCCATTTTCTCGCCATCTGCAGGCTAGAAACCCTATATCACACCAAAAGGCGGCGGCGATTGGAACTGCAAAAACTACTGCAACCATCCATGGATCTTCAAATTACAGAGCAATAGACTACTGCCGCAGCCCTAGAAGAAACACAAAAGACGGCAATGCATCTTCCAATTATAGAGCAAGAAACTTCGACCATTGAAGGTTAGTCGATCTCCTCCATCCCTCACCCCTACATCGAACTACACCCCATCCCGTTTTGAAAATCAACATCGAAACCTAAAACACTTGCAGATCCAGAGCAACAAACGGGCAAGATAGCATGTTCAAATCAACACGGTTCAAAAACTTTGCCTATCCAATCCCAGAGAGGTAACTATTAGCCTGTAGCTCGTAGCTTGTAGCTTGTCTTCATACTAAAGATGTAGTTATTATTTAATGGTTCGTCATGACATGATTTAATAGTTCGTTTTGATGATTGAATGGTTCTTCATGATATGATTTAATAGTTTGTTATGTTACGATCGATATGTTACGAGTGAATGATTCGTCTTAATATGATTTAATGGTTGATTCAGTTACGATTGAATGGTTCGTCATGATATGATTTAATGGTTTGTTCAGTTATAATTAAGTTGTTTATTCAGTTTTCCTTTTATGCAGACTCAAAATTGGAACAACTGGAAAAAGAAAAATTCTGGAAAGAAAAATAGTTTGTCACCCCTGAAGATCTGCGAGAATTTTACTACTCTTACGCCCACCAAAAAGGATTTGGTGTGCGTACTCAGTATAGGAGAGGACGGACTATCAATGGCCTGAATACCATATATTATGTCAAATAGTCTGCAACAAAGAGGGTTTCCGCCGGCCATCTAAGAATTTAAAAGAGAAAGATGCTCGGCCTTATGATCAAAGAGAGGAAAGAGTTGGGTGCCGTGCAATGATTTATTTCCATTATTCGATAGAGACATCAGCTTATTATATAAAGGAATGAGTTGTTGAACATAATGATCACGAGCTACACTCTGAGGCGTGTTCCCATATGCACAGATCAGCCAGAGCTCTCAAGCCTATTCAGCAACACATAGCTAACCTAAATAATCAAATAGGCATCCCACTAAGATCATCTTATGAGCTGATGGCAGCAGCTGCTGGAGGTAAGCAACATCTTGGCTTCCTTCACGTGGATCTAAAAAACCATCTGGGCAGTCGAAGACAAAGGGCAATGAAAGGAGATGAAGCTACTGCCCTGCTCGAGTATTTTAGAACAGAAGCATACCAAAATCCATCTTTTTATTATGATATAGAAGTGGACTGTGAAGAAAGGATTGCAAATATTTTTTGGGCTGACAGAAGGATGAGGATGGACTATAAATATTTTGGTGATGCAATCTGCTTCGACACAACATACCGAACAAACAAAAATTATCGGCCTAGGTATGTTGAATGGTTGGTCAACTCTGATTGAATGATTTTTTCAGTTACGATTGAATGGTTTTTTCAGTTACCATTGAATGGTTCGTTCTTTTCGATTGAATGGTTCGTTCTTTTCGAATGAATGGTTTGTTCAGTTCTGATTGAATGATTTGTTCAGTTCTGATTGAATGGTTTGTTCATGCAGCGCTATTCGTTGGATATGACAACCATCGCATGGGCTGCATTTTCGGTGCAGCTCTTTTGTTTGACGAGACAACAGATTTATTTCGGTGGTTGTTCAAAACTTTCTTAAGGTGCATGAATGAAAAAGGACCAGAAATGATCTTCACTGACCAGGATGCAGCAATATCTAATGCCATCGAGTCTGAGCTGCCAAATACGTACCATTGTCTCTGTACGTGGCATATACTAGAGAACGCGAAGAAACATCTTAGTCGTCTATACACATCTAAGGTAGCGAATTCGTTCCTTTATATGATAAATGAGGTAGACGATGAGGAAGAGTTTAATTATGAATGGAATCTCATGATACAAGAGTGTTTCAACTCTGTTGGACACAAATGGCTGAATACAATACACAAATCAAGAAAAAAAATGGTCATCTGCATGGGTTAAGCAACACTTCACTGCTGGGATGGTCACAACACAAGTTGTTGAATCCTTCAACAGCATTATAAGGCGGTATCTACAACCCGAATATAACCTCATACAGTTCTTCACACATTTTAACCATCTTTTGGATAGCAGAAGGCATGAAGTAACTAAGGCCGACTATAACTCCAAGGATAAGAGGCGCAACAACAAAAATAGATGCAACCAATTGTTAAATTCAGCGAAAGTCTATACACATTGCATGTATGAAAAGTTTTATGAACAATATGATCAATCTGCTGCCTACATAATAGAGCTACAGTGGGACAACCAACATCTCACAGGTATGCTCTATCACTGCCCTAACTGTTGTGTTATGATTTAATGGTTTGTTCTGCCATGCTTAAATGATTGGATGGTCTTTGTTAATACCATGTGCAGATCATATTAGACACTACAATGTCTACACACTTTCGAATGAAGACCCTTTAGTTAAGCTAGATGAGAGAATGGTGCAGGTTCACAAGTCACAAATGATACTCACATGCACATGCCGCTTGTATGAAATAGTTGGACTATTTTGCAGACACATATTAATAGTCATGGGGGCTTTGAGATCATTAGGAGAAGAAGAATTCAGAGAGCTGCCTAACCATTATGTTATGAAAAGGTGGACGGTAAAAGCAAAGGATGGATTGGAGGAGTCCGAGCTCCTTTTAAGAAGCAGTCAGTAAAGTAACAACAACGAAAGCTTCAATAAAGTAAAATGCAAGCTACTGGAGCTGGCGGATGAAGCCTTGTTGGATGCCCAGAATATCAATATTCTGGAAGAGCTAATTGTTACTGCGAGACATCAAATCCGACAACGTAGAGAAGCTCAAACACAATTAGCGCAATCGGATGACTTTCAGACATCAACATCTCAACAATTTGGCAAAACTTTAAAGATGAGAGAGAATCCAAGGAAGTCAAAGAACAGAATAAAGAGTAAAAATGAGATCGGACGGATGAACAAAAAGGCAAAGTACAAATGTTTGGCGATAGACTTGAACAGTCCTGCCCAATAACAAGATTTTTTATATGTTTATGTTCATTCCCATACATTTTGATACCGTGGATACATTGATTAATGACATTACTATTCTTTTAATACAGTGTGCTGTTCTTTAATAATCAAAATAGTTTGCTATGTTGCGATTCAATAGTTTGCTATGCTACAATTCGATAGTTTGTTATGGTACGATTCAATGGTTTACTAGGTTACGATTTAATGGTTTGGTATGTTACGATTAAATGGTTAGGTATGCGATGATGTATTGGTTGGCTTTTTTACAATACAATGATAAGGGGCTTAGGGATAGAATTGAACAAACACTTAGCGATAGACTCAAACATTCCTGCCCAATAACAAACATGACAAAGATATTTAATGTTTCGTCCCTCAAAGTTCAGGGGTTTGCTATGTTACGATTCAATGGTTTGCTATGTTACGATTCAATGGTTTGCTATGTCATGATTCGATGGTTTGTTATGTTACGATTCAATGGTTTTCTATGCTACAATTCGATGGTTTGTTATGGTACGATTCAATGGTTTACTAGGTTACGATTTAATGATTTGGTATGTTACGATTCAATGGTTAAGTATGCGATGATGTAATGGTTGGCTTTTTTACAATACAATGATAAAGGGGTTTAGGGATAGAATTGAACAAACACTTAGCGATAGACTCAAACATTCCTGCCCAACAACAAACATGACAAAGACATTTAATGTTTTCGTCTCTCAAGATTCAGGGGTTTGCTATGTTGCGATTCAATGGTTTGCTATGTTGCGATTCAATGGTTTGCTATGCCACAATTCGATGGCTTATTTTGTTATGATTCAATGGTTTGCTATGCTACAATTCGATGGTTTGTTATGTTACGATTCAATAGTTTACTAGGTTACGATTTAATAGTTTGGTATGTTACGATACAATGGCTAGGTATGCGATGATGTAATGGTTGGCTTTTTTACAATACAATGATAAGGGGCTTAGGGATAGAATTGAACAAACACTTAGCGATAGACTCAAACATTCCTGCTCAATAAGAAACATGACAAAGATGTTTAATGTTTCTTCTCTCAAGGTTCAGCAGTTTGCTATGTTACGATTCAATAGTTTGCTACGCTACGATTCAATGGTTTGCTATGTTACGATTCAATGGTTTGCTATATTACGATTAGACATCATCAAACGGCTTGCTATATTACATCAGAAGCACACAAAATCTAAAGATCTGTAATATCAATTCGAATAAACCGTGGATATGTTTAGCATTATAACTAGGTGCATGTTCAACAATAGTTCGACCGAAAAAGTGTATAACAGGGACAACGTTCAACCGTGGAGTATCACAATCATTTAAACCCCTTCTTCTTGCCTTTAGACCCTCTCCATTTCATGGCGGCTTGCACAACCAATGGCAACACAAGATTATCAGGGTGCACCACCATTGTCTTCAACATATTCTTCCTGCGCTCATTGAGAAATGCACTTGTCTTCCAATTCCTTGCGTACATTGGATCAATCTCATTCAATGGCCAGCGTTTGGTGTATAGTTCACAGAAGAGAGACGCATATACTCCACAACTTCGGGTGTCGGGTTGCTTCGGAACATTATGCAAGATCCTGAATTCATATTTTTCAGCATTTACTTCACTGAAATCACTCAGAAAGTAAATAAAAAGACCAAAAATCTTCTGTGCGTGGTTGATCAACTCCTCCTCCTTAAGTTCAACATTCATGCTGTCTAAGACAAAACAACCTTTCGTGGCAACATCGATCACGAACACAGAAAAGTGATCAGCGTGGAACCATGGGAAGATCCACTATCAACAAAACAGAAACGAAAATAAAAATCAACACAAAACTTGAGAATTATAAAATTAAAAAACAGCTGCAATCAAACTCACATATAGAATGCGCTTCTTGTCTTCAGGTTTGCTCAGAAAAGGGAAAAAACCATTAACAGTATTCTCAATATCTGTGAAATGAGCACGAGGGTTGGCAATTCCATCAACATTTGGATGCTCAGGCTTCAACCACCTTTCCTACAATCATTTATAAAAAAAATAAAATACGAAAGCATCAGATACCATCCGATGGCTTACAATGTTATTATTCAATTGTATGATACTCACCGCTACCCAAACAGGGAGTATCACGCGATCAATATTCTCCCCGCGGGCTTTCATGCCTTTGAGATGATATCTGAGATACCAATCTACAACTGCTGATGAAAGCCACATCAGTGGGCCGAGAGATTCAGTGTCGTCCCGCACCAATCTGATATTACCATCCCATCCAAAAATCTCCCCTCTGCAAGCCATAACAATAAATTATTAAAAAAATACATTTAAGAAATATTATACAACCACCCACATATCAATGACGTTCACACAATCAACTTACGACATATTTGGTCTCTTCCCTATTGCATACTGCCAGATAACATCACGCGTATCATCCGTCATCTCCATGAACACTTTCTTGGCGTCCGCAGCCGCCTCTGGTCGATTAACAAATTTTTCAACATGCTTGTTGTATCTGGGAGGTGGGTTGTTAACCTTTACCTCCCTTTCAAGTGCTTCAATTTTAGAGGGGGTCAACTCGTGCACAACAGCCCACTCAACTTCTGTCCCTTTGTCCTTTTTCACCTTCTTAGAGCAAGGAGCAGGATCCATTGCTGGTACAACATCAGCTTCTGCTCCTCCTTTATCCTTATTTCCCCTCGTACGACGGCAAGAAGAATCCATTTGTGGAACATCAGAAGCTATCACTCCTTCGTTCTTATCCCCCCTCTTCCTCTTCCTCTTCTTCTTATTCTCACCCGTAAAAGGAGTCTTCAGGTTCTTACTACGATACCTTGTGCGCTTGCCTATAACATCAGGAACCACCGGCTCATCCAAAATAGTCGCACCCGGGGCACCAGCAACATCACCACTACCCACACTACCCATCTCCCCCTTCTTGCCAGCAATCATCTTTGCTGAAATCTCATCTACATGTGCAAAAAGCAAATGTGTAAAATTTGGATCATTAAACAAGCTTTGCGAATCAGATTCATTTAGCTTTGCTGAAATCTCGTCAACCCGGGCAAAAAGTAATTGTGTAAAAATTGGATCATTAAACAAGCTCTGCGAATCAGATTCTTTGGACTGGCTGGCATCTCCAGCAGGTTGGCGAACGTTATGTGTGGCAGCAAATTTATCGAAAAGATCTTCAAAACCTAATGAGAAAGATGGAGGATCAAAATCATTACCAACACGAGGTGCACCATCCTTTTTCTCATCACGATGATGATGATCAGACCCCCTGCCCTCTTCAACCCCCTTAACAACTTCTTGTGACAGATCCTCTGCGCTCCTAACAGCGTGTTCACCCATGCTTGACACTGATGCTTAAACATCACTCTGAATGTCCTCACTGGGAGTGGCGCCACTAGTTTGAGTAGGCGAATAATCTCGATTGTCATGTTTGTCATCCGCATCATACTTTTTGCCTCTCCTAAGTTCCCACATATGAATCGCCTGTTACAGTACATATTAACAACAAATTGTTTGTTATGTAATCATAAAATAGCTTGCCTGTTATGATTAAATGGTTTGTTCTGCTATGATTGAATGGTTTGGTCTGTGATTATTAAATTATCTGTTATGTGATGATTAAATAGTTTGTTAACAAGGGATTACCTTTTTGTTCTGCCACCTTCTCGCCCTCAACCTTGACAACACATCATTCACAATTTCGCGCTTGCCGTGTGACGCTGTTGGAAATTGATCATTCACCTCTGCACCCTCATTTTCGAATCCGCTATCTTCCCCCATCACTCCCTCTACCCCTGTCACTCCATCTCCCACTCCATCCTCTTCTCCTACCACTCCCTCACCTACTCCAGCCTCTCCCTTCTCCCCACCCTCCTGCTCCTCTCCCACTTCCTCTACCCCTTCAGCCTCTCCCTTCTTCCCGTCCTCTTTCATTGCCGTCCCCTTCCCCTTCCCCTTCCTATCATCAATCTCTGCCATTATCTTTCTTCTAAGGGATTTCAGGTCTTTGATCCGAACATCGATTTCCCCTAATTTTTCAAGAAGCTGCAACAACAGAATAAAAAGAATTAAATATCAAATATTAAGAACACAAAATTTAAATATCAGATATTAAGAACACAATAACAAATATAAAGAAAATAAATGAAACAAGCACCTCTTTATCTGGCAACAACGACCATTGGTCATCATTTGCATCCGAGGAGGAAGGGACATTTCTGGCAGCAGCAAGCTCTGCAAGGTGGGCATGGTATCTCATCAACAACTGCGTGTTACCACCATACTTGATTACAGTGGTAGCAGCACTATCTAGCCCGAGCCTCAACCCAACATTGGTCCTTTCGGCAACATACTTGCACCAATTATATTTCCTTGAATGGTGTGGCGGATTGATATATGCATAAAGCTTGCCGCAAACTACATCAGATGTGGTTGGGGCAAGGAAAACCCCAATGCCATACAAGATATATAATTGTGCCCAATCTACATCCGCGATCGGCTTATCACGCAACAATACCGCCCTCACTTCCTTGAGCCTAATAAAAGAATGTTTTCTCCGTTTCAATGAATACCTACCCAGAAAATCGGTGAGATTCGTTTTCCCATCTCCCTTCCCCATGAAATCATCACGGTCTAGAACAATATCAACATCCCCATTTGGGATGCCATAGCTGTTGTTCACAAACAACTCAGGAACAGTATGCAAATGCGCCCCCTTATCCTTACATGTTGCAACAAAT
This sequence comes from Hypericum androsaemum, assembly GCA_963995505.1. NCBI lineage: Eukaryota > Viridiplantae > Streptophyta > Magnoliopsida > Malpighiales > Hypericaceae > Hypericum > Hypericum androsaemum. The sequence continues at coordinate 6,278,388 of OZ023197.1, forward strand.
TCAGCCATCTGCTTTGGTTTAATATCAGCCTCTTCAACTTTGAAGAGGTAGGAAAACCTAGCTTGCTTAATGAAACGTATCCGTTCTGCAGCATCTAGGTGACTTTGAGGACCAAACAAATGACAATTCAATTCCTTCATGTAGCTCGGCCTCCCACACAACTTTTGCTCTGGACCCGCCTGCAATAAAAATAACCATAAACTTGGCTTCGATGAAGACGAGCAGATTTGGACACAGCTACTAGGTGCATGTTCAACAGAAGAAACCATTTTATAAATAAAGGATTAAACCATTCAATAATAACAGGACAAACTATTTAATAATGAAGATCAAACAACTGAAACACTCCAGAACAAAGCATGGCTCTAAAATAACACTACAATTCCTAAAATAACAGTAAAATAAAATAAAAATCTCGACAAATCAAAAACCGAAAATAAGAAAATCCCTAATAACACTAAAATTCCTAAAAAAATAAGAAAACTCTCGACAAAATCGAAAACCCTAATAACACAAAAAATAACTATCAAACCATAATAACCGTAATAACGTGGAAGAAGATGAAGTAAAAGGAGAAGTACGTGACCTCGCCGTCGGTTGTCGACCTCGCTTTCGATTTTCGACCTCGCCGTCGATTGTCCATCTGGCCCGCTCGAGACATCGCAGTTGGCTGTACGTTCGCTGCGTCGGTAGTCTACCTCGTTCACTCGCGAACTCGACGTCAGTTGGAACTGATTAGAGAAGGGGGGGTCGAGAGATAGACAGAGAGAGCGCGAAGAGAGAGTATAGTTGGAGAAGCAGAGGAGACGCAATTTTGAAAAAAGTGAGGGAGGGTGGTTTCGTGGTTGTATTCACGCGCTCACGAAATGGGATTCAATTAAGTTAACAAAGTGACTAAAATACACCCGATCATCCCTGCCCCGTCAGATCTACTCCCCTATTTTTTCGGATTGATCCAACAGCCTGGAAACTATTCAGAACGGGCCTGGACGGAAACCAAAGCCCAGGATGGAATCCCGCCCCTGCTTTTTGTGAGAACCAAGAGAGAGATTAATGTCAGAGAATTTAGCTGCCATGATTTGATTTTGTATGATTTATTATCAAGGGGATTAGCCTCCTTATATACACATTCTTGAAAGTGCCAAAGTTGGCAAGAAACTATTTTTGATTGGGTCATTAAGGAAGTTGCATGAAATTAGATAATTCAATGTCGGAATCCACGTGCGCATCCTAGTTTGTCTCACTTGCAATTATCTATTTGGGATAACAGAATCAGCTGTATTTGAAAATAATAATTACCATATAAGAATTATCTTTAGAGTGTCGTTTTCATTAAATTTAAGATATTCAATTTGGAATCTATAGATAAATAATATTTATCAAGATATATTATATATGTAAGATTTATAATATTGCGCTTAATTAGTTATAGCAAAGTCATAACCACGTCATAGTGCATTAATGTGTTGCTAATAAGGAAACAAAACTTTTTAATGGCTCTAATAGAGATAGTCTCTTTTACGGGGGCCTAGATTGGGTCCAGAATAACCATTTGGATCAAAGGCCCAAAAGTTAGGAATCGGTGGCATTCTTGTAATTAAACCGAAACCATGGGACAAAAATAAAAGGACGCGCGTGGCTTTGAAAGGCAAGGCACAATCTCTTTGAAGGGGACGCGTGCGTGCATCTTTTTTACTTAAAATTAGTTCGATATTGTATACAGTAGTGAATCAAACTCGTATATTATTAAATTAATTAATTATATTTTATTATAATTATTGTTAAATATTATACAAGTTATTATACATAGTAAAATTGACACGAACTGTTATGTCACAATGGCACGAACTGTTATGTCACAATGGCACGACCTTTTATACTAATTGCCATGAACTTTTATGTCACAATGACACAAACTGTTATGTCACAATGGCACGAACTATTATGCTAAATTGACACAAACTGTCGAAATGGCACGAATTGTTATGCTATATTGGCACCGTCACAATGGCACGAACTGTTATGTCACATTGGCACAAACTGTTATGTCACAATGGCTCGACTTGAACTGTTATGTCATAATGCTACGACCTGTTATATTAAATTGACACGAACTGTTAAGATTAAAATGACATGAACTTTTACGTCACAATGACACGAACTGTTATGTCCCAATGACACAAATTTTTATGCTAAATTGATACAAACTGTCAACTTTTGATCAGGGAATCCGATCAGGATAATCTTTTTTTTTTGATTTCATATAACTTTTCGAGATCTATCATTCCAGCGTCTCAGAATTTCAACGAGGCAAAAAAAGAAAAAAATAAGACCGTGCGCCGGATGTAGAGGAAAAAGGTGTGAAAAAGAGGGGTGCAACATCAGGACTTCCCAGGAGGTCACCCATCCTAGTACTACTAACGCCTAAGCGCGATTAACTTTGGAGTTCTGATGGGATCTGGTGCATTAGCGCTGGTATGATCACACCCGTTACTCTTTGCACAATCTATGTATTTAACTAGTTGCCATGGCTAAATGACAAGCTACTTCCCAGCTTTTGAAGGTCACAACTTTTGATCCGGGAATCCGATCGGGACAATCTTTTTTTTGATTTCATATAACTTTTAGAGATCTATCATTCCAGCATTTCAGAATTTCAACGAGGCAAAAAAAAAGAAAAAAAAGACCGTGCGCCGGATGTAGTGGAAAAAGGTGAGAAAAAGAGGGGTACAACACAAGGACTCCCCAGGAGGTCACCCATCCTAGTACTACTCTCGCCCAAGCGCGTTTAGCTTCCAAATTCTGATGGGATCCGATGCATTAGCGCTGGTATGATCGCACCTGTTACTCTATGCACAATCTACGTATTTATCTAGTTGCCATGGCTAAATGATACGCTACTCCCTGGCTTTCGAAGGCCACAACTTTTAATCAGGGAATTCGATCGCGACAATCTTTTTTTTTATTTCATATAACTTTTCGAGATCTATCATTCCAGCGTTTCAGAATTTCAACGAGGCAAAAAAAAAGGAAAAAATAAGACCGTGCGCCGGATGTTGTGGAAAAAGGTGAGAAAAAGAGGGGTGCAACACAAGAATTTCCTACGAGGTCACCCATTCTAGTACTACTCTCGCCCAAGCGCGTTTTACTTCAGAGTCCTGATGGGATCCGTTGCGTTAGCATTGGTATGATCGAACCCGTTACTCTTTGCACAATCTATGGATTTTACGAGTTTCCATGGCTAAATGACACGCTACTCCCCGGCTTCCGAAGGCTACAACTTTTGATCAGCGAATCCAATCGGGACAATCTTGTTTTTGATTTCATATAACTTTTTGAGATCTATCATTCCAGCTTTCATAATTTCAACGAGGCAAATAAAAAAAAAAAGATCGTGAGCCAGATGTAGTGGAAAAAGGTGGAAAAAAGAGTGGTGCAACACAAAGACTTTCCAGTTGGTCACTCATCCTAGTATTACTCTCGCCCAAGTGCGTTTAGCTTTGAAGTTGTGATGGGATCCATTGCATTAGCGCTGGTATGATCGCAGCCGTTACTCTATGGACAATCTATGTATTTAACTAGTTGCCAAGGCTAAATGACACAATACTCCTTGGCTTTCGAAGGCCACAACTTTTTATCAGGGAATCCGATCGGGATAATCTTTTTTTTTATTTCATATAACTTTTTGAGATCTATCATTCCAGCATTTTAGAATTTCAACGAGGCAAAAATAGGAAAAAATAAGACCGTGCGCTGGATGTAGTGGAAAAAGGTGGGAAAAAGAGGGGTGCAACACAAGGACTTCTCAGTTGGTCATCCATCCTAGTACTACTCTCGCCCAAGCGCGTTTAGCTTTAGAGTTGTGACGGGATCCGATGCATTAGCGCTGGTATGATCGCACCCGTTACTCTATGAACAATCTATGTATTTAACTAGTTGCCATGGCTAAATGACACGCTACTTACTGGCTTTCGAAGGCCATAACTTTTGATCAGGGAATCCAATCGGGACAATCTTTTTTTTTATTTCGTATAACTTTTCAAAATTTATCATTCCAGCCTTTCATAATTTCAACGAGGCAAAAAAAGGAAAAAATAAGACCGTGCGCCAAATTTAGTGGAAAAAGGTTTGAAAAAGAGTGCAACACAAGAACTTCCCAGGAGGTCACCCATCCTAGTACTACTCTTGCCCAAGCGAGTTTTACTTCAGAGTCCTGATGGGATCCAGTGCGTTAGCGCTGGTATGATCGAACCCGTTACTCTTTGCACAATCTATGTATTTAACGAGTTGCCATGGCTAAATGACACGCTACTCCCCGGCTTCCGAAGGCCACAACTTTTGATCAGGGAATCTAATCGGGACAATCTTTTTTTTGATTTCATATAACTTTTTGAGATCTATCATTCCACCATTTTAGAATTTCAATGAGGCAAAAAAAGGAAAAAATAAGATCGTGCGCTGGATGTAGTGGAAAAAGGTGGGAAAAATAGGGGTACAACACAAGGACTTCCCTGTTGGTCACCCATCCTAGTACTACTCTCGCCCAAGCGCATTTAGCTTCAGAGTTCTGATGGGATCCGATGCATTAGCGCTGGTATGATCGCACCCGTTACTCTATGCACAATCTATGTATTTAACTAGTTGCCATGGCTAAATGACATGCTACTCCCTGGCTTTCGAAGGCCACAACTTTTGATCAGGGAATCCGATCAATCTTTTATTTTTGATTTCATATAACTTTTTGAGACAGCATTTTAGAATTTCAATGAGGCAAAAAAAGGTAAAAATAAGACCGTGCGCGGATATAGTGGAAAGAGGTGAGAAAAGAGGGGTGCAACAGAAGAACTTCCCAGGAGGTAACCCATCCATGTACTACTCTCGCCCAAGCGCATTTTACTTCATAGTCCTGAGGGGATCCGGTGCGTTAGCGCGGGTATGATCGAACCTGTTACTCTTTACACAATCTATGTATTTAACGAGTTGCCATAGCTAAATGACACGCTAGTCCCCGACTTCCGAAGACCACGACTTTTTATCAGGGAATCCGATTAGGACAATCTTTTATTTTTGATTTCATATAACTTTTCGAGATCTATCATTCTAGCATTTCAGAATTTCAACGAGGCAAAAAAAGGAAAAAATAAGATCGTGTACCGGATGTAGTGGAAAAAGGTGAGAAAAAGAGGGCTGCAACACGAGGACTCCCCAGGAGGTCACCCATCACAGTAAAACTCTCGCCCAAGCGTGTTTAGCTTCGAAGTTCTGATGGGATCCGATGCATTAGCGCTGGTATGATCACAACCGTTACTCTATGCACAATCTATGTACTTAACGAGGTTCCAGTGCCAAATGACACGCAACTCCCCGGCTTTCGAAGGCCACAACTTTTGATCAGGGAATCCGATAGGGACAATCTTTTTTTTGATTTCATAAATCTTTTCGAGATCTATCATTTCAGCGTTTCAGACTTTCAACGAGGCAAAAAAAGGAAAAAATAAGACCGTGCGCCGGATGTAGTGTAAAAAGGTGAAAAAAGGAGGGGTGCAACATTAGAACTTCCCAGGAGATCACCCATGCTAGTACTACTCTCGCCCAAGCGCATTTTACTTTAGAGTCCTGATGGGATCAGGGGTGTTAGCACTGGTAAGATTGAACCCGTTACTCTTTGCACAATCTATGTATTTAACGAGTTACCATGTCTAAATGACACGCTACTCCCCGGCTTCCGAAGGCCACAACTTTTGATCAGGGAATCCGATTGGGACAATCTTTTTTTTGATTTCATATAACTTTTCGAGATCTATCATTCCACCATTTCAGAATTTCAACGAGGCAAAAAAAAAGGAAAAAAAGACCGTGCGATGGATGTAGTGGAAAAGGGTGGGAAAAAGAGGGGTGCAAGACAAGGACTTCCCAGTTGGTCACCCATCCTAGTACTACTCTCGCCCAAGCGTGTTTAGCTTTGTAGTTGTGATGGGATCCGATGCATTAGTGCTTGTATGATCGCACCCGTTACTCTATGCACAATCTATGTATTTAACTTGTTGCCATGGCTAAATGACACGCTACTCCCTGGCTTTCGAAGGCCACAACTTTTGATCAAGGAATCCGATAGGGACAATCTTTTTTTTTTGATTTCATAAAACTTTTTGAGATCTATCATTCTAGCGTTTCAGAATTTCAACGAGGTAAAAAAAGGAAAAAATAAGACCGTGCGCCGGATGTAGTGTTAAAAGGTGAGAAAAAGAGGGGTGCAACACAAGAACTTCCCAGGAGGTCACCCACGCTAGCACTACTCTCGCCCAACCGCATTTTACTTCAAAGTCCTGATGGGATCCGGTGCGTTAGTGCTGGTAAGATCAAAGCCGTTACTCTTTGTACAATCTATGTATGTAACGAGTTGCCATGGCTAAATGACACGCTACACGCCTCTTCCGAAGGCCACAACTTTTGATCAGGGAATCTGATCGGGACAATCTTTTTTTTGATTTAATATAACTTTTCGAGATCTATCATTCCACCATTTCAGAATTTCAACGAGGCAAAAAAAGGAAAAAATAAGACCGTGCGCTGGATGTAGTGGAAAAAGGTGGGAAAAAGATGGAAGCAATACAAAGACTTCCCAGTTGGTCACCCATCCTAGTACTACTCTCGCCCAAGTGCGTTTAGCTTCGGAGTTCTGATGGGATCCGATGCATTAGCGCTGGTATGATCGCACCCGTTACTCTATGCACAATCTATGTATTTAACTAGTTGCCATGGTTAAATGACACGCTACACCCTAGCTTTCGAAGGCCACAACTTTTGATCAGGGAATCCGATCGGGATAATCTTTTTTTTTTGATTTCATATAACTTTTCGAGATCTATCATTCCAGCGTTTCAGAATTTCAACGAGGCAAAAAAAAGGAAAAAATAAGACCGTGCGCGGATGTAGTGGAAAAAGTTGAGAAAAAGAGGCGTGCAACACAAGAACTTCCCAGGAGGTAACCCATGCTAGTACTACTCTCGCCCAAGCACGTTTTACTTCAGATTCCTCATGGTATCCGGTGCGTTAGCGCTGGTATGACCAAACCCGTTACTCTTTGCACAATCTATGTATTGAACAAGTTGCCAAGGCTAAATGACACGCTACTCCCCGGCTTCCGAAGGCCACAACTTTTGATCAGGGAATCTGATCGGGACAATCTTGTTTTTGATTTAATATAAATTTTCGAGATCTATCATTCCACCATTTCATAATTTTAACGAGGCAAAAAAAAGGAAAAATAAGACCGTGCGCTGGATGTAGTGGAAAAAGTTGGGAAAAAGATGGAAGCAACACAAGGACTTCCCAGTTGGTCACCCATCCTAGTACTACTCTCGCCCAAGCGCATTTTACTTCAGAGCACTGATGGGATCCGGTGTATTTGCACTGGTAAGATCGAACCCGTTACTTTTTGCACAATCTATGTATTTAACGAGTTACCATGGCTAAATGACACGCTACTCCCCGGCTTCCGAAGGCCACAACTTTTGATCAGGGAATCCGATTAGGACAATCTTTTATTTTTGATTTCATATAACTTTTCGAGATCTATCATTCTAGCATTTCAAAATTTCAACGAGGCAAAAAAAGGAAAAAATAAGATCGTTTACCGGATGTAGTGGAAAAAGATGAGAAAAAGAGGGCTGCAACACGAGGACTTCCCAGGAGGTCACCCATCCTAGTACTACTCTCGTCCAAGCGCATTTAACTTCGGAGTTCTGATGGGATCCGGTGCATTAGCGGTGGTATGATCGCACCCGTTACTCTTTGCACAATCTATGCACTTAACGAGTAGCCAAGGCCGAGTGACACGCAACTCCCCGGCTTTCGAAGGCCACAACTTTTGACTCTGGAATCTGATCGGGACAATCTTTTTTTTGATTTCATATAACTTTTTGAGATCTATCATTCCAGCATTTCAGAATTTCAACCAGACAAAAAAAGAGGAAAAAATAAGACCGTGCGCCTGATGTAGTGGAAAAAGGTGGGAAAAAGAGGGGTGCAACACGAGGACTTCCCAGGAGGTCACCCATCCTAGTACTACTCTCGCCCAAGCTCGTTTAACTTCTGAGTTCTGATGGGATCCGGTGCATTAGCGCTGGTATGATCGCACCCGTTACTCTTTGCACAATCTATGCACTTAAGGAGTAGCCAAGGCCAAGTGACACGCAACTCCCCGGCTTTCGGAGGCCACAACTTTTGACTCTGGAATCTGATCGGGACAATCTTTTTTTTGATTTCATATAACTTTTCGAGATCTATCATTCCAGCATTTCAGAATTTCTACCAGACAAAAAAAGAGGAAAAAATAAGACCGTGCGCCAGATGTAGTGGAAAAAGGTGGGAAAAAGTGGGGTGCAACACGAGGACTTCCCAGGAGGTCACCCATCCTAGTACTACTCTCGTCCAAGCGCGTTTAACTTCGGAGTTCTGATGGGATCCGGTGCATTAGCGCTGGTATGATCGCACCCGTTACTTTTTGCACAATCTATACACTTAACAAGGCCAAGTGACACGCAACTCCCCGGCTTTCGAAGGCCACAACTTTTGACTCTGGAATCTGATCGGGACAATCTTTTTTTTTTGATTTCATATAACTTTTTGAGATCTATCATTCCAGCATTTCAGAATTTCAACCAGACAAAAAAAGAGGAAAAAATAATACCGTGCGCCTGATGTAGTGGAAAAAGGTGGGAAAAAGAGGGGTGCAACACGAGGACTTCCCAGGAGGTCACCCATCCTAGTACTACTCTCGCCCAAGCGCGTTTAACTTCGGAGTTCTGATGGGATCCGGTGCATTAGCGCTGGTAAGATCGCACCCGTTACTCTTTGCACAATCTATGCACTTAACGAGTAGCCAAGGCCAAGTGACACGCAACTCCCCGACTTTCGAAGGCCACAACTTTTGACTCTGGAATCTGATCGGGACAATCTTTTTTTTGATTTCATATAACTTTTCGAGATCTATCATTCCAGCATTTCAGAATTTCAACCAGACAAAAAAAGAGGAAAAAATAAGACCGTGCGCCAGATGTAGTGGAAAAAGGTGGGAAAAAGAGGGGTGCAACACGAGGACTTCCCAGGAGGTCACCCATCCTAGTACTACTCTCGTCCAAGCGCATTTAACTTCGGAGTTCTGATGGGATCCGGTGCATTAGCGGTGGTATGATCGCACCCGTTACTCTTTGCACAATCTATGCACTTAACGAGTAGCCAAGGCCGAGTGACACGCAACTCCCCGGCTTTCGAAGGCCACAACTTTTGACTCTTGAATCTGATCGGGACAATCTTTTTTTTGATTTCATATAACTTTTTGAGATCTATCATTCCAGCATTTCAGAATTTCAACCAGACAAAAAAAGAGGAAAAAATAAGACCGTGCGCCTGATGTAGTGGAAAAAGGTGGGAAAAAGAGGGGTGCAACACGAGGACTTCCCAGGAGGTCACCCATCCTAGTACTACTCTCGCCCAAGCTCGTTTAACTTCTGAGTTCTGATGGGATCCGGTGCATTAGCGCTGTTATGATCGCACCCGTTACTCTTTGCACAATCTATGCACTTAACGAGTAGCCAAGGCCAAGTGACACGCAACTCCCCGGCTTTCGGAGGCCACAACTTTTGACTCTGGAATCTGATCGGGACAATCTTTTTTTTGATTTCATATAACTTTTCGAGATCTACCATTCCAGCATTTCAGAATTTCTACCAGACAAAAAAAGAGGAAAAAATAAGACCGTGCGCCAGATGTAGTGGAAAAAGGTGGGAAAAAAAGGGGTGCAACACGAGGACTTCCAAGGAGGTCACCCATCCTAGTACTACTCTCGTCCAAGCGCGTTTAACTTCGGAGTTCTGATGGGATCCGGTGCATTAGCGCTGGTATGATCGCACCCGTTACTCTTTGCACAATCTATACACTTAACGAGTAGCCAAGGCCAAGTGACACGCAACTCCCCGGCTTTCGAAGGCCACAACTTTTGACTCTGGAATCTGATCGGGACAATCTTTTTTTTGATTTCATATAACTTTTTGAGATCTATCATTCCAGCATTTCAGAATTTCAACCAGACAAAAAAAGAGGAAAAAATAATACCGTGCGCCTGATGTAGTGGAAAAAGGTGGGAAAAAGAGGGGTGCAACACGAGGACTTCCCAGGAGGTCACCCATCCTAGTACTACTCTCGCCCAAGCGCGTTTAACTTCTGAGTTCTGATGGGATCCGGTGCATTAGCGCTGGTATGATCGCACCCGTTACTCTTTGCACAATCTATGCACTTAAGGAGTAGCCAAGGCCAAGTGACACGCAACTCCCCGGCTTTCGGAGGCCACAACTTTTGACTCTGGAATCTGATCGGGACAATCTTTTTTTTGATTTCATATAACTTTTCGAGATCTATCATTCCAGCATTTCAGAATTTCTACCAGACAAAAAAAGAGGAAAAAATAAGACCGTGCGCCAGATGTAGTGGAAAAAGGTGGGAAAAAGTGGGGTGCAACACGAGGACTTCCCAGGAGGTCACCCATCCTAGTACTACTCTCGCCCAAGCGCGTTTAACTTCGGAGTTCTGATGGGATCCGGTGCATTAGCGCTGGTAAGATCGCACCCGTTACTCTTTGCACAATCTATGCACTTAACGAGTAGCCAAGGCCAAGTGACACGCAACTCCCCGACTTTCGAAGGCCACAACTTTTGACTCTGGAATCTGATCGGGACAATCTTTTTTTTGATTTCATATAACTTTTCGAGATCTATCATTCCAGCATTTCAGAATTTCAACCAGACAAAAAAAGAGGAAAAAATAAGACCGTGCGCCAGATGTAGTGGAAAAAGGTGGGAAAAAGAGGGGTGCAACACGAGGACTTCCCAGGAGGTCACCCATCCTAGTACTACTCTCGCCCAAGCGCGTTTAACTTCGGAGTTCTGATGGGATCCGGTGCATTAGCGCTGGTAAGATCGCACCCGTTACTCTTTGCACAATCTATGCACTTAACGAGTAGCCAAGGCCAAGTGACACGCAACTTCCCGGCTTTCGAAGGCCACAACTTTTGACTCTGGAATCTAATCGGGACAATCTTTTTTTTGATTTCATATAACTTTTCGAGATCTATCATTCAAGCATTTCAGAATTTCAACCAGGAAAAAAAAAGGAAAAAATAAGACCGTGCGCCGGATGTAGTGGAAAAAGGTGGGAAAAAGAGGGGTGCAACACGAGGACTTCCCAGGAGGTCACCCATCCTAATACTACTCTCACACAAGCGCGTTTAACTTCGGAGTTCTGATGGGATCCGGTGCATTAGCGATGGTATGATCGCACCCGTTACTCTTTGCACAATCTATGCACTTAACTAGTAGCCAAGGCCAAGTGACACGCAACTCCCCGGCTTTCGAAGGAAACAACTTTTGACTCTGGAATCTGATCGGGACAATCTTTTTTTTGATTTCATATAACTTTTCGAGATCTATCATTCCAGCATTTCAGAATTTCAACCAGACAAAAAAAGAGGAAAAAATAAGACAGTGCGCCAGAAGTAGTGGAAAAGGGTGGGAAAAAGAGGGGTGCAACACGAGGACTTCCCAGGAGGTCAGCCATCCTAGTACTACTCTCGTCCAAGCGCGTTTAACTTTCGAGTTCTGATGGGATCCGGTGCATTAGCGCTGGTATGATCGCACCCGTTACTCTTTGCACAATCTATGCACTTAACGAATAGCCAAGGCCAAGTGACACGCAACTCCCCGGCGTTCGAAGGCCACAACTTTTGACTCTGGAATCTGATCGGGACAATCTTTTTTTTGATTTCATATAACTTTTTGAGATCTATCATTCCAGCATTTCAGAATTTCAACCAGACAAAAAAAGAGGAAAAAATAAGACCATGCGCCTGATGTAGTGGAAAAAGGTGGGAAAAAGAGGGGTGCAACACGAGGACTACCCAGGAGGTCACCCATCCTAGTACTACTCTCGCCCAAGCGCGTTTAACTTCGGAATTCTGATGGGATCCGGTGCATTAGCGCTGGTATGATCGCATCCGTTACTCTTTGCACAATCTATGCACTTAACGAGTAGCCAAGGCCAAGTTACACGCAACTCCCCGGCTTTCGAAGGCCACAACTTTTTACTCTGGAATCTGATCGGGACAATCTTTTTTTTGATTTCATATAACTTTTCGAGATCTATCATTCCAGCATTTCAGAATTTCAACCAGACAAAAAAAGAGGAAAAAATAAGACCGTGCGCCTGATGTAGTGGAAAAAGGTGGGAAAAAGAGGGGTGCAACACGAGGACTTCCCAGGAGGTCACCCATCCTAGTACTACTCTCGTCCAAGCGCATTTAACTTCGGAGTTCTGATGGGATCCGGTGCATTAGCGCTGGTATGATCGCACCCGTTACTCTTTGCACAATCTATGCACTTAACGAGTAGCCAAGGCCAAGTGACACGCAACTCCCCGGCTTTCGGAGGCCACAACTTTTGACTCTGGAATCTGATCGGGACAATCTTTTTTTTGATTTCATATAACTTTTCGAGATCTATCATTCCAGCATTTCAGAATTTCTACCAGACAAAAAAAGAGGAAAAAATAAGACCGTGCGCCAGATGTAGTGGAAAAAGGTGGGAAAAAGAGGGGTGCAACACGAGGACTTCCAAGGAGGTCACCCATCCTAGTACTACTCTCGTCCAAGCGCGTTTAACTTCGGAGTTCTGATGGGATCCGGTGCATTAGCGCTGGTATGATCGCAACCGTTACTCTTTGCACAATCTATACACTTAACGAGTAGCCAAGGCCAAGTGACACGCAACTCCCCGGCTTTCGAAGGCCACAACTTTTGACTCTGGAATCTGATCGGGACAATCTTTTTTTTGATTTCATATAACTTTTTGAGATCTATCATTCCAGCATTTCAGAATTTCAACAAGACAAAAAAAGAGGAAAAAATAATACCGTGCGCCTGATGTAGTGGAAAAAGGTGGGAAAAAGAGGGGTGCAACACGAGGACTTCCCAGGAGGTCACCCATCCTAGTACTACTCTCGCCCAAGCGCGTTTAACTTCGGAGTTCTGATGGGATCCGGTGCATTAGCGCTGGTAAGATCGCACCCGTTACTCTTTGCACAATCTATGCACTTAACGAGTAGCCAAGGCCAAGTGACACGCAACTCCCCGGCTTTCGAAGGCCACAACTTTTGACTCTGGAATCTAATCGGGACAATCTTTTTTTTGATTTCATATAACTTTTCGAGATCTATCATTCAAGCATTTCAGAATTTCAACCAGGCAAAAAAAAGGAAAAAATAAGTCCGTGCGCCGGATGTAGTGGAAAAAGGTGGGAAAAAGAGGGGTGCAACACGAGGACTTCCCAGGAGGTCACCCATCCTAATACTACTCTCACACAAGCGCGTTTAACTTCGGAGTTCTGATGGGATCCGGTGCATTAGCGCTGGTATGATCGCACCCGTTACTCTTTGCACAATCTATGCACTTAACGAGTAGCCAAGGCCAAGTGACACGCAACTCCCCGGCTTTCGAAGGAAACAACTTTTGACTCTGGAATCTGATCGGGACAATCTTTTTTTTGATTTCATATAACTTTTCGAGATCTATCATTCCAGCATTTCAGAATTTCAACCAGACAAAAAAAGAGGAAAAAATAAGACCGTGCGCCAGATGTAGTTGAAAAAGGTGGGAAAAAGAGGGGTGCAACACGAGGACTTCCCAGGAGGTCACCCATCCTAGTACTACTCTCGTCCAAGCGCATTTAACTTCGGAGTTCTGAAGGGATCCGGTGCATTAGCGCTGGTATGATCGCACCCGTTACTCTTTGCACAATCTATGCACTTAACGAGTAGCCAAGGCCAAGTGACACGCAACTCCCCGGCTTTCGAAGGCCACAACTTTTGACTCTGGAATCTGATCGGGACAATCTTTTTTTTGATTTCATATAACTTTTTGAGATCTATCATTTCAGCATTTCAGAATTTCAACCAGACAAAAAAAGAGGAAAAAATAAGACCGTGCGCCTGATGTAGTGGAAAAAGGTGGGAAAAAGAGGGGTGCAACACGAGGACTTCCCAGGAGGTCATCTATCCTAGTACTACTCTCGCCCAAGCGCGTTTAACTTCGGAGTTCTGATGGGATCCGGTGCATTAGGGCTGGTATGATCGCACCCGTTACTCTTTGCACAATCTATGCACTTAACGAGTAGCCAAGGCCAAGTGACACGCAACTCCCCGGCTTTCGAAGGCCACAACTTTTGACTCTGGAATCTGATCGGGACAATCTTTTTTTTGATTTCATATAACTTTTCGAGATCTATCATTCTAGCATTTCAGAATTTCAACCAGACAAAAAAAGAGGAAAAAATAAGACAGTGCGCCAGATGTAGTGGAAAAAGGTGGGAAAAAGAGGGGTGCAACACGAGGACTTCCCAGGAGGTCAGCCATCCTAGTACTACTCTCGTCCAAGCGCGTTTAACTTTCGAGTTCTGATGGGATCCGGTGCATTAGCGCTGGTATGATCGCACCCGTTACTCTTTGCACAATCTATGCACTTAACGAATAGCCAAGGCCAAGTGACACGCAACTCCCCGGCGTTCGAAGGCCACAACTTTTGACTCTGGAATCTGATCGGGACAATCTTTTTTTTGATTTCATATAACTTTTTGAGATCTATCATTCCAGCATTTCAGAATTTCAACCAGACAAAAAAAGAGGAAAAAATAAGACCATGCGCCTGATGTAGTGGAAAAAGGTGGGAAAAAGAGGGGTGCAACACGAGGACTACCCAGGAGGTCACCCATCCTAGTACTACTCTCGCCCAAGCGCGTTTAACTTCGGACTTCTGATGGGATCCGGTGCATTAGCGCTGGTATGATCGCATCCGTTACTCTTTGCACAATCTATGCACTTAACGAGTAGCCAAGGCCAAGTTACACGCAACTCCTCGGCTTTTGAAGGCCACAACTTTTGACTCTGGAATCTGATCGGGACAATCTTTTTTTTGATTTCATATAACTTTTCGAGATCTATCATTCCAGCATTTCAGAATTTCAACCAGACAAAAAAAGAGGAAAAAATAAGACCGTGCGCCTGATGTAGTGGAAAAAGGTGGGAAAAAGAGGGGTGCAACACGAGGACTTCCCAGGAGGTCACCCATCCTAGTACTACTCTCGTCCAAGCGCATTTAACTTCGGAGTTCTGATGGGATCCTGTGCATTAGCGCTGGTATGATCGCACCCGTTACTAGTTGCACAATCTATGCACTTAACGAGTAGCCAAGGCCAAGTGACACGCAACTCCCCGGCTTTCGAAGGCCACAACTTTTGACTCAAGAATCTGATCGGGACAATCTTTTTTTTGATTTCATATAACTTTTTGAGATCTATCATTCCAGCATTTCAGAATTTCAACCAGACAAAAAAAGACGAAAAAATAAGACCGTGCGCCTGATGTAGTGGAAAAAGGTGGGAAAAAGAGGGGTGCAACACGAGGACTTCCCAGGAGGTCACCCATCCTAGTACTACTCTCGCCCAAGCGCGTTTAACTTCTGAGTTCTGATGGGATACGGTGCATTAGCGCTGGTATGATCACACCCGTTACTCTTTGCACAATCTATGCACTTAACGAGTAGCCAAGGCCAAGTGACACGCAACTCCCCGGCTTTCAGAGGCCACAACTTTTGACTCTGGAATCTGATCGGGACAATCTTTTTTTTGATTTCATATAACTTTTCGAGATCTATCATTCCAGCATTTCAGAATTTCAACCAGACAAAAAAAGAGGAAAAAATAAGACCGTGCGCCTGATGTAGTGGAAAAAGGTGGGAAAAAGAGGGGTGCAACACGAGGACTTCCCAGGAGGTCAGCCATCCTAGTACTACTCTCGTCCAAGCGCGTTTAACTTTCGAGTTCTGATGGGATCCGGTGCATTAGCGCTGGTATGATCGCACCCGTTACTCTTTGCACAATCTATGCACTTAACGAATAGCCAAGGCCAAGTGACACGCAACTCCCCGGCGTTCGAAGGCCACAACTTTTGACTCTGGAATCTGATCGGGACAATCTTTTTTTTGATTTCATATAACTTTTTGAGATCTATCATTCCAGCATTTCAGAATTTCAACCAGACAAAAATAGAGGAAAAAATAAGACCATGCGCCTGATGTAGTGGAAAAAGGTGGGAAAAAGAAGGGTGCAACACGAGGACTACCCAGGAGGTCACCCATCCTAGTACTACTCTCGCCCAAGCGCGTTTAACTTCGGACTTCTGATGGGATCCGGTGCATTAGCGCTGGTATGATCGCATCCGTTACTCTTTGCACAATCTATGCACTTAACGAGTAGCCAAGGCCAAGTTACACGCAACTCCCCGTCTTTCGAAGGCCACAACTTTTGACTCTGGAATCTGATCGGGACAATCTTTTTTTTGATTTCATATAACTTTTCGAGATCTATCATTCCAGCATTTCAGAATTTCAACCAGACAAAAAAAGAGGAAAAAATAAGACCGTGCGCCTGATGTAGTGGAAAAAGGTGGGAAAAAGAGGGGTGCAACACGAGGACTTCCCAGGAGGTCACCCATCCTAGTACTACTCTCGTCCAAGCGCATTTAACTTCGGAGTTCTGATAGGATCCGGTGCATTAGCGCTGGTATAATCGCACCCGTTACTCTTTGCACAATCTATGCACTTAACGAGTAGCCAAGGCCAAGTGACACGCAACTCCCCGGCTTTCGAAGGCCACAACTTTTGACTCTGGAATCTGATCGGGACAATCTTTTTTTTGATTTCATATAACTTTTTGAGATCTATCATTCCAGCATTTCAGATTTCAACCAGACAAAAAAAGAGGAAAAAATAAGACCGTGCGCCTGATGTAGTGGAAAAAGGTGGGAAAAAGAGGGGTGCAACACGAGGACTTCCCAGGAGGTCACCCATCCTAGTACTACTCTCGCCTAAGCGCGTTTAACTTCTGAGTTCTGATGGGATACGGTGCATTAGCGCTGGTATGATCACACCCGTTACTCTTTGCACAATCTATGCACTTAACGAGTAGCCAAGGCCAAGTCACACGCAACTCCCCGGCTTTCAGAGGCCACAACTTTTGACTCTGGAATCTGATCGGGACAATCGTTTTTTTGATTTCATATAACTTTTCGAGATCTATCATTCCAGCATTTCAGAATTTCAACCAGACAAAAAAAGAGGAAAAAATAAGACCGTGCGCCTGATGTAGTGGAAAAAGGTGGGAAAAAGAGGGGTGCAACACGAGGACTTCCCAGGAGGTCATCTATCCTAGTACTACTCTCGCCCAAGCGCGTTTAACTTCGGAGTACTGATGGGATCCGGTGCATTAGGGCTGGTATGATCGCACCCGTTACTCTTTGCACAATCTATGCACTTAACGAATAGCCAAACCAAGTGACACGCAACTCCCCGGCGTTCGAAGGCCACAACTTTTGACTCTGGAATCTGATCGGGACAATCTTTTTTTTGATTCCATATAACTTTTTGAGATCTATCATTCTAGCATTTCAGAATTTCAACCAGACAAAAAAAGAGGAAAAAATAAGACCATGCGCCTGATGTAGTGGAAAAAGGTGGGAAAAAGAGGGGTGCAACACGAGGACTACCCAGGAGGTAACCCATCCTAGTACTACTCTCGTCCAAGCGCATTTAACTTCGGAGTTCTGATGGGATCCGGTGCATTAGCGCTGGTATGATCGCACCCGTTATTCTTTGCACAATCTATGCACTTAACGAGTAGCCAAGGCCAAGTGACACGCAACTCCCCGACTTTCGAAGGCCACAACTTTAGACTCAGGAATCTGATCGGGACAATCTTTTTTTTGATTTCATATAACTTTTCGAGATCTATCATTCCAGCATTTCAGAATTTCAACCAGACAAAAAAAGAGGAAAAAATAAGACCGTGCGCCAGATGTAGTGGAAAAAGGTGGGAAAAAGAGGGGTGCAACACGAGGACTTCCCAGGAGGTCACCCATCCTAGTACTACTCTCGTCCAAGCGCATTTAACTTCGGAGTTCTGATGGGATCCGGTGCATTAGCGGTGGTATGATCGCACCCGTTACTCTTTGCACAATCTATGCACTTAACGAGTAGCCAAGGCCGAGTGACACGCAACTCCCCGGCTTTCGAAGGCCACAACTTTTGACTCTGGAATCTGATCGGGACAATCTTTTTTTTGATTTCATATAACTTTTTGAGATCTATCATTCCAGCAGTTCAGAATTTCAACCAGACAAAAAAAGAGGAAAAAATAAGACCGTGCGCCTGATGTAGTGGAAAAAGGTGGGAAAAAGAGGGGTGCAACACGAGGACTTCCCAGGAGGTCACCCATCCTAGTACTACTCTCACCCAAGCTCGTTTAACTTCTGAGTTCTGATGGGATCCGGTGCATTAGCGCTGGTATGATCGCACCCGTTACTTTTGCACAATCTATGCACTTAACGAGTAGCCAAGGCCAAGTGACACGCAACTCCCCGGCTTTCGGAGGCCACAACTTTTGACTCTGGAATCTGATCGGGACAATCTTTTTTTTGATTTCATATAACTTTTCGAGATCTATCATTCCAGCATTTCAGAATTTCTAACAGACAAAAAAAGAGGAAAAAATAAGACCGTGCGCCAGATGTAGTGGAAAAAGGTGGGAAAAAGAGGGGTGCAACACGAGGACTTCCCAGGAGGTCACCCATCCTAGTACTACTCTCGTCCAAGCGCGTTTAACTTCGGAGTTCTGATGGGATCCGGTGCATTAGCGCTGGTATGATCGCACCCGTTACTCTTTGCACAATCTATACACTTAACGAGTAGCCAAGGCCAAGTGACACGCAACTCCCCGGCTTTCGAAGGCCACAACTTTTGACTCTGGAATCTGATCGGGACAATCTTTTTTTTGATTTCATATAACTTTTTGAGATCTATCATTCCAGCGTTTCAGAATTTCAACCAGACAAAAAAAGAGGAAAAAATAATACCGTGCGCCAGATGTAGTGGAAAAAGGTGGGAAAAAGAGGGGTGCAACACGAGGACTTCCCAGGAGGTCACCCATCCTAGTACTACTCTCGCCCAAGCACGTTTAACTTCGGAGTTCTGATGGGATCCGGTGCATTAGCGCTGGTAAGATCGCACCCGTTACTCTTTGCACAATCTATGCACTTAACGAGTAGCCAAGGCCAAGTGACACGCAACTCCCCGGCTTTCGAAGGCCACAACTTTTGACTCTGGAATCTAATCGGGACAATCTTTTTTTTGATTTCATATGACTTTTCGAGATCTATCATTCAAGCATTTCAGAATTTCAACCAGGCAAAAAAAAGGAAAAAATAAGACCGTGCGCCGGATGTAGTGGAAAAAGGTGGGAAAAAGAGGGGTGCAACACGAGGACTTCCCAGGAGGTCACCCATCCTAGTACTACTCTCGCCCAAGCGCGTTTAACTTCGGACTTCTGATGGGATCCGGTGCATTAGCGCTGGTATGATCGCATCCGTTACTCTTTGCACAATCTATGCACTTAACGAGTAGCCAAGGCCAAGTGACACGCAACTCCCCGGCTTTCGAAGGCCACAACTTTTGACTCTGGAATCTGATCGGGAGAATCTTTTTTTTGATTTCATATAACTTTTCGAGATCTATCATTCCAGCATTTCAGAATTTCAACCATACAAAAAAAGAGGAAAAAATAAGACCGTGCGCCTGATGTAGTGGAAAAAGGTGGGAAAAAGAGGGGTGCAACACGAGGACTTCCCAGGAGGTCACCCATCCTAGTACTACTCTCGTCCAAGCGCATTTAACTTCGGAGTTCTGATGGGATCCGGTGCATTAGCGCTGGTATGATCGCACCCGTTACTCTTTGCACAATCTATGCACTTAACGAGTAGCCAAGGCCAAGTGACACGCAACTCCCCGGCTTTCGAAGGCCACAACTTTTGACTCTGGAATCTGATCGGGACAATCTTTTTTTTGATTTCATATAACTTTTTGAGATCTATCATTCCAGCATTTCAGAATTTCAACCAGACAAAAAAAGAGGAAAAAATAAGACCGTGCGCCTGATGTAGTGGAAAAAGGTGGGAAAAAGAGGGGTGCAACACGAGGACTTCCCAGGAGGTCACCCATCCTAGTACTACTCTCGCCCAAGCGCGTTTAACTTTTGAGTTCTGATGGGATACGGTGCATTAGCGCTGGTATGATCACACCCGTTACTCTTTGCACAATCTATGCACTTAACGAGTAGCCAAGGCCAAGTGACATGCAACTCCCCGGCTTTAGAGGCCACAACTTTTGACTCTGGAATCTGATCGGGACAATCTTTTTTTTGATTTCATATAACTTTTCGAGATCTATCATTCCAGCATTTCGGAATTTCAACCAGACAAAAAAAGAGAAAAAAATAAGACCGTGCGCCAGATGTAGTGGAAAAAGGTGGGAAAAAGAAGGGTGCAACACGAGGACTTCCCAGGAGGTCACCCATCCTAATACTACACTCGTCCAAGCGCGTTTAACGTCGGAGTTCTGATGGGATCCGGTGCATTATCTCTGGTATGATCGCACCCGTTACTCTTTGCACAATCTATACACTTAACGAGTAGCCAAGGCCAAGTGACACGCAACTCCCCGACTTTCGAAGGCCAAAGCTTTCGATCCGGGAATCCGATCGGGACAATCTTTTTTTTGATTTCATACAACTTTTCGAGATCTATCATTCTAGCTTTCAGAATTTCAACCAGGCAAAACAACAGGAAAAAATAAGACCGTGCGCCGGATGTAGTGGAAAAAGGTGGGAAAAAAAGGGGTGCAACACGAGGACTTCCCAGGAGGTCACCCATCCTAGTACTACTCTCGCCCAAGCGCGTTTAACTTCTGAGTTCTGATGGGATACGGTGCATTAGCGCTGGTATGATCACACCCGTTACTCTTTGCACAATCTATGCACTTAACGAGTAGCCAAGGCCAAGTGACACGCAACTCCCCGGCTTTTAGAGGCCATAACTTTTGACTCTGGAATCTGATCGGGACAATCTTTTTTTTGATTTCATATAACTTTTCGAGATCTATCATTCCAGCATTTCAGAATTTCAACCAGACAAAAAAAGAGAAAAAAATAAGACCGTGCGCCAGATGTAGTGGAAAAAGGTGCGAAAAAGAGGGGTGCAACACGAGGACTTCCCAGGAGGTCACCCATCCTAGTACTACACTCGTCCAAGCGCGTTTAACTTCAGAGTTCTGATGGGATCCGGTGCATTAGCGCTGGTATGATCGCACCCGTTACTCTTTGCACAATCTATGCACTTAACGAGTAGCCAAGGCCAAGTGACACGCAACTCCCTGGCTTTCGAAGGCCACAACTTTTGACTCTGGAATCTGATCGGGACAATCTTTTTTTTGATTTCATATAACTTTTTGAGATCTATCATTCCAGCATTTCAGAATTTCAAACAGACAAAAAAAGAGGAAAAAATAAGACCGTGCGCCTGATGTAGTGGAAAAAGGTGGGAAAAAGAGGGGTGTAACACGAGGACTTCCCAGGAGGTCACCCATCCTAGTACTACTCTCGCCCAAGCGCGTTTAACTTCTGAGTTCTGATGGGATACGGTGCATTAGCGCTGGTATGATCCCACCCGTTACTCTTTGCACAATCTATGCACTTAACGAGTAGCCAAGGCCAAGTG
This sequence comes from Hypericum androsaemum, assembly GCA_963995505.1. Lineage (NCBI taxonomy): Eukaryota > Viridiplantae > Streptophyta > Magnoliopsida > Malpighiales > Hypericaceae > Hypericum > Hypericum androsaemum. The sequence goes on from OZ023197.1 coordinate 6,300,093, forward strand.
ACATGCAACTCCCCGGCTTTCAGAGGCCACAACTTTTGACTCTGGAATCTGATCGGGACAATCTTTTTTTTGATTTCATATAACTTTTCGAGATCTATCATTCCAGCATTTCAGAATTTCAACCAGACAAAAAAAGAGAAAAAAATAAGACCGTGCGCCAGATGTAGTGGAAAAAGGTGGGAAAAAGAGGGGTGTAACACGAGGACTTCCCAGGAGGTTACCCATCCTAGTACTACACTCGTCCAAGCGCGTTTAACTTCAGAGTTCTGATGGGATCCGGTGCATTATCTCTGGTATGATCGCACCCGTTACTCTTTGCACAATCTATACACTTAACGAGTAGCCAAGGCCAAGTGACACGCAACTCCCCGGCTTTCGAAGGCCAAAGCTTTCGATCCGGGAATCCAATCGGGACAATCTTTTTTTTTGATTTCATACAACTTTACGAGATCTATCATTCTAGCTTTCAGAATTTCAACCAGGCAAAACAAAAGGAAAAAATAAGACCGTGCGCCGGATGTAGTGGAAAAAGGTGGGAAAAAAAGGGGTGCAACACGAGGACTTCCCAGGAGGTCACCCATCCTAATACTACTCTCACACAAGCGCGTTTAACTTCGGAGTTCTGATGGGATCTGGTGCATTAGCGCTGGTATGATCGCACCCGTTACTCTTTGCACAATCTATGCACTTAACGAGTAGCCAAGGCCAAGTGACACGCAACTCCCCAGCTTTCGAAGGCCACAACTTTTGACTCTGGAATCTGATCGGGACAATCTTTTTTTTGATTTCATATAACTTTTCGAGATCTATCATTCCAGCATTTCAGAATTTCAACCAAACAAAAAAAGAGTAAAAAAATAAGACTGTGCGCCTGATGTTGTGGAAAAGGTGGGAAAAAGAGGGGTGCAACACGAGGACTTCCCAGGAGGTCACCCATCCTAGTACTACTCTCGTCCAAGCGCATTTAACTTCGGAGTTCTGATGGGATCCGGTGCATTAGCGCTGGTATGATCGCACCCGTTACTCTTTGCACAATCTATGCACTTAACGAGTAGCCAAGGCCAAGTGACACCCAACTCCCCGGCTTTCGAAGGCCACAACTTTTGACTCTGGAATCTGATCGGGACAATCTTTTTTTTGATTTCATATAACTTTTTGAGATCTATCATTCCAGCATTTCAGAATTTCAACCAGACAAAAAAAGAGGAAAAAATAAGGCCGTGCGCCTGATGTAGTGGAAAAAGGTGGGAAAAAGAGGGGTGCAACACGAGGACTTCCCAGGAGCTCAGCCATCCTAGTGCTACTCTCGTCCAAGCGCGTTTAACTTCGGAGTTCTGATGGGATCCGGTGCATTAGCGCTGGTATGATCGCACCCGTTACTCTTTGCACAATCTATGCACTTAACGAGTAGCCAAGGCCAAGTGACACGCAACTCCCTGGCTTTCGAAGGCCACAACTTTTGACTCTGGAATCTGATCGGGACAATATTTTTTTTGATTTCATATAACTTTTCGAGATCTATCATTCGAGCATTTCAGAATTTCAACCAGACAAAAAAAGAGGAAAAAATAAGACCGTGCGCCAGATGTAGTGGAAAAAGGTGGGAAAAAGAGGGGTGCAACACGAGGACTTCCCAGGAGCTCACCCATCCTAGTGCTACTCTCGTCCAAGCGCGTTTAACTTCGGAGTTCTGATGGGATCCGGTGCATTAGCACTGGTATGATCGCACCCGTTACTCTTTGCACAATCTATGCACTTAACGAGTAGCCAAGGCCAAGTGACACGCAACTCCCTGGCTTTCGAAGGCCACAACTTTTGACTCTGGAATCTGATCGGGACAATATTTTTTTTGATTTCATATAACTTTTCGAGATCTATCATTCGAGCATTTCAGAATTTCAACCAGACAAAAAAAGAGGAAAAAATAAGACCGTGCGCCAGATGTAGTGGAAAAAGGTTGCAAAAAGAGGGGTGCAACACGAGGACTTCCCAGGAGGTCACCCATCCTAGTACTACTCTCGTCCAAGCGCATTTAACTTCGGAGGTCTGATGGGATCCGGTGCATTAGCGCTGGTATGATCGCACCCGTTACTCTTTGCACAATCTATGCACTTAACGAGTAGCCAAGGCCAAGTGACACGCAACTCCCCGGCTTTCGAAGGCCACAACTTTTGACTCTGGAATCTGATCGGGACAATCTTTTTTTTGATTTCATATAACTTTTTGAGATCTATCATTCCAGCATTTCAGAATTTCAACGAGACAAAAAAAGAGGAAAAAATAAGACCGTGCGCCTGATGTAGTGGAAAAAGGTGGGAAAAAGAGGGGTGCTACACGAGGCCTGCCCAGGAGGTCTGTCACGACCCAGTTTTGTGGTCGGTGACCGGCGTTAGATCATGTCAAACTTAATATAATAAACCATAACCTAGCAAGCCTCAAACATAACTCATCATTCTTATTACCAGGATTGTCAAAATATATTTTTTTTATCACAACATTGTTTCTTTAAACAAACATATTTATCATGTCCAAAACCTGGTAGGCATTGGAGTACACATCTCCAACGGCATATCATCAAACTCATCCTTTAAAAAAACATAAGCACAAATTTCCACATATATTACATATTAACATTAATCTAAGGTCATCCGTCAAGGACCAACAAATATGTACAATGGAGCGACCTAGATTACAAAGATAAAGACCATCCGGAGACCTTTGAACGTAGCCCGAGAAAGAAAGACAACGGGCTGAATTCTGATGAAAAAGCTTCTCCAGATGCAAACCACGGCTCAAATCTCTTCACCTGTGGATTGAAGTAAGGGATAAGTGCTTTGAAACACTTTGTAAGCAAATATTATAAGTAACATGTATTTAACCAACCAGTCGTTCCCATCAAACTCAACCAAATACTAACACACAACTAAGACAACAAAAGACCACTTCACAGATAAGGTCATCAAAGAATTCACGTATCACACGTAATCAGAACTTCAGATAGACTTTCACAGAACATATAACACAATTCGGATGAACTTCAGATAGGTCTAGATAGTGTCACTCCCACTCTGACACGAGGATACCATATCTTAAGGCGCCATCAGAAACTAACCCCGCCGGCCAAATATCATATCGTATACATATCCAATGTATCCTCAAAATATGTGCACATATGCCAACATCCCCGGTTGGTCACGGGTAGACCTCATCATCCGCCATCACACAAATCACGTACCAAACTTTTCAAAATTTCACATACATACGCAGACAATCCAAAAGCAACCTCATATATCAAATAGACCAAAACCAAACCCAATACCACATTTCATATCATTCAAAAGTACGCCAAATAGAGCACATCACCCACGTCTAGTTAACTAAACACATGTTACAAAGAATATCCACTTACAAGACAATGGTTGCTCAAACCATTTAAAGAGAAGCTCCTTGCTTCGTTCTACAAGTCGTGGCACTCGGATTCAGACGTCAGTTAACTAGTCAAAAGAATAATTAACCATTATCATCATAGTATCTTATTTTACATCTCATGTTCTCATTTTATATGTCGTAAATATTTCAGGGAAAACTTTAAATAGGAAAAGTTATTAGTCCTTCGAAACTTCTCTAACTAACTGAACATATAACCTCCTAACCAAATCTGACTTGTTACGATTCCAACTGATAAATTTCAAGTCAATTAACTTACTTCAACTTCCTTTTTTCCTTTCTCAATCGCTAGCTTCTTTCAACGTCTTTTTTTTAAATATAAATTCCAAGTCAATTATCTTTTGTTCACTTGCTCTATACTACAACCTTGACATGATTTCACTCTACATATTAAACTCATACAGAGAATACGATTAACCTAACAAACCCATTTATTATCACTTCCATATTTTATTACATCAACTACTAAGTTTCTGAAATTTCAATAATCATGTTAATTACCTTACAATTTTGATGTTGGTCAAAACATAGAATTATGATATTCCTTTATTGCACTAATTTTCTGACGAATCTAACATAATCATAATACCTCATGATAAATCATTATCCCACTCAATTCTCTTACTCGTAATGAAATAATCTAAGCTAATTATAGTTGGGGTAAACTTAACTAGAGAGATTTATATGTTACCTTCTTTATTTCACTTGGCTGTTTTCTTTCACCTCTCTTCCTTCATTAGTTTTTTTTTTTCACCCAAACTTACGATTCAGCCAACTCTCACACCTCCTTGTCTTTTTATAATGATGGTCCTAAGTTGCCACGTTTCTTACTGTTGCCACGTTTTTGCTTCTCTTTTTTTTTCACCCTTATCTATTCTACAAGTTTGATGTTTTACCATCTCTAAGCCAACAAACTTCCTATTATATATATATATAGAGTCTTTAAATTACGTTCTCATCCAATTTAGTTAGCTGTCATGTTTTTTTACCGTCCTATATTTATTTTTCCTAATCCAATCCTACAAGCTAAAATTCGACTAGCGCTTAATCCGTCTCAGAACTATTTGCAAATCTTGTCACTGGACAGCTAAATATACTTTGCTTAATTTATCGAACATAATATGGCTAATCATCATATTGAATAGTAAATTCAAAATTTAGGTTAACTTGAATAAAATCACATAACAAATATTTCCAATACTGACAAAATCAAACCTATATCAGAGCACCGTAAATTCTTGATTTGTTTTGGCCAGATTATTTCATAAATCACAAAACTAAAAGAACCAAGTTATAGATCTAGGTGTTATGAATCTACACAAATTGAAATCACCTAATTTGGAGTCCGGATGAGAAAGTTATGCCTATTTTACCGAATAATGACAGACTAAGCCTAAACCCTTCCAAAACCAACCTTATTATGTTGTAACCAATTTGATTGAAGGGTGAGGGTATCACATTCTCCCCTCCTTATAAAATTCGGTCCCCGAATTTGCTTAACGAAAGGTTAACTTACTTGTCATACAAATAGATGTGGGTACTTGGTTTTCATTTCTTCCTCCATTTCCCAAGTTGCCTCAGCCAAGGAACGATTTGCCCATTCAACCTTGATCATCGGAAGCTCTCTATTCCGAAGCTTCCTGACTTCACGATCCAAAATCCTTATTGGATTCTCCTGATATGTCAAATCTCCACTTATCTCTACTATCTGTGGCTCCAAAATATGAGTAGGATCGTACAAGTATCGCTTAAGCATTGAGACATGGAACACTGGATGAATATGTGACAAAGATGGTGGCAAAGCCAATCGGTATGCCACTGGTCCAACTCGCTCCAAAATCTCAAATGGGCCAATATATCTAGGGCTGAGTTTGCCCTTTCTCCCAAACCTCATTGTTCCCTTCATAGGTGAAACATTGAGAAAAACATGTAATCCCACATCAAACTCGATATCCTTTCGTCTCTTGTCTGAGTATGACTTTTGCCGACTCTGGGCTGTTTCCAGCCTTTGTCGAATCAACTGTATCTTCTTATTGGTTTCTTGTACTAAGTCATTACCCAATAATTGTTTTTCACCAACCTCACTCCAACATAACGGAGATCTACATTTTCTTCCATACAAAGCTTCATATGGAGCCATCTTGATACTTGATTGATAGCTATTATTATAAGCAAACTCCATCAATGGCAAATAACGATCCCAACTTCCTCCAAAGTCAATAACACAAGTTCGCATCATATCTTCTAATATCTGAATAACACGCTCAGACTGGCCATCTGTTTGAGGATGAAAGGCCGTACTCAAATCCAAACGAGTTCCCATAGCCTCCTGAAATTGCCTCCAAAACCTTGATGTGAAATGCGTTCCACGATCAGATACAATTGAAACTGGTACACCATGAAGGCGAATAATTTCATCCATAAATATTTGAGCAAACCTACTTGCATCATATGTACTCTTTATTGGTAGGAAATGTGAAGATTTTGTCAATCTGTCTACAATAACCCACACTGCATCATAACCTCTTGAGGTATTTGGAAGTGCTACTAACAAATCCATTGTTATCCGCTCCCACTTCCACACTGGAATCTCTAGAGGTTGTAGTAATCCAGAAGGCCTCTGATGCTCTGCTTTTACCTGTTGACAAGTCAGACACTTCGAAACAAACTTTGCAATGTCCTTTTTCATACCTTGCCACCAATAATTGCATCTCAAATCATGGTACATTTTTGTAGATCCAGGGTGCATACTATAGACCGCTCGGTGTGCCTGAGTCAATAATTCGTTTCTTAGATCTCCAACATCAGGGACAACCACTCGAGGACCAAAATACAAGATACCATTAGCACTAAGTCGAAATTTAGGTAATTCACCCTGCTCAACTTGTTCCATCATCATAATAACCTCTGGATCCTCCCATTGCAATTCCATAACCCGTCCTCGTAAGGTAGGTCTCATATGCATCTCTGCTAGAAACTTTGGTTGAATTAAGGATTTGCGACTTAAAGCATCAGCTACCACATTAGCTTTCCCAGGGTGATAGTTAATGGTGCAGTCATAATCCTTAAGTAACTCCATCCACCTTCTCTGTCTTAAGTTCAAATCTCGTTGCTCAAAGATATACTTGAGGCTTTTATGATCTGTATATATCTCAAACTTCTCACCATACAAGTAGTGCCTCCAAATCTTCAGTGCAAACACAACAGCTGCCATTTCCAAGTCATGGACTGGATAATTCTCTTCATGTTTCTTCAGCTGTCTAGAAGCATAAGCAATAACATTCTTGTGTTGCATAAGAACACATCCCAAACCCACTCTTGAAGCATCACAATACACTGAATATCCACCTGATCCTGAAGGTAGAACCAATACAGGTGCATGTGTTAATCGATCCTTCAATTCTTGAAAACTCTCTTCACACCTACCCGACCATTCATACTTGGAATTTTTATGAGTTAGCCGAGTTAATGGTGCTGCCAAAGTAGAGAATCCTTTGACAAATCGTCAATAATACCCTGCTAAACCCAAAAAGCTACGTATCTCAGTAACATTAGCTGGGGTAGGCCAATTCACAACAGCTTCCACCTTCTTTGGGTCAACTGACACTCCATCTTTAGACACAACATGTCCTAGAAAAGCTACACTTTGAAGCCAAAACTCACACTTTGAGAATTTAGCATATAACTTTTTCTCTCGTAGCGTCTGCAACACTTGTCTAAGGTGTCTCTCATGATCCTCCTGATCAATAGAGTAAATCAATATATCATCAATAAACACAACCACAAACTGATCCAGGAAAGGCTTGAAATTTCAGTTCATCATATCCATAAAGGCAGCTGGGGCATTAGTCAATCCAAATGGCATAACCAGAAACTCATAATGGCCATATCTAGTCCTGAATGCCGTCTTTGGAATGTCCATCTCTCTAATCCGCAATTGATGATACCCTGATCTCAAGTCAATCTTAGAAAACCATTTAGATCCCCGTAACTGATCAAACAAATCATCTATTCTCGGAAGAGGATATCGGTTGCGTATAGTTACCTTATTCAGCTTTCGGTAGTCTATGCACAATCGTAAACTCCCATCTTTCTTCTTCACAAATAGCGCTGGGGCTCCCCACGGAGAAACACTAGGCCTTATGTACCCTTTATTCAACAAATCTTGTAACTGATCTTTCAACTCTTTCATTTCAGCTGGAGCCATACGATAAGGTGGTATAGAGATTGGTTCAGTTCCTGGTTCAAGATCAATACAAAATTCAATCTCCCTCTCTGGAGGTAAGCCTGGTAAATCTTCTGGAAATACATCAGGGTACTCCCTGACAATAGGAATATGATCCACTGAAACATCTTCCTTCTTTATTTCCTTTACCATAGCTAAATAGCTTGCACAACCTTTCCTTAGAAACTTGCTGGCTTTCATGTAAGAGATAAGCTTTGCGGTAGTCACCTTTTTCTCACCCTGAAACTCAAACTCTGCCTCATCTATTGGATGAAAAATCACTCTTTTTCCAAAACAATCCACTATCGCATGATAAGTGGATAACACGTCCATACCCACTATGATATCAAAACCATCCATATCCAATATGTATAAATCAGCTGACAAGTCATGCCCACTAATTTGAATATTGCATAATCTAACAACTTCACAAACATACATAAACCCGCTCGAAGGAGTGGCAACAATCATTGACTCATCCAAACATACAGGCATAACATCCAAACATTGAACATATTGAGATGACACAAAAGAGTGTGTAGAACCCGAATCAAATAGAATGCGTACATAAGATGATCCAATGGGAAGGTTACCTGATACCACAGTGTTACTAGCATCAGCATCTCTCCTGGTCAATGCATACACTCTAGGCTGTGCACCGCCTCCTCCACTATCAGACTTAGGTCCCTCAATCCTCAAACCTACTTCTCTTTGATCAAGTAGATTGCCCTGCTGAACTTGTGGTCGAGGAAAGTGTTGTGTTGGCGGCCTAACTATCAAACTTGCCACTTGCTTACGCTGATCGATTGTAGGACAGTCTTTCACCAAGTGACCTTGCATACCACAGCGAAAACAAGCTCCTGTCCTTTTATAACAAATATCTCCAGGATGTTGTTTACCACAACTTTGGCATCTCCTGAAATTACTGGACTGGTTCTTACTAAATTGCTGACCACAAAAATCCTTCCCTCTACCAAAACTACCAACTGATCCTCCACCCTTTGACGATACTGGCTGAATGTTGGTCCATCTCTCTTGCTGTCTAAAGCCTTGGTTGAAACTCCTTTGTGGTGGTTTTTCAAACTTCTGAAATTTTGGTTGACTTTGGACCACTCGACGTTCATTATCTCGCATCTCCAAGGTTCGAGCACATTCCACTACAGCTGCATATGTCTCGAAACCACGAGGATACATAACCTTGAACATAGAATCATCAAGTCCACGAACAAACCTCTTTACCTTCATCTCATCATTGGGAACCAAGTGTTTTGCATACCGTGACAGATAAGTGAACCTCTCATCATATTGAGATACTGTCATCTCTCGGGTCTTCACCAATCGCTCAAATTCAAAAGCTCGGGCATCTTTCAAACTCTCTGGTAAAAACCGATCCAACAAGGCCTTAGTAAAGATCTCCCAAGTCCATGCATATGATCCCTCATTCTGGAACCAAACTCCAGCCACACCTACCAACTTAAATGAAGCCAACTCCACCATTCGCTCTTTATCGCACCTTAAAATTCTTCTCCTCTTCTCCATCTCATCAATGAATACCTGAGGATCATCACTTAAGCCAGAAAATGTTGGTGGATTCAACTTCAAGAACTCACCCAAAGAGTCATCTTTAGCAGCTGATGTAACATTCTGCTCTAATTGTGTTTGCTGAGTAGCGATGAATTTCTCCATTGCTTTCATAACTCTGTCTACACCATCACCACCCTGCCTCTCCATCTCAAAAGTAGGAACATCAGCAACAGGTGGTGGAATCTCATCTCTAGTCACCCTACCAACGGTAGTGGCCTCAACTGGTGGTGTAGTCTCAGATGCAACATCATTCCTCCGACCGTGGGAGCTTTCACCATGCTCCCTAACCGTATCCATACCACTACGTGTAACTGTCATATCCTCCTATACAAATAAGTCAGAATTAAGTATACCCAGTTTTGTGGTCGGTGACCGGCGCTAGATCATGTCAAACTTAATATAATAAACCATAACCTAGCAAGCCTCAAACATAACTCATCATTCTTATTACCAGGATTGTCAAAATATATTTTTTTTATCACAACATTGTTTCTTCAAACAAACATATTTATCATGTCCAAAACCTGGTAGGCATTGGAGTACACATCTCCAACGTCATATCATCAAACTCATCCTTTAAAAAAACATAAGCACAAATTTCCACATATATTACATATTAACATTAATCTAAGGTCATCCGTCAAGGACCAACAAATATGTACAATGGAGCGACCTAGATTACAAAGATAAAGACCATCCGGAGACCTTTGAACGTAGCCCGAGAAAGAAAGACAACGGGCTGAATTCTGATGAAAAAGCTTCTCCAGATGCAAACCACGGCTCAAATCTCTTCACCTGTGGATTGAAGTAAGGGATAAGTGCTTTGAAACACTTAGTAAGCAAATATTATAAGTAACATGTATTTAACCAACCAGTCGTTCCCATCAAACCCAACCAAATACTAACACACAACTAAGACAACAAAAGACCACTTCACAGATAAGGTCATCAAAGAATTCACGTATCACACGTAATCAGAACTTCAGATAGACTTTCACAAAACATATAACACAATTCAGATGAACTTCAGATAGGTCTAGATAGTGTCACTCCCACTCTGACACGAGGATACCATATCTTAAGGCGCCATCAGAAACTAACCCCGCCGGCCAAATATCATATCGTATACATATCCAATGTATCCTCAAAATATGTGCACATATGCCAACATCCCCGGTTGGTCACGGGTAGACCTCATCATCCGCCATCACACAAATCACGTACCAAACTTTTCAAAATTTCACATACATACGCAGACAATCCAAAAGCAACCTCATATATCAAATAGACCAAAACCAAACCCAATACCACATTTCATATCATTCAAAAGTACGCCAAATAGAGCACATCACCCACGTCTAGTTAACTAAACACATGTTACAAAGAATATCCACTTACAAGACAATGGTTGCTCAAACCATTTAAAGAGAAGCTCCTTGCTTCGTTCTACAAGTCGTGGCACTCGGATTCAGACGTCAGTTAACTAGTCAAAAGAATAATTAACCATTATCATCATAGTATCTTATTTTACATCTCATGTTCTCATTTTATATGTCGTAAATATTTCAGGGAAAACTTTAAATAGGAAAAGTTATTAGTCCTTCGAAACTTCTCTAACTAACTGAACATATAACCTCCTAACCAAATCTGACTTGTTACGATTCCAACTGATAAATTTCATGTCAATTAACTTACTTCAACTTCCCTTTTTCCTTTCTCAATCGCTAGCTTCTTTCAACGTCTTTTTTTTTAATATAAATTCCAAGTCAATTATCTTTTGTTCACTTGCTCTATACTACAACCTTGACATGATTTCACTGTACATATTAAACTCATACAGAGAATACGATTAACCTAACAAACCCATTTATTATCACTTCCATATTTTATTACATCAACTACTAAGTTTCTGAAATTTCAATAATCATGTTAATTACCTTACAATTTTGATGTTGGTCAAAACATAGAATTATGATATTCCTTTATTGCACTAATTTTCTGACGAATCTAACATAATCATAATACCTCATGATAAATCATTATCCCACTCAATTCTCTTACTCGTAATGAAATAATCTAAGCTAATTATAGTTGGGGTAAACTTAACTAGAGAGATTTATATGTTACCTTCTTTATTTCACTTGGCTGTTTTCTTTCACCTCTCTTCCTTCATTAGTTTTTTTTTTTCACCCAAACTTACGATTCAGCCAACTCTCACACCTCCTTGTCTTTTTATAATGATGGTCCTAAGTTGCCACGTTTCTTACTGTTGCCACGTTTTTGCTTCTCTTTTTTTTTTCACCCTTATCTATTCTACAAATTTGATGTTTTACCATCTCTAAGCCAACAAACTTCCTATTATATATATATATATAGAGTCTTTAAATTACGTTCTCATCCAATTTAGTTAGCTGTCACGTTTTTTTACCGTCCTATATTTATTTTTCCTAATCCAATCCTACAAGCTAAAATTTGACTAGCGCTTAATCCGTCTCAGAACTATTTGCAAATCTTGTCACTGGACAGCTAAATATACTTTGCTTAATTTATCGAACATAATATGGCTAATCATCATATTGAATAGTAAATTCAAAATTTAGGTTAACTTGAATAAAATCACATAACAAATATTTCCAATACTGACAAAATCAAACCTATATCAGAGCACCGTAAATTCTTGATTTGTTTTGGCCAGATTATTTCATAAATCACAAAACTAAAAGAACCAAGTTATAGATCTAGGTGTTATGAATCTACACAAATTGAAATCACCTAATTTGGAGTCCGGATGAGAAAGTTATGCCTATTTTACCGAATAATGACAGACTAAGCCTAAACCCTTCCAAAACCAACCTTATTATGTTGTAACCAATTTGATTGAAGGGTGAGGGTATCACAAGGTCACCCATCCTAGTACTACTCTCGCCCAAGCGCATTTAACTTCGGAGTTCTGATGGGATCCGGTGCATTAGCGCTGGTATGATCGCACCCGTTACTCTTTGCACAATCTATGCACTTAACGAGTAGCCAAGGCCAAGTGACACGCAACTCCCCGGCTTTCGAAGGCCACTTCTTTTGACTCTGGAATCTGATCGGGACAATCTTTTTTTTTGATTTCATATAACTTTTCGAGATCTATCATTCCAGCATTTCAGAATTTCAACCAGACAAAAAAAGAGGAAAAAATAAGACCGTGCGCCAGATGTAGTGGAAAAAGGTGGCAAAAAGAGGGGTGCAACACGAGGACTTCCCAGGAGCTCACCCATCCTAGTACTACTCTCGTCCAAGCACGTTTAACTTCGGAGTTCTAATGGGATCCAGTGCATTAGCGCTGGTATGATCGCACCCGTTACTCTTTGCACAATCTATGCACTTAACGAGTAGCCAAGGCCAAGTGACACGCAACTCCCTGGCTTTCGAAGGCCACAACTTTTGACTCTGGAATATGATCGGGACAATCTTTTTTTTTGATTTCATATAACTTTTTGAGATCTATCATTCCAGCATTTCAGAATTTCAACCAGACAAAAAAAGAGGAAAAAATAAGACCTTGCGCCAGATGTAGTGGAAAAAGGTGGGAAAAAGAGGGGTGCAACACGAGGACTTCCCAGGAGGTCACCCATCCTAGTACTACTCTCGCCCAAGCGCGTTTAACTTCGGAGTTCTGATGGGATCCGGTGCATTAGCGCTGGTATGATCGCACCCGTTACTCTTTGCACAATCTATGCACTTAACGAGTAGCCAAGGCCAAGTGACACGCAACTCCCCGGCTTTCGAAGGCCACAACTTTTGACTCTGGAATCTGATCGGGACAATCTTTTTTTTGATTTCATATAACTTTTTGAGATCTATCATTCCAGCATTTCAGAATTTCAACCAGAAAAAAAAAGAGGAAAAAATAAGACCGTGCGCCTGATGTAGTGGAAAAAGGTGGGAAAAAGAGGGGTGCAACACGAGGACTACCCAGGAGGTCACCCATCCTAGTACTACTCTCGCCCAAGCGCGTTTAACTTCGGAGTTCTGATGGGATCCGGTGCATTAGCGCTGGTATGATCGCACCCGTTACTCTTTGCACAATCTATGCACTTAACGAGTAGCCAAGGCCAAGTGACACGCAACTCCCCGGCTTTCGAAGGCCACAACTTTTGACTCTGGAATCTGATCGGGACAATCTTTTTTTTGATTTCATATAACTTTTCGACATCTATCATTCCAGCATTTCAGAATTTCAACCAGACAAAAAAAGAGGAAAAAATAAGACCTTGCGCCAGATGTAGTGGAAAAAGGTGGGAAAAAGAGGGGTGCAACACGAGGACTTCCCAGGAGGTCACCCATCCTAGTACTACTCTCGTCCAAGCGCATTTATTTTCGGAGTTCTGATGGGATCCGGTGCATTAGCGCTGGTATGATCGCACCCGTTACTCTTTGCACAATCTATGCACTTAACGAGTAGCCAAGGCCAAGTGACACGCAACTCTCCGGCTTTCGAAGGCCACAACTTTTGACTCTGGAATCTGATCGGGACAATCTTTTTTTTGATTTCATATAACTTTTTGAGATCTATCATTCCAGCATTTCAGAATTTAAACGAGACAAAAAAAGAGGAAAAAATAAGACCGTGCGCCTGATGTAGTGGAAAAAGGTGGGAAAAAGAGGGGTGCAACACGAGGCCTGCCCAGGAGGTCACCCATCCTAGTACTACTCTCGCCCAAGCGCGTTTAACTTCGGAGTTCTGATGGGATCCGGTGCATTAGCGCTGGTATGATCGCACCCGTTACTCTTTGCACAATCTATGCACTTAACGAGTAGCCAAGGCCAAGTGACACGCAACTCCCCGGCTTTCGAAGGCCACAACTTTTGACTCTGGAATCTGATCGGGACAATCTTTTTTTTGATTTCATATAACTTTTCGAGATCTATCATTCCAGCATTTCAGAATTTCAACCAGACAAAAAAAGAGGAAAAAATAAGACTGTGCGCCAGATGTAGTGGAAAAAGGTGGGAAAAAGAGGGGTGCAACACGAGGACTTCCCAGGAGCTCACCCATCCTAGTACTACTCTCGTCCAAGCGCGTTTAACTTCGGAGTTCTGATGGGATCCGGTGCATTAGCGCTGGTATGATCGCACCCGTTACTCTATGCACAATCTATGCACTTAACGAGTAGCCAAGGCCAAGTGACACGCAACTCCCTGGCTTTCGAAGGCCACAACTTTTGACTCTGGAATCTGATCGGGACAATCTTTTTTTTGATTTCATATAACTTTTAGAGATCTATCATTCGAGCATTTTATAATTTCAACCAGACAAAAAAAGAGGAAAAAATAAGACCGTGTGCCAGATGTAGTGGAAAAAGGTGGCAAAAAGAGGGGTGCAACCTGAGGACTTCCCAGGAGGTCATCCATCCTAGTACTACTCTCGTCCAAGCGCAGTTAACTTCGGAGTTCTGATGGGATCCGGCGCATTAGCGCTGGTAAGATCGCACCCGTTACTCTTTGCACAATCTATGCACTTAACGAGTAGCCAAGGCCAAGTGACACGCAACTCCCCGGCTTTCGAAGGCCACAACTTTTGACTCTGGAATCTGATCGGGACAATCTTTTTTTTTATTTCATATAACTTTTTGAGATCTATCATTCCAGCATTTCAGAATTTCAACCAGACAAAAAAAGAGGAAAAAATAAGACCGTGCGCCTGATGTATTGGAAAAAGGTGGGAAAAAGAGGGGAACAAAAAGAGGCCTGCCCAGGAGGTCACCCATCCTAGTACTACTCTCGCCCAAGCGCGTTTAACTTCGTAGTTCTGATGGGATCCGGTGCATTAGCGCTGGTATGATCGCACCCGTTACTCTTTGCACAATCTATGCACTTAACGAGTAGCCAAGGCCAAGTGACACGCAACTCCCCGGCTTTCGAAGGTCACAACTTTTGACTCTAGAATCTGATCGGGACAATCTTTTTTTTGATTTCATATAACTTTTCGAGATCTATCATTCCAGTATTTCAGAATTTCAACCAGACAAAAAAAGAGGAAAAAATAAGACCGTGCGCCAGATGTAGTGGAAAAAGGTGGGAAAAAGAGGGGTGCAAGACGAGGACTACCCAGGAGGTCACCCATCCTAGTACTACTCTCGCCCAAGCGCGTTTAACTTCGGAGTTCTGATGGGATCCGGTGCATTAGCGCTGGTATGATCGCACCCGTTACTCTTTGCACAATCTATGCACTTAACGAGTAGCCAAGGCCAAGTGACACGCAACTCCCCGGCTTTCGAAGGCCACAACTTTTGACTCTGGAATCTGATCGGGACAATCTTTTTTTTGATTTCATATAACTTTTCGAGATCTATCATTCTAGAATTTCAGAATTTCAACCAGACAAAAAAAGAGGAAAAAATAAGACCGTGCGCCTGATGTAGTGGAAAAAGGTGGGAAAAAGAGGGGTGCAACACGAGGACTTCCCAGGAGGTCACCCATCCTAGTACTACTCTCGCCCAAGCGCGTTTAACTTCTGAGTTCTGATGGGATCCGGTGCATTAGCGCTGGTATGATCGCACCCGTTACTCTTTGCACAATCTATGCACTTAACGAGTAGCCAAGGCCAAGTGACACGCAACTCCCCGGCTTTCGAAGGTCACAACTTTTGACTCTGGAATCTGATCGGGACAATCTTTTTTTTGATTTCATATAACTTTTCGAGATCTATCATTCCAGCATTTCAGAATTTCAACCAGACAAAAAAAGAGGAAAAAATAAGACCTTGCGCCAGATGTAGTGGAAAAAGGTGGGAAAAGGAGGGGTGCAACACGAGGACTTCCCAGGAGGTCACCCATCCTAGTACTACTCTCGTCCAAGCGCATTTAACTTCGGAGTTCTGATGGGATCCAGTGCATTAGCGCTGGTATGATCGCACCCGTTACTCTTTGCACAATCTATGCACTTAACGAGTAGCCAAGGCCAAGTGACACGCAACTCCCCGGCTTTCGAAGGCCACAACTTTTGACTCTGGAATCTGATCGGGACAATCTTTTTTTTGATTTCATATAACTTTTTGAGATCTATCATTCCAGCATTTCAGAATTTAAACGAGACAAAAAAAGAGGAAAAAATAAGACCGTGCGCCTGATGTAGTGGAAAAAGGTGGGAAAAAGAGGGGTGCAACACGAGGCCTGCCCAGGAGGTCACCCATCCTAGTACTACTCTCGCCCAAGCGCGTTTAACTTCGGAGTTCTGATGGGATCCGGTGCATTAGCGCTGGTATGATCGCACCCGTTACTCTTTGCACAATCTATGCACTTAACGAGTAGCCAAGGCTAAGTGACACGCAACTCCCCGGCTTTCGAAGGCCACAACTTTTGACTCTGGAATCTGATCGGGACAATCTTTTTTATGATTTCATATAACTTTTCGAGATCTATCATTCCAGCATTCAGAATTTCAACCAGACAAAAAAAGAGGAAAAAATAAGACTGTGCGCCAGATGTAGTGGAAAAAGGTGGGAAAAAGAGGGGTGCAACACGAGGACTTCCCAGGAGGTCACCCATCCTAGTACTACTCTCGTCCAAGCGCATTTAACTTCGGAGTTCTGATGGGATCCGGCGCATTAGCGCTGGTATGATCGCACCCGTTACTCTTTGCACAATCTATGCACTTAACGAGTAGCCAAGGCCAAGTGACACGCAACTCCCCGGCTTTCGAAGGCCACAACTTTTGACTCTGGAATCTGATCGGGACAATCTTTTTTTTGATTTCATATAACTTTTTGAGATCTATCATTCCAGCATTTCAGAATTTCAACTAGACAAAAAAAGAGGAAAAAATAAGACCGTGCGCCTGATGTAGTGGAAAAAGGTGGGAAAAAGAGGGGTGCAACACGAGGCCTGCCCAGGAGGTCACCCATCCTAGTACTACTCTCGCCCAAGCGCGTTTAACTTCGGAGTTCTGATGGGATCCGGTGCATTAGCGCTGGTATGATCGCACCCGTAACTCTTTGCACAATCTATGCACTTAACGAGTAGCCAAGGCCAAGTGACACGCAACTCCCCGGCTTTCGAAGGTCACAACTTTTGACTCTGGAATCTGATCGGGACAATCTTTTTTTTGATTTCATATAACTTTTCGAGATCTATCATTCCAGTATTTCAGAATTTCAACAAGACAAAAAAAGAGGAAAAAATAAGACCGTGCGCCAGATGTAGTGGAAAAAGGTGGGAAAAAGAGGGGTGCAACACGAGGACTTCCCAGGAGCTCACCCATCCTAGTACTACTCTCGTCCAAGCGCGTTTAACTTCGGAGTTCTGATGGGATCCGGTGCATTAGCGCTGGTATGATCGCACCCGTTACTCTTTGCACAATCTATGCACTTAACGAGTAGCCAAGGCCAAGTGACACGCAACTCCCTGGCTTTCGAAGGCCACAACTTTTGACTCTGGAATCTGATCGGGACAATCTTTTTTTGATTTCATATAACTTTTCGAGATCTATCATTCGAGCATTTCAGAATTTCAACCAGACAAAAAAAGAGGAAAAAATAAGACAGTGCGCCAGATGTAGTGGAAAAAGGTGGCAAAAAGAGGGGTGCAACACGAGGACTTCCCAGGAGGTCACCCATCCTAGTACTACTCTTGTCCAAGCGCATTTAACTTCGGAGTTCTGATGGGATCCAGTGCATTAGCGCTGGTATGATCGCACCCGTTACTCTTTGCACAATCTATGCACTTAACGAGTAGCCAAGGCCAAGTGACACGCAACTCCCCCGCTTTCGAAGGCCACAACTTTTGACTCTGGAATCTGATCGGGACAATCTTTTTTTTGATTTCATATAACTTTTTGAGATCTATCATTCCAGCATTTCAGAATTTAAACGAGACAAAAAAAGAGGAAAAAATAAGACCGTGCGCCTGATGTAGTGGAAAAAGGTGGGAAAAAGAGGGGTGCAACACGAGGCCTGCCCAGGAGGTAACCCATCCTAGTACTACTCTCGCCCAAGCGCGTTTAACTTCGGAGTTCTGATGGGATCTGGTGCATTAGCGCTGGTATGATCGCACCCGTTACTCTTTGCACAATCTATGCACTTAACGAGTAGCCAAGGCCAAGTGACACGCAACTCCCCGGCTTTCGAAGGCCACAACTTTTGACTCTTGAATCTGATCGGGACAATCTTTTTTTTGATTTCATATAACTTTTCGAGATCTATCATTTTAGAATTTCTGAATTTCAACCAGACAAAAAAAGAGGAAAAAATAAGACCGTGCGCCTGATGTAGTGGAAAAAGGTGGGAAAAAGAGGGGTGCAACACGAGGACTTCCCAGGAGGTCACCCATCCTAGTACTACTCTCGCCCAAGCGCGTTTAACTTCTGAGTTCTGATGGGATCCTGTGCATTAGCGCTGGTATGATCGCACCCGTTACTCTTTGCACAATCTATGCACTTAACGAGTAGCCAAGGCCAAGTGACACGCAACTCCCCGGCTTTCGAAGGTCACAACTTTTGACTCTGGAATCTGATCGGGACAATCTTTTTTTTGATTTCATATAACTTTTCGAGATCTATCATTCCAGCATTTCAGAATTTCAACCAGACAAAAAAAGAGGAAAAAATAAGACCTTGCGTCAGATGTAGTGGAAAAAGGTGGGAAAAAGAGGGGTGCAACACGAGGACTTCCCAGGAGGTCACCCATCCTAGTACTACTCTTGTCCAAGCGCATTTAACTTCGGAGTTCTGATGGGATCCAGTGCATTAGCGCTGGTATGATCGCACCCGTTACTCTTTGCACAATCTATGCACTTAACGAGTAGCCAAGGCCAAGTGACACGCAACTCCCCGGCTTTCGAAGGCCACAACTTTTGACTCTGGAATCTGATCGGGACAATCTTTTTTTTGATTTCATATAACTTTTTGAGATCTATCATTCCAGCATTTCAGAATTTAAACGAGACAAAAAAAGAGGAAAAAATAAGACCGTGCGCCTGATGTAGTGGAAAAAGGTGGGAAAAAGAGGGGTGCAACACGAGGCCTGCCCAGGAGGTAACCCATCCTAGTACTACTCTCGCCCAAGCGCGTTTAACTTCGGAGTTCTGATGGGATCCGGTGCATTAGCGCTGGTATGATCGCACCCGTTACTCTTTGCACAATCTATGCACTTAACGAGTAGCCAAGGCCAAGTTACACGCAACTCCCCGGCTTTCGAAGGCCACAACTTTTGACTCTGGAATCTGATCGGGACAATCTTTTTTTTGATTTCATATAACTTTTCGAGATCTATCATTCCAGCATTTCAGAATTTCAACCAAACAAAAAAAGAGGAAAAAATAAGACTGTGCGCCAGATGTAGTGGAAAAAGGTGGGAAAAAGAGGGGTGCAACACGAGGACTTCCCAGGAGCTCACCCATCCTAGTACTACTCACGTCCAAGCGCGTTTAACTTCGGAGTTCTGATGGGATCCGGTGCATTAGCGCTGGTATGATCGCACCCGTTACTCTTTGTACAATCTATGCACTTAACGAGTAGCCAAGGCCAAGTGACACGCAACTCCCTGGCTTTCGAAGGCCACAACTTTTGACTCTGGAATCTGATCGGGACAATCTTTTTTTTGATTTCATATAACTTTTCGAGATCTATCATTCGAGCATTTCAGAATTTCAACCAGACAAAAAAAGAGGAAAAAATAAGACCGTGCGCCAGATGTAGTGGAAAAAGGTGGCAAAAAGAGGGGTGCAACACGAGGACTTCCCAGGAGGTCACCCATCCTAGTACTACTATCGTCCAAGCGCATTTAACTTCGGAGTTCTGATGGGATCCGGTGCATTAGCGCTGGTATGATCGCACCCGTTACTCTTTGCACAATCTATGCACTTAACGAGTAGCCAAGGCCATGTGACACGCAACTCCCCGGCTTTCGAATGTCACAACTTTTGACTCTGGAATCTGATCGGGACAATCTTTTTTTTGATTTCATATAACTTTTCGAGATCTATCATTCCAGTATTTCAGAATTTCAACCAGGCAAAAAAAGAGGAAAAAATAAGACCGTGCGCCAGATGTAGTGGAAAACGGTGGGAAAAAGAGGGGTGCAACACGAGGACTTCCCAGGAGCTCACCCATCCTAGTACTACTCTCGTCCAAGCGCGTTTAACTTCGGAGTTCTGATGGTATCCGGTGCATTAGCGCTGGTATGATCGCACCCGTTACTCTTTGCACAATCTATGCACTTAACGAGTAGCCAAGGCCAAGTGACACGCAACTCCCTGGCTTTCGAAGGCCACAACTTTTGACTCTGGAATCTGATCGGGACAATCTTTTTTTTGATTTCATATAACTTTTCGAGATCTATCATTCGAGCATTTCAGAATTTCAACCAGACAAAAAAAGAGGAAAAAATAAGACCGTGCGCCAGATGTAGTGGAAAAAGGTGGGAAAAAGAGGGGTGCAACACGAGGACTTCCCAGGAGCTCACCCATCCTAGTACTACTCTCGTCCAAGCGCGTTTAACTTCGGAGTTCTGATGGGATCCGGTGCATTAGCGCTGGTATGATCGCACCCGTTACTCTTTGCACAATCTATGCACTTAACGAGTAGCCAAGGCCAAGTGACACGCAACTCCCTGGCTTTCGAAGGCCACAACATTTGACTCTGGAATCTGATGGGGACAATCTTTTTTTTTGATTTCATATAACTTTTCGAGATCTATCATTCGAGCATTTCAGAATTTCAACCAGACAAAAAAAGAGGAAAAAATAAGACCGTGCGCCAGATGTAGTGGAAAAAGGTGGCAAAAAGAGGGGTGCAACACGAGGACTTCCCAGGAGGTCACCCATCCTAGTACTACTCTCGTCCAAGCGCATTTAACTTCGGAGTTCTGATGGGATCCGGTGCATTAGCGCTGGTATGATCGCACCCGTTACTCTTTGCACAATCTATGCACTTAACGAGTAGCCAAGGCCAAGTGACACGCAACTCCCCGGCTTTCGAAGGCCACAACTTTTGACTCTGGAATCTGATCGGGACAATCTTTTTTTTGATTTCATATAACTTTTTGAGATCTATCATTCCAGCATTTCAGAATTTTAACCAGACAAAAAAAGAGGAAAAAATAAGACCGTGCGCCTGATGTAGTGGAAAAAGGTGGGAAAAAGAGGGGTGCAACACGAGGACTTCCCAGGAGCTCACCCATCCTAGTACTACTCTCGTCCAAGCGCGTTTAACTTCGGAGTTCTGATGGGATCCGGTGCATTAGCGCTGGTATGATCGCACCCGTTACTCTTTGCACAATCTATGCACTTAACGAGTAGCCAAGGCCAAGTGACACGCAACTCCCTGGCTTTCGAAGGCCACAACATTTGACTCTGGAATCTGATGGGGACAATCTTTTTTTTTGATTTCATATAACTTTTCGAGATCTATCATTCGAGCATTTCAGAATTTCAACCAGACAAAAAAAGAGGAAAAAATAAGACCGTGCGCCAGATGTAGTGGAAAAAGGTGGCAAAAAGAGGGGTGCAACACGAGGACTTCCCAGGAGGTCACCCATCCTAGTACTACTCTCGTCCAAGCGCATTTAACTTCGGAGTTCTGATGGGATCCGGTGCATTAGCGCTGGTATGATCGCACCCGTTACTCTTTGCACAATCTATGCACTTAACGAGTAGCCAAGGCCAAGTGACACGCAACTCCCCGGCTTTCGAAGGCCACAACTTTTGACTCTGGAATCTGATCGGGACAATCTTTTTTTTGATTTCATATAACTTTTTGAGATCTATCATTCCAGCATTTCAGAATTTCAACCAGACAATAAAAGAGGAAAAAATAAGACCGTGCGCCTGATGTAGTGGAAAAAGGTGGGAAAAAGAGGGGTGCAACACGAGGCCTGCCGAGGAGGTCACCCATCCTAGTACTACTCTCGCCCAAGCGCGTTTAACTTCGGAGTTCTGATGGGATCTGGTGCATTAGCGCTGGTATGATCGCACCCGTTACTCTTTGCACAATCTATGCACTTAACGAGTAGCCAAGGCCAAGTGACACGCAACTCCCCGGCTTTCGAAGGCCACAATTTTTGACTCTGGAATCTGATCGGGACAATCTTTTTTTTGATTTCATATAACTTTTTGAGATCTATCATTCCAGCATTTCAGAATTTCAACCAGACAAAAAAAGAGGAAAAAATAAGACCGTGCGCCTGATGTAGTGGAAAAAGGTGGGAAAAAGAGGGGTGCAACACGAGGACTTCCCAGGAGCTCACCCATCCTAGTACTACTCTCGTCCAAGCGCGTTTAACTTCGGAGTTCTGATGGGATCCGGTGCATTAGCGCTGGTATGATCGCACCCGTTACTCTTTGCACAATCTATGCACTTAACGAGTAGCCAAGGCCAAGTGACACGCAACTCCCTGGCTTTCGAAGGCCACAACATTTGACTCTGGAATCTGATGGGGACAATCTTTTTTTTTGATTTCATATAACTTTTCGAGATCTATCATTCGAGCATTTCAGAATTTCAACCAGACAAAAAAAGAGGAAAAAATAAGACCGTGCGCCAGATGTAGTGGAAAAAGGTGGCAAAAAGAGGGGTGCAACACGAGGACTTCCCAGGAGGTCACCCATCCTAGTACTACTCTCGTCCAAGCGCATTTAACTTCGGAGTTCTGATGGGATCCGGTGCATTAGCGCTGGTATGATCGCACCCGTTACTCTTTGCACAATCTATGCACTTAACGAGTAGCCAAGGCCAAGTGACACGCAACTCCCCGGCTTTCGAAGGCCACAACTTTTGACTCTGGAATCTGATCGGGACAATCTTTTTTTTGATTTCATATAACTTTTTGAGATCTATCATTCCAGCATTTCAGAATTTCAACCAGACAATAAAAGAGGAAAAAATAAGACCGTGCGCCTGATGTAGTGGAAAAAGGTGGGAAAAAGAGGGGTGCAACACGAGGCCTGCCGAGGAGGTCACCCATCCTAGTACTACTCTCGCCCAAGCGCGTTTAACTTCGGAGTTCTGATGGGATCTGGTGCATTAGCGCTGGTATGATCGCACCCGTTACTCTTTGCACAATCTATGCACTTAACGAGTAGCCAAGGCCAAGTGACACGCAACTCCCCGGCTTTCGAAGGCCACAATTTTTGACTCTGGAATCTGATCGGGACAATCTTTTTTTTGATTTCATATAACTTTTTGAGATCTATCATTCCAGCATTTCAGAATTTCAACCAGACAAAAAAAGAGGAAAAAATAAGACCGTGCGCCTGATGTAGTGGAAAAAGGTGGGAAAAAGAGGGGTGCAACACGAGGACTTCCCAGGAGCTCACCCATCCTAGTACTACTCTCGTCCAAGCGCGTTTAACTTCGGAGTTCTGATGGGATCCGGTGCATTAGCGCTGGTATGATCGCACCCGTTACTCTTTGCACAATCTATGCACTTAACGAGTAGCCAAGGCCAAGTGACACGCAACTCCCTGGCTTTCGAAGGCCACAACATTTGACTCTGGAATCTGATGGGGACAATCTTTTTTTTTGATTTCATATAACTTTTCGAGATCTATCATTCGAGCATTTCAGAATTTCAACCAGACAAAAAAAGAGGAAAAAATAAGACCGTGCGCCAGATGTAGTGGAAAAAGGTGGCAAAAAGAGGGGTGCAACACGAGGACTTCCCAGGAGGTCACCCATCCTAGTACTACTCTCGTCCAAGCGCATTTAACTTCGGAGTTCTGATGGGATCCGGTGCATTAGCGCTGGTATGATCGCACCCGTTACTCTTTGCACAATCTATGCACTTAACGAGTAGCCAAGGCCAAGTGACACGCAACTCCCCGGCTTTCGAAGGCCACAACTTTTGACTCTGGAATCTGATCGGGACAATCTTTTTTTTGATTTCATATAACTTTTTGAGATCTATCATTCCAGCATTTCAGAATTTCAACCAGACAATAAAAGAGGAAAAAATAAGACCGTGCGCCTGATGTAGTGGAAAAAGGTGGGAAAAAGAGGGGTGCAACACGAGGCCTGCCGAGGAGGTCACCCATCCTAGTACTACTCTCGCCCAAGCGCGTTTAACTTCGGAGTTCTGATGGGATCTGGTGCATTAGCGCTGGTATGATCGCACCCGTTACTCTTTGCACAATCTATGCACTTAACGAGTAGCCAAGGCCAAGTGACACGCAACTCCCCGGCTTTCGAAGGCCACAATTTTTGACTCTGGAATCTGATCGGGACAATCTTTTTTTTGATTTCATATAACTTTTCGAGATCTATCATTCCAGCATTTCAGAATTTCAACCAGACAAAAAAAAGAGGAAAAAATAAGACCGTGCGCCAGATGTAGTGGAAAAAGGTGGGAAAAAGAGGGGTGCAACACGAGGACTTCCCAGGAGGTCACCCATCCTAGTACTACTCTCGTCCAAGCGCGTTTAACTTCGGAGTTCTGATGGGATCCGGTGCATTAGCGCTGGTATGATCGCACCCGTTACTCTTTGCACAGTCTATGCACTTAACGAGTAGCCAAGGCCAAGTGACACGCAACTCCCTGGCTTTCGAAGGCCACAACTTTTGACTCTGGAATCTGATCGGGACAATCTTTTTTTTGATTTTATATAACTTTTCGAGATCTATCATTCGAGCATTTCAGAATTTCAACCAGACAAAAAAAGAGGAAAAAATAAGACCGTGCGCCAGATGTAGTGGAAAAAGGTGGCAAAAAGAGGGGTGCAACACGAGGACTTCCCAGGAGGTCACCCATCCTAGTACTACTCTCGTCCAAGCGCATTTAACTTCGGAGTTCTGATGGGATCCGGTGCATTAGCGCTGGTATGATCACACCCGTTACTCTTTGCACAATCTATGCACTTAACGAGTAGCCAAGGCCAAGTGACACACAACTCCCCGGCTTTCGAAGGCCACAACTTTTGACTCTGGAATCTGATCGGGACAATCTTTTTTTTGATTTCATATAACTTTTTGAGATCTATCATTCCAGCATTTCAGAATTTCAACCAGACAAAAAAGAGGAAAAAATAAGACCGTGCGCCTGATGTAGTGGAAAAAGGTGGGAAAAGGAGGGGTGCAACACGAGGACTGCCCAGGAGGTCACCCATCCTAGTACTACTCTCGCCCAAGCGTGTTTAACTTCGGAGTTCTGATGGGATCCGGTGCATTAGCGCTGGTATGATCGCACCCGTTACTCTTTGCACAATCTATGCACTTAACGAGTAGCCAAGGCCAAGTGACACGCAACTCCCCGGCTTTCGAAGGCCACAACTTTTGACTCTGGAATCTGATCGGGACAATCTTTTTTTTGATTTCATATAACTTTTCGAGATCTATCATTCCATCATTTCAGAATTTCATCCAGACAAAAAAAGAGGAAAAAATAAGACCATGCGCCAGATGTAGTGGAAAAAGGTGGGAAAAAGAGGGGTGCAACACGAGGACTTCCCAGGAGCTCACCCATCCTAGTACTACTCTCGTCCAAGCGCGTTTAACTTCGGAGTTCTGATGGGATCCGGTGCATTAGCGCTGGTATGATCGCACCCGTTACTCTTTGCACAATCTATGCACTTAACGAGTAGCCAAGGCCAAGTGACACGCAACTCCCTGGCTTTCGAAGGCCACAACTTTTGACTCTGGAATCTGACCGGACAATCTTTTTTTTTATTTCATATAACTTTTCGAGATCTATCATTCGAGCATTTCAGAATTTCAACTAGACAAAAAAAGAGGAAAAAATAAGACCGTGCGCCAGATGTAGTGGAAAAAGGTGGGAAAAAGAGGGGTGCAACACGAGGACTTCCCAGGAGGTCACCCATCCTAGTACTACTCTCGTCCAAACGCATTTAACTTCGGAGTTCTGATGGGATCCGTTGCATTAGCGCTGGTATGATCGCACCCGTTACACTTTGCACAATCTATGCACTTAACGAGTAGCCAAGATCAAGTGACACGCAACTCCCCGGCTTTCGAAGGCCACAACTTTTGACTCTGGAATCTGATCGGGACAATCTTTTTTTTGATTTCATATAACTTTTTGAGATCTATCATTCCAGCATTTCAGAATTTCAACCAGACAAAAAAAGAGGAAAAAATAAGACCGTGCGCCTGATGTAGTGGAAAAAGGTGGGAAAAAGAGGGGTGCAACACGAGGCCTGCCTAGGAGCTCACCCATCCTTGTACTACTCTCTCCCAAGCGCGTTTAACTTCGGAGTTCTGATGGGATCCGGTGCATTAGCGCTGGTATGATCGCACCCGTTACTCTTTGCACAATCTATGCACTTAACGAGTAGCCAAGGCCAAGTGACACGCAACTCCCCGGCTTTCGAAGGCCACAACTTTTGGCTCTGGAATCTGATCGGGACAATCTTTTTTTTGATTTCATATAACTTTTTGAGATCTATCGTTCCAGCATTTCAGAATTTCAACCAGACAAAAAAAGAGGAAAAAATAAGACCGTGCGCCAGATGTAGAGGAAAAAGGTGGGAAAAAGAGGGGTGCAACACGAGGACTTCCCAGGAGCTCACCCATCCTAGTACTACTCTCGTCCAAGCGCGTTTAACTTCGGAGTTCTGATGGGATCCGGTGCATTAGCGCTGGTATGATCGCACCCGTTACTCTTTGCACAATCTATGCACTTAACGAGTAGCCAAGGCCAAGTGACACGCAACTCCCTGGCTTTCGAAGGCCACAACTTTTGACTCTGGAATCTGATCGGGACAATCTTTTTTTTGATTTCATATAACTTTTCGAGATCTATCATTCGAGCATTTCAGAATTTCAACCAGACAAAAAAAGAGGAAAAAATAAGACCGTGCGCCAGATGTAGTGGAAAAAGGTGGGAAAAAGAGGGGTGCAACACGAGGACCTCCCATGAGGTCACCCATCCTAGTACTACTCTCGTGCAAGCGCATTTAACTTCGGAGTTCTGATGGGATCCGGTGCATTAGCGCTGGTATGATCGCACCCGTTACTCTTTGCACAATCTATGCACTTAACGAGTAGCCAAAGCCAAGTGACACGCAACTCCCCGGCTTTCGCAGGCCACAACTTTTGACTCTGGAATCTGATCGGGACAATCTTTTTTTTGATTTCATATAACTTTTCGAGATCTATCATTCGAGCATTTCAGAATTTCAACCAGACAAAAAAAGAGGAAAAAATAAGACCGTGCGCCAGATGTAGTGGAAAAAGGTGGCAAAAAGAGGGGTGCAACACGAGGACTTCCCAGGAGGTCACCCATCCTAGTACTACTCTCGTCCAAGCGCATTTAACTTCGGAGTTCTGATGGGATCCGGTGCATTAGCGCTGGTATGATCGCACCCGTTACTCTTTGCACAATCTACGCACTTAACGAGTAGCCAAGGCCAAGTGACACGCAACTCCCCGGCTTTCGAAGGCCACAACTTTTGACTCTGGAATCTGATCGGGACAATCTTTTTTTTGATTTCATATAACTTTTTGAGATCTATCATTCCAGCATTTCAAAATTACAACCAGACAAAAAAAGAGGAAAAAATAAGACCGTGCGCCAGATGTAGTGGAAAAAGGTGGGAAAAAGAGGGGTGCAACACGAGGACTTCCCAGGAGGTCAGCCATCCTAGTACTACTCTCGTCCAAGCGCGTTTAACTTCGGAGTTCTGATGGGATCCGGTGCATTAGCGCTGGTATGATCGCACCCGTTACTCTTTGCACAATCTATACACTTAACGAGTAGCCAAGGCCAAGTGACACGCAACTCCCCGGCTTTCGAAGGCCAAAGCTTTCGATCCGGGAATCCGATCGGGACAATCTTTTTTTTTATTTCATACAACTTTTCGAGATCTATCATTCTAGCGGTTCAGAATTTCAACCAGGCAAAACAAAAGGAAAAAATAAGACCGTGCGCCGGATGTAGTGGAAAAAGGTGGGAAAAAGAAGGGTGCAACACGAGGACTTCCCAGGAGGTCACCCATCCTAATACTACTCTCACACAAGCGCGTTTAACTTCGGAGTTCTGATGGGATCCGGTGCATTAGCGCTGGTATGATCGCACCCGTTACTCTTTGCACAATCTATGCACTTAACGAGTAGCCAAGGCCAAGTGACACGCAACTCCCCGGCTTTCGAAGGTCACAACTTTTGACTCTGGAATCTGATCGGGACAATCTTTTTTTTGATTTCATATAACTTTTCGAGATCTATCATTCCAGTATTTCACAATTTCAACCAGACAAAAAAAGAGGAAAAAATAAGACCGTGCGCCAGATGTAGTGGAAAAAGGTGGGAAAAAGAGGGGTGCAACACGAGGACTTCCCAGGAGGTCACCCATCCTAGTACTACTCTCGTCCAAGCGCATTTAACTTCGGAGTTCTGATGGGATCCGGTGCATTAGCGCTGGTATGATCGCACCCGTTACTCTTTGCACAATCTATGCACTTAACGAGTAGCCAAGGCCAAGTGACACGCAACTCCCCGGCTTTCGAAGGCCACAACTTTTGACTCTGGAATCTGATCGGGACAATCTTTTTTTTGATTTCATATAACTTTTTGAGATCTATCATTCCAGCATTTCAGAATTTCAACCAGACAAAAAAAGAGGAGAAAATAAGACCGTGCGCCTGATGTAGTGGAAAAAGGTGGGAAAAAGAGGGGTGCAACACGAGGACTTCCCAGGAGGTCTCCCATCCTAGTACAACTCTCGTCCAAGCGCATTTAACTTCGGAGTTCTGATGGGATCCGGTGCATTAGCGCTGGTATGATCGCACCCGTTACTCTTTGCACAATCTATGCACTTAACGAGTAGCCAAGGCCATGTGACACGCAACTCCCCGGCTTTCGAAGGCCACAACTTTTGACTCTGGAATCTGATCGGGACAATCTTTTTTTTGATTTCATATAACTTTTTGAGATCTATCATTCCAGCATTTCAGAATTTCAACCAGACAAAAAAAGAGGAAAAAATAAGACCGTGCGCCTGATGTAGTGGAAAAAGGTGGGAAAAAGAGGGGTGCAACACGAGGACTTCCCAGGAGGTCACCCATCCTAGTACTACTCTCGTCCAAGCGCATTTAACTTCGGAGTTCTGATGGGATCCGGTGCATTAGCGCTGGTATGATCGCACCCGTTACTCTTTGCACAATCTATGCACTTAACGAGTAGCCAAGGCCAAGTGACACGCAACTCCCCGGCTTTCGAACGTCACATCTTTTGACTCTGGAATCTGATCGGGACAATCTTTTTTTTGATTTCATATAACTTTTTGAGATCTATCATTCCAGCAATTCACAATTTCAACCAGACAAAAAAAGAGGAAAAAATAAGACCGTGCGCCAGATGTAGTGGAAAAAGGTGGGAAAAAGAGGGGTGCAACACGAGGACTTCCCAGGAGGTCACCCATCCTAGTACTACTCTCGTCCAAGCGCATTTAACTTCGGAGTTCTGATGGGATCCGGTGCATTAGCGCTGGTATGATCGCACCCGTTACTCTTTGCACAATCTATGCACTTAACGAGTAGCCAAGGCCAAGTGACACGCAACTCCCCGGCTTTCGAAGGCCACAACTTTTGACTCTGGAATCTGATCGGGACAATCTTTTTTTGATTTCAAATAACTTTTTGAGATCTATCATTCCAGCATTTCAGAATTTCAACCAGACAAAAAAAGAGGAAAAAATAAGACCGTGCGCCAGATGTAGTGGAAAAAGGTTCGAAAAAGAGGGGTGCAACACGAGGACTTCCCAAGAGGTCACCCATCCTAATACTACTCTCACACAAGCGCGTTTAACTTCGGAGTTCTGATGGGATCCGGTGCATTAGCGCTGGTATGATCGCACCCGTTACTCTTTGCACAATCTATGCACTTAACGAGTAGCCAAGGCCAAGTGACACACAACTCCCCGACTTTCGAAGGTCACAACTTTTGACTCTGGAATCTGATCGGGACAATCTTTTTTTTGATTTCATATAACTTTTCGAGATCTATCATTCCAGCATTTCACAATTTCAACCAGACAAAAAAAGAGGAAAAAATAAGACCGTGCGCCAGATGTAGTGGAAAAAGGTGGGAAAAAGAGGGGTGCAACACGAGGACTTCCCAGGAGGTCACCCATCCTAGTACTACTCTCGTCCAAGCGCATTTAACTTCGGAGTTCTGATGGGATCCGGTGCATTAGCGCTGGTATGATCGCACCCGTTACTCTTTGCACAATCTATGCACTTAACGAGTAGCCAAGGCCAAGTGACACGCAACTCCCCGGCTTTCGAAGGCCACAACTTTTGACTCTGGAATCTGATCGGGACAATCTTTTTTTTGATTTCATATAACTTTTTGAGATCTATCATTCCAGCATTTCAGAATTTCAACCAGACAAAAAAAGAGAAAAAAATAATACCGTGCGCCAGATGTAGTGGAAAAAGGTGGGAAAAAGAGGGGTGCAACACGAGGACTTCCCAGGAGGTCACCCACCCTAGTACTACTCTCGTCCAAGCGCGTTTAACTTCGGAGTTCTGATGGGATCCGGTGCATTAGCGCTGGTATGATCGCACCCGTTACTCTTTGCACAATCTATGCACTTAACGAGTAGCCAAGGCCTAGTGACACGCAACTCCCCGGCTTTCGAAGGTCACAACTTTTGACTCTGGAATCTGATCGGGACAATCTTTTTTTTGATTTCATATAACTTTTCGAGATCTATCATTCCAGCATTTCACAATTTCAACCAGACAAAAAAAGAGGAAAAAATAAGACCGTGCGCCAGATGTAGTGGAAAAAGGTGGGAAAAAGAGGGGTGCAACACGAGGACTTCCCAGGAGGTCACCCATCCTAGTACTACTCTCGTCCAAGCGCATTTAACTTCGGAGTTCTGATGGGATCCGGTGCATTAGCGCTGGTATGATCGCACCCGTTACTCTTTGCACAATCTATGCACTTAACGAGTAGCCAAGGCCCAATGACACGCAACTCCCCGGCTTTCGAAGGCCACAACTTTTGACTCTGGAATCTGATCGGGACAATCTTTTTTTTGATTTCATATAACTTTTTGAGATCTATCATTCCAGCATTTCAGAATTTCAACCAGACAAAAAAAGAGGAAAAAATAAGACCGTGCGCTAGATGTAGTGGAAAAAGGTTGGAAAAAGAGGGGTGCAACACGAGGACTTCCCAGGAGGTCAACCATCCTAATACTACTCTCACACAAGCGCGTTTAACTTCGGAGTTCTGATGGGATCCGGTGCATTAGCGCTGGTATGATCGCACCCGTTACTCTTTGCACAATCTATGATCTTAACGAGTAGCCAAGGCCAAGTGACACGCAACTCCCCGGCTTTCGAAGGTCACAACTTTTGACTATGGAATCTGATCGGGACAATCTTTTTTTTGATTTCATATAACTTTTCGAGATCTATCATTCCAGCATTTCACAATTTCAACCAGACAAAAAAAGAGGAAAAAATAAGACCGTGCGCCAGATGTAGTGAAAAAAGGTGGGAAAAAGAGGGGTGCAACACGAGGACTTCCCAGGAGGTCACCCATCCTAGTACTACTCTCGTCCAAGCGCATTTAACTTCGGAGTTCTGATGGGATCCGGTGCATTAGCGCTGGTATGATCGCACCCGTTACTCTTTGCACAATCTATGCACTTAACGAGTAGGCAAGGCCAAGTGACACGCAACTCCCCGGCTTTCGAAGGCCACAACTTTTGACTCTGGAATCTGATCGGGACAATCTTTTTTTTGATTTCATATAACTTTTTGAGATCTATCATTCCAGCATTTCAGAATTTCAACCAGACAAAAAAAGAGGAAAAAATAAGACCGTGCGCCAGATGTAGTGGAAAAAGGTGGGAAAAAGAGGGGTGCAACACGAGGACTTCCCAGGAGGTCACCCATCCTAGTACTACTCTCGTCCAAGCGCGTTTAACTTCGGAGTTCTGATGGGATCCGGTGCATTAGCGCTGGTATGATCGCACCCGTTACTCTTTGCACAATCTATGCACTTAACGAGTAGCCAAGGCCTAGTGACACGCAACTCCCCGGCTTTCGAAGGTCACAACTTTTGACTCTGGAATCTGATCGGGACAATCTTTTTTTTGATTTCATATAACTTTTCGAGATCTATCATTCCAGCATTTCACAATTTCAACCAGACAAAAAAAGAGGAAAAAATAAGACCGTGCGCCAGATGTAGTGGAAAAAGGTGGGAAAAAGAGGGGTGCAACACGAGGACTTCCCAGAAGGTCACCCATCCTAGTACTACTCTCGTCCAAGCGCATTTAACTTCGGAGTTCTGATGGGATCCGGTGCATTAGCGCTGGTATGATCGCACCCGTTACTCTTTGCACAATCTATGAACTTAACGAGTAGCCAAGGCCAAGTGACACGCAACTCCCCGGCTTTCGAAGGCCACAACTTTTGACTCTGGAATCTGATCGGGACAATCTTTTTTTTGATTTCATATAACTTTTTGAGATCTATCATTCCAGCATTTCAGAATTTCAACCAGACAAAAAAAGAGGAAAAAATAAGACCGTGCGCCAGATGTAGTGGAAAAAGGTGGGAAAAAGAGGGGTGCAACACGAGGACTTCCCAGGAGGTAACCCATCCTAGTACTACTCTCGTCCAAGCGCGTTTAACTTCGGAGTTCTGATGGGATCCGGTGCATTAGCGCTGGTATGATCGCACCCGTTACTCTTTGCACAATCTATGCACTTAACGAGTAGCCAAGGCCTAGTGACACGCAACTCCCCGGCTTTCGAAGGTCACAACTTTTGACTATGGAATCTGATCGGGACAATCTTTTTTTTGATTTCATATAACTTTTCGAGATCTATCATTCCAGCATTTCACAATTTCAACCAGACAAAAAAGGAGGAAAAAATAAGACCGTGCGCCAGATGTAGTGAAAAAAGGTGGGAAAAAGAGGGGTGCAACACGAGGACTTCCCAGGAGGTCACCCATCCTAGTACTACTCTCGTCCAAGCGCATTTAACTTCGGAGTTCTGATGGGATCCGGTGCATTAGCGCTGGTATGATCGCACCCGTTACTCTTTGCACAATCTATGCACTTAACGAGTAGCCAAGGCCAAGTGACACGCAACTCCCCGGCTTTCGAAGGCCACAACTTTTGACTCTGGAATCTGATCGGGACAATCTTTTTTTTGATTTCATATAACTTTTTGAGATCTATCATTCCAGCATTTCAGAATTTCAACCAGACAAAAAAAGAGGAAAAAATAAGACCGTGCGCCAGATGTAGTGGAAAAAGGTGGGAAAAAGAGGGGTGCAACACGAGGACTTCCCAGGAGGTCACCCATCCTAGTACTACTCTCGTCCAAGCGCGTTTAACTTCGGAGTTCTGATGGGATCCGGTGCATTAGCGCTGGTATGATCGCACCCGTTACTCTTTGCACAATCTATGCACTTAACGAGTAGCCAAGGCCTAGTGACACGCAACTCCCCGGCTTTCGAAGGTCACAACTTTTGACTCTGGAATCTGATCGGGACAATCTTTTTTTTGATTTCATATAACTTTTCGAGATCTATCATTCCAGCATTTCACAATTTCAACCAGACAAAAAAAGAGGAAAAAATAAGACCGTGCGCCAGATGTAGTGGAAAAAGGTGGGAAAAAGAGGGGTGCAACACGAGGACTTCCCAGAAGGTCACCCATCCTAGTACTACTCTCGTCCAAGCGCATTTAACTTCGGAGTTCTGATGGGATCCGGTGCATTAGCGCTGGTATGATCGCACCCGTTACTCTTTGCACAATCTATGAACTTAACGAGTAGCCAAGGCCAAGTGACACGCAACTCCCCGGCTTTCGAAGGCCACAACTTTTGACTCTGGAATCTGATCGGGACAATCTTTTTTTTGATTTCATATAACTTTTTGAGATCTATCATTCCACCATTTCAGAATTTCAACCAGACAAAAAAAGAGGAAAAAATAAGACCGTGCGCCAGATGTAGTGGAAAAAGGTGGGAAAAAGAGGGGTGCAACACGAGGACTTCCCAGGAGGTAACCCATCCTAGTACTACTCTCGTCCAAGCGCGTTTAACTTCGGAGTTCTGATGGGATCCGGTCCATTAGCGCTGGTATGATCGCACTTGTTACTCTTTGCACAATCTATGCACTTAACGAGTAGCCAAGGCCTAGTGACACGCAACTCCCCGGCTTTCGAAGGTCACAACTTTTGACTCTGGAATCTGATCGGGACAATCTTTTTTTTGATTTCATATAACTTTTCGAGATCTATCATTCCAGCATTTCACAATTTCAACCAGACAAAAAAAGAGGAAAAAATAAGACCGTGCGCCAGATGTAGTGGAAAAAGGTGGGAAAAAGAGGGGTGCAACACGAGGACTTCCCAGGAGGTCACCCATCCTAGTACTACTCTCGTCCAAGCGCATTTAACTTCAGAGTTCTGATGGGATCCGGTGCATTAGCGCTGGTATGATCGCACCCGTTACTCTTTGCACAATCTATGCACTTAACGAGTGGCCAAGGCCAAGTGACACGCAACTCCCCGGCTTTCGAAGGCCACAACTTTTGACTCTGGAATCTGATCGGGACAATCTTTTTTTTGATTTCATATAACTTTTTGAGATCTATCATTCCAGCATTTCAGAATTTCAACCAGACAAAAAAAGAGAAAAAAATAAGACCGTGCGCCAGATGTAGTGGAAAAAGGTGGGAAAAAGAGGGGTGCAACACGAGGACTTCCCAGGAGGTCACCCACCCTAGTACTACTCTCGTCCAAGCGCGTTTAACTTCGGAGTTCTGATGGGATCCGGTGCATTAGCGCTGGTATGATCGCACCCGTTACTCCCCGACTTTCGAAGGCCAAAGCTTTCGATCCGGGAATCCGATCGGAACAATCTTTTTTTTGATTTCATTTAACTTTTCGAGATCTATCATTCTAGCATTTCAGAATTTCAACCAGACAAAAAAAGAGGAAAAAATAAGACCGTGCGCCCGATGTAGTGGAAAAAGGTGGGAAAAAGAGGGGTGTAACATGAGGACTTCCCAGAAGGTCACCCATCCTAGCACTACTCTCGTCCAAGCGCGTTTAACTTCGGAGTTCTGATGGGATCCGGTGCATTAGCGCTGGTATGATCGCACCCGTTACACTTTGCACAATCTATGCACTTAACGAGTAGCCAAGGCCAAGTGACACGCAACTCCCCGGCTTTCGAAGGCCACAACTTTTGACTCTGGAATCTGATCGGGACAATCTTTTTTTTGATTTCATATAACTTTTCGAGATCTATCATTCTAGCAGTTCAGAATTTCAACCAGACAAAAAAAGAGGAAAAAATAAGACCATGCGCCTGATGTAGTGGAAAAAGGTGGGAAAAAGAGGGGTGCAACACGAGGACTTCCCAGGAGGTCACCCACCCTAGTACTACTCTCGTCCAAGCGCGTTTAACTTCGGAGTTCTGATGGGATCCGGTGCATTAGCGCTGGTATGATCGCACCCGTTACTCCCCGACTTTCGAAGGCCAAAGCTTTCGATCCGGGAATCCGATCGGGACAATCTTTTTTTTGATTTCATTTAACTTTTCGAGATCTATCATTCTAGCATTTCAGAAATTCAACCAGACAAAAAAAGAGGAAAAAATAAGACCGTGCGCCCGATGTAGTGGAAAAAGGTGGGAAAAAGAGGGGTGTAACATGAGGACTTCCCAGAAGGTCACCCATCCTAGCACTACTCTCGTCCAAGCGCGTTTAACTTCGGAGTTCTGATGGGATCCGGTGCATTAGCGCTGGTATGATCGCACCCGTTACACTTTGCACAATCTATGCACTTAACGAGTAGCCAAGGCCAAGTGACACGCAACTCCCCGGCTTTCGAAGGCCACAACTTTTGACTCTGGAATCTGATCGGGACAATCTTTTTTTTGATTTCATATAACTTTTCGAGATCTATCATTCTAGCATTTCAGAATTTCAACAAGACAAAAAAAGAGGAAAAAATAAGACCATGCGCCTGATGTAGTGGAAAAAGGTGGGAAAAAGAGGGGTGCAACACGAGGACTTCCCAGGAGGTCACCCATCCTAGTACTACTCTCGCCCAAGCGCGTTTAACTTCGGAGTTCTGATGCGATCCGGTGCATTAGCGCTGGTATGATCGCACCCGTTACTCTTTGCACAATCTATGCACTTAACGAGTAGCCAAGGCCAAGTGACACGCAACTCCCCGGCTTTCGAAGGCCACAACTTTTGACTCTGGAATCTGATCGAGACAATCTTTTTTTTGATTTCATATAACTTTTCGAGATCTATCATTCCAGCATTTCACAATTTCAACCAGACAAAAAAAGAGGAGAAAATAAGACCGTGCGCCAGATGTAGTGGAAAAAGGTGGGAAAAAGAGGGGTGCAACACGAGGACTTCCCAGGAGGTCACCCATCCTAGTACTACTCTCGTCCAAGCGCATTTAACTTCGGAGTTTTGATGGGATCCGGTGCATTAGCGCTGGTATGATCGCACCCGTTACTCTTTGCACAATCTATGCACTTAACGAGTAGCCAAGGCCAAGTGACACGCAACTCCCCGGCTTTCGAAGGCCACAACTTTTGACTCTGGAATCTGATCGGGACAATCTTTTTTTTGATTTCATATAACTTTTTGAGATCTATCATTCCAGCATTTCAGAATTTCAACCAGACAAAAAAAGAGAAAAAAATAAGACCGTGCGCCAGATGTAGTGGAAAAAGGTGGGAAAAAGAGGGGTGCAACACGAGGACTTCCCAGGAGGTCACCCATCCTAGTACTACTCTCGTCCAAGCGCATTTAACTTCAGAGTTCTGATGGGATCCGGTGCATTAGCGCTGGTATGATCGCACCCGTTACTCTTTGCACAATCTATGCACTTAACGAGTAGCCAAGGCCAAGTGACACGCAACTCCCCGGCTTTCGAAGGCCACAACTTTTGACTCTGGAATCTGATCGGGACAATCTTTTTTTTGATTTCATATAACTTTTTGAGATCTATCATTCCAGCATTTCAGAATTTCAACCAGACAAAAAAAGAGAAAAAAATAAGACCGTGCGCCAGATGTAGTGGAAAAAGGTGGGAAAAAGAGGGGTGCAACACGAGGACTTCCCAGGAGGTCACCCACCCTAGTACTACTCTCGTCCAAGCGCGTTTAACTTCGGAGTTCTGATGGGATCCGGTGCATTAGCGCTGGTATGATCGCACCCGTTACTCCCCGACTTTCGAAGGCCAAAGCTTTCGATCCGGGAATCCGATCGGGACAATCTTTTTTTTGATTTCATTTAACTTTTCGAGATCTATCATTCTAGCATTTCAGAATTTCAACCAGACAAAAAAAGAGGAAAAAATAAGACCGTGCGCCCGATGTAGTGGAAAAAGGTGGGAAAAAGAGGGGTGTAACATGAGGACTTCCCAGAAGGTCACCCATCCTAGCACTACTCTCGTCCAAGCGCGTTTAACTTCGGAGTTCTGATGGGATCCGGTGCATTAGCGTTGGTATGATCGCACCCGTTACACTTTGCACAATCTATGCACTTAACGAGTAGCCAAGGCCAAGTGACACGCAACTCCCCGGCTTTCGAAGGCCACAACTTTTGACTCTGGAATCTGATCGGGACAATCTTTTTTTTGATTTCATATAACTTTTCGAGATCTATCATTCTAGCATTTCAGAATTTCAACCAGACAAAAAAAGAGGAAAAAATAAGACCATGCGCCTGATGTAGTGGAAAAAGGTGGGAAAAAGAGGGGTGCAACACGAGGACTTCCCAGGAGGTCACCCATCCTAGTACTACTCTCGCCCAAGCGCGTTTAACTTCGGAGTTCTGATGCGATCCGGTGCATTAGCGCTGGTATGATCGCACCCGTTACTCTTTGCACAATCTATGCACTTAACGAGTAGCCAAGGCCAAGTGACACGCAACTCCCCGGCTTTCGAAGGCCACAACTTTTGACTCTGGAATCTGATCGAGACAATCTTTTTTTTGATTTCATATAACTTTTCGAGATCTATCATTCCAGCATTTCACAATTTCAACCAGACAAAAAAAGAGGAGAAAATAAGACCGTGCGCCAGATGTAGTGGAAAAAGGTGGGAAAAAGAGGGGTGCAACACGAGGACTTCCCAGGAGGTCACCCATCCTAGTACTACTCTCGTCCAAGCGCATTTAACTTCGGAGTTCTGATGGGATCCGGTGCATTAGCGCTGGTATGATCGCACCCGTTACTCTTTGCACAATCTATGCACTTAACGAGTAGCCAAGGCCAAGTGACACGCAACTCCCCGGCTTTCGAAGGCCACAACTTTTGACTCTGGAATCTGATCGGGACAATCTTTTTTTTGATTTCATATAACTTTTTGAGATCTATCATTCCAGCATTTCAGAATTTCAACCAGACAAAAAAAGAGAAAAAAATAAGACCGTGCGCCAGATGTAGTGGAAAAAGGTGGGAAAAAGAGGGGTGCAACACGAGGACTTCCCAGGAGGTCACCCACCCTAGTACTACTCTCGTCCAAGCGCGTTTAACTTCGGAGTTCTGATGGGATCCGGTGCATTAGCGCTGGTATGATCGCACCCGTTACTCCCCGGCTTTCGAAGGCCAAAGCTTTCGATCCGGGAATCCGATCGGGACAATCTTTTTTTTGATTTCATTTAACTTTTCGAGATCTATCATTCTAGCATTTCAGAATTTCAACCAAACAAAAAAAGAGGAAAAAATAAGACCGTGCGCCCGATGTAGTTGAAAAAGGTGGGAAAAAGAGGGGTGTAACATGAGGACTTCCCAGAAGGTCACCCATCCTAGCACTACTCTCGTCCAAGCGCGTTTAACTTCGGAGTTCTGATGGGATCCGGTGCATTAGCGCTGGTATGATCGCACCCGTTACACTTTGCACAATCTATGCACTTAACGAGTAGCCAAGGCCAAGTGACACGCAACTCCCCGGCTTTCGAAGGCCACAACTTTTGACTCTGGAATCTGATCGGGACAATCTTTTTTTTGATTTCATATAACTTTTCGAGATCTATCATTCTAGCATTTCAGAATTTCAACCAGACAAAAAAAGAGGAAAAAATAAGACCATGCGCCTGATGTAGTGGAAAAAGGTGGGAAAAAGAGGGGTGCAACACGAGGACTTCCCAGGAGGTCACCCATCCTAGTACTACTCTAGCCCAAGCGCGTTTAACTTCGGAGTTCTGATGCGATCCGGTGCATTAGCGCTGGTATGATCGCACCCGTTACTCTTTGCACAATCTATGCACTTAACGAGTAGCCAAGGCCAAGTGACACGCAACTCCCCGGCTTTCGAAGGCCACAACTTTTGACTCTGGAATCTGATCGGGACAATCTTTTTTTTGATTTCATATAACTTTTTGAGATCTATCATTCCAGCATTTCAGAATTTCAACCAGACAAAAAAAGAGGAAAAAATAAGACCGTGCGCCTGATGTAGGGGAAAAAGGTGGGAAAAAGATGGGTGCAACACGAGGACTTCCCAGGAGGCCACCCATCCTAGTACTACTCTCGCCCAAGCGCGTTTAACTTCGGAGTTCTGATGGGATCCAGTGCATTAGCGCTGGTATGATCGCACCCGTTACTCTTTGCACAATCTATGCACTTAACGAGTAGCCAAGGCCAAGTGACACGCAACTCCCCGGCTTTCGAAGGTCACAACTTTTGACTCTGGAATTTGATCGGGACAATCTTTTTTTTGATTTCATATAACTTTTCGAGATCTATCATTCCAGCATTTCAGAATTTCAACCAGACAAAAAAAGAGGAAAAAATAAGACCGTGCGCCTGATGTAGTGGAAAAAGGTGGGAAAAAGAGGGGTGCAACACGAGGACTTCCCAGGAGGTCACCCATCCTAGTACTACTCTCGCCCAAGCGCGTTTAACTTCGGAGTTCTGATGGGATCCGGTGCATTAGCGCTGGTATGATCGCACCCGTTACTCTTTGCACAATCTATGCACTTAACGAGTAGCCAAGGCCAAGTGACACGCAACTCCCCGGCTTTCGAAGGCCACAACTTTTGACTCTGGAATCTGATCGGGACAATCTTTTTTTTTATTTCATATAACTTTTCGAGATCTATTATTCCAGCATTTCAAAATTTCAACGAGACAAAAAAAGATGAAAAAATAAGACCGTGCGCCTGATGTAGTGGAAAAAGGTGGGAAAAAGAGGGGTGCAACACGAGGACTTCCCAGGAGGTCACCCATCCTAGTACTACTCTCGCCCAAGCGCGTTTAACTTCGGAGTTCTGATGGGATCCGGTGCATTAGCGCTGGTATGATCGCACCCGTTACTCTTTGCACAATCTATGCACTCAACGAGTAGCCAAGGCCAAGTGACACGCAACTCCCCGGCTTTCGAAGGCCAAAGCTTTCGATCCGGGAATCTGATCGGGACAATCTTTTTTTTGATTTCATATAACTTTTCGAGATCTATTATTCCAGCATTTCAGAATTTCAACGAGACAAAAAAAGAGGAAAAAATAAGACCGTGCGCCAGATGTAGTGGAAAAAGGTGGGAAAAAGAGGGGTGCAACACGAGGACTTCCCAGGAGGTCACCCATCCTAGTACTACTCTCGCCCAAGCGCGTTTAACTTCGGAGTTCTGATGGGATCCGGTGCATTAGCGCTGGTATGATCGCACCCGTTACTCTTTGCACAATCTATGCACTCAACGAGTAGCCAAGGCCAAGTGACACGCAACTCCCCGGCTTTCGAAGGCCAAAGCTTTCGATCCGGGAATCTGATCGGGACAATCTTTTTTTTGATTTCATATAACTTTTTGAGATCTATCATTACAGCATTTCAGAATTTCAACCAGGCAAAACAAAAGGAAAAAATAAGACCGTGCGCCGGATGTAGTGGAAAAAGGTGGAAAAAAGAGGGGTGCAACACGAGGACTTCCTAGGAGGTCACCCATCCTAGTACTACTCTCGCCCAAGCGCGTTTAACTTCGGAGTTCTGATGGGATCCGGTGCATTAGCGCTGGTATGATCGCACCCGTTACTCTTTGCACAATCTATGCACTCAACGAGTAGCCAAGGCCAAGTGACACGCAACTCCCCGGCTTTCGAAGGCCAAAGCTTTCGATCCGGGAATCTGATCGGGACAATCTTTTTTTTGATTTCATATAACTTTTCGAGATCTATCATTCCAGCATTTCAGAATTTCAACCAGACAAAAAAAGAGGAAAAAATAAGACCGTGCGCCTGATGTAGTGGAAAAAGGTGGGAAAAAGAGGGGTGCAACACGAGGACTTCCCAGGAGGTCACTCATCCTAGTACTACTCTCGCCCAAGCGCGTTTAACTTCGGAGTTCTGATGGGATCCGGTGCATTAGCGCTGGTATGATCGCACCCGTTACTCTTTGCACAATATATGCACTTAACGAGTAGCCAAGGCCAAGTGACACGTAACTCCCCGGCTTTCGAAGGCCACAACTTTGGACTCTGGAATCTGATCGGGACAATCTTTTTTTTGATTTCATATAACTTTTCGAGATCTATCATTCCAGCATTTCAGAATTTCAACCAGACAAAAAAGAGGAAAAAATAAGACCGTGCTCCTGATGTAGTGGAAAAAGGTGGGAAAAAGAGGGGTGTAACACGAGGACTTCCCAGGAGGTCACCCATCCTTGTATTAATCTCGCCCAAGCGCGTTTAACTTCGGAGTTCTGATGGGATCCGGTGCATTAGCGCTGGTATGATCGCACCCATTACTCTTTGCACAATATATGCACTTAACGAGTAGCCAAGGCCAAGTGATACGCAACTCCCCGGCTTTCGAAGGCCACAACTTTTGACTATAGAATCTGATCGGGACAATCTTTTTTTTGATTTCATATAACTTTTCGAGATCTATCATTCCAGCATTTCAGAATTTCAGCCAGACAAAAAAAGAGGAAAAAATAAGACAGTGCGCCTGATGTAGTGGAAAAAGGTGGGAAAAAGAGGGTTGCAACACGAGGACTTCCCAGGAGGTCACCCATCCTAGTACTACTCTCGCTCAAGCGCGTTTAACTTCGGAGTTCTGATGGGATCCGGTGCATTAGCGCTGGTATGATCGCACCCGTTACTCTTTGCACAATCTATGCACTCAACGAGTAGCCAAGGCCAAGTGACACGCAACTCCCCGGCTTTCGAAGGCCAAAGCTTTCGATCCGGGAATCTGATCGGGACAATCTTTTTTTTGATTTCATATAACTTTTCGAGATCTATCATTACAGCATTTCAGAATTTCAACCAGGCAAAACAAAAGGAAAAAATAAGACCGTGCGCCGGATGTAGTGGAAAAAGGTGGGAAAAAGAGGGGTGCAACACGAGGACTTCCTAGGAGGTCACCCATCCTAGTACTACTCTCGCCCAAGCGCGTTTAACTTCGGAGTTCTGATGGGATCCGGTGCATTAGCGCTGGTATGATCGCACCCGTTACTCTTTGCACAATCTATGCACTCAACGAGTAGCCAAGGCCAAGTGACACGCAACTCCCCGGCTTTCGAAGGCCAAAGCTTTCGATCCGGGAATCTGATCGGGACAATCTTTTTTTTGATTTCATATAACTTTTCGAGATCTATCATTCCAGCATTTCAGAATTTCAACCAGGTAAAACAAAAGGAAAAAATAAGACCGTGCGCCGGATGTAGTGGAAAAAGGTGGGAAAAAGAGGGGTGCAACACGAGGACTTCCTAGGAGGTCACCCATCCTAGTACTACTCTCGCCCAAGCGCGTTTAACTTCGGAGTTCTGATGCGATCCGGTGCATTAGCGCTGGTATGATCGCACCCGTTACTCTTTGCACAATCTACGCACTTAACGAGTAGCCAAGGCCAAGTGACATGCAACTCCCCGGCTTTCAAAGGTCACAACTTTTGACTCTGGAATCTGATCGGGACAATCTTTTTTTTGATTTCATATAACTTTTCGAGATCTATCATTCCAGCATTTCAGAATTTCAACCAGGTAAAACAAAAGGAAAAAATAAGACCGTGCGCCGGATGTAGTGGAAAAAGGTGGGAAAAAGAGGGGTGCAACACGAGGACTTCCTAGGAGGTCACCCATCCTAGTACTACTCTCGCCCAAGTGCGTTTAACTTCGGAGTTCTGATGCGATCCGGTGCATTAGCGCTGGTATGATCGCACCCGTTACTCTTTGCACAATCTACGCACTTAACGAGTAGCCAAGGCCAAGTGACATGCAACTCCCCGGCTTTCAAAGGTCACAACTTTTGACTCTGGAATCTGATCGGGACAATCTTTTTTTTGATTTCATATAACTTTTCGAGATCTATCATTCCAGCATTTCAGAATTTCAACCAGACAAAAAAAGAGGAAAAAATAAGACCGTGCGCCTGATGTAGTGGAAAAAGGT
Source organism: Hypericum androsaemum (assembly GCA_963995505.1). Classification (NCBI taxonomy): domain Eukaryota; kingdom Viridiplantae; phylum Streptophyta; class Magnoliopsida; order Malpighiales; family Hypericaceae; genus Hypericum; species Hypericum androsaemum. The sequence goes on from OZ023197.1 coordinate 6,343,684, forward strand.
GGGAAAAAGAGGGGTGCAACACGAGGACTTCCCAGGAGGTCACTCATCCTAGTACTACTCTCGCCCAAGCGCGTTTAACTTCGGAGTTCTGATGGGATCCGGTGCATTAGCGCTGGTATGATCGCACCCGTTACTCTTTGCACAATCTATGCACTTAACGAGTAGCCAAGGCCAAGTGACACGCAACTCCCCGGCTTTCGAAGGCCACAACTTTTGACTCTGGAATCTGATCGGGACAATCTTTTTTTTGATTTCATATAACTTTTCGAGATCTATCATTCCACCATTTCAGAATTTCAACCAGACAAAAAAGAGGAAAAAATAAGACCGTGCGCCTGATGTAGTGGAAAAAGGTGGGAAAAAGAGGGGTGCAACACGAGGACTTCCCAGGAGGTCACCCATCCTTGTATTAATCTCGCCCAAGCGCGTTTAACTTCGGAGTTCTGATGGGATCCGGTGCTTTAGCGCTGGTATGATCGCACCCATTACTCTTTGCACAATCTACGCACTTAACGAGTAGCCAAGGCCAAGTGACATGCAACTCCCCGGCTTTCAAAGGTCACAACTTTTGACTCTGGAATCTGATCGGGACAATCTTTTTTTTGATTTCATATAACTTTTCGAGATCTATCATTCCAGCATTTCAGAATTTCAACCAGACAAAAAAAGAGGAAAAAATAAGACAGTGCGCCTGATGTAGTGGAAAAAGGTGGGAAAAAGAGGGGTGCAACACGAGGACTTCCCAGGAGGTCACCCATCCTAATACTACTCTCGCCCAAGCGCGTTTAACTTCGGAGTTCTGATGGGATCCGGTGCATTAGCGCTGGTATGATCGCACCCGTTACTCTTTGCACAATCTATGCACTTAACGAGTAGCCAAGGCCAAGTGACACGCAACTCCCCGGCTTTCGAAGGCCACAACTTCTGACTATGGAATCTGATCGGGACAATCTTTTTTTTGATTTCATATAACTTTTCGAGATCTATTATTCCAACATTTCAGAATTTCAACGAGACAAAAAAAGAGGAAAAAATAAGACCGTGCGCCTGATGTTGTGGAAAAAGGTGGGAAAAAGAGGGGTGCAACACGAGGACTTCCCAGGAGGTCACCCATCCTAGTACTACTCTCGCCCAAGCGCGTTTAACTTCGGAGTTCTGATGGGATCCGGTGCATTAGCGCTGGTATGATCGCACCCGTTACTCTTTGCACAATCTATGCACTCAACGAGTAGCCAAGGCCAAGTGACACGCAACTCCCCGGCTTTCGAAGGCCAAAGGTTTCGATCCGGGAATCTGATCGGGACAATCTTTTTTTTGATTTCATATAACTTTTCGAGATCTATCATTCTATAGTTTCAGAATTTCAACCAGGCAAAACAAAAGGAAAAAATAAGACCGTGCGCCGGATGTAGTGGAAAAAGGTGGGAAAAAGAGGGGTGCAACACGAGGACTTCCTAGGAGGTCACCCATCCTAGTACTACTCTCGCCCAAGTGCGTTTAACTTGGGAGTTCTGATGCGATCTGGTGCATTAGCGCTGGTCTGATCGCACCCGTTACTCTTTGCACAATCTATGCACTTAACGAGTAGCCAAGGCCAAGTGACACGCAACTCCCCGGCTTTCGAAGGCCACAGCTTTTGACTCTAGAATCTGATCGGGACAATATTTTTTTTGATTTCATATAACTTTTCGAGATCTATCATTCAAGCATTTCAGAATTTCAACCAGACAAAAAAAGAGGAAAAAATAAGACCGTGCGCCTGATGTAGTGGAAAAAGGTGGGAAAAAGAGGGGTGCAACACGAGGACTTCCCAGGAGGTCACCCATCCTAGTACTACTCTCGCCCAAGCGCGTTTAACTTCGGAGTTCTGATGGGATCCGGTGCATTAGCGCTGGTATGATCGCACCCGTTACTCTTTGCACAATCTATGCACTTAACGAGTAGCCAAGGCCAAGTGACACGCAACTCCCCGGCTTTCGAAGGCCACAACTTTTGACTCTGGAATTTGATCGGGACAATCTTTTTTTTGATTTCATATAACTTTTCAAGATCTATCATTCCATCAATTCAGAATTTCAATCAGACAAAAAAAGAGGAAAAAATAAGACCGTGCACCTGATGTAGTGAAAAAAGGTGGGAAAAAGAGGGGTGCAACACGAGGACTTCCCAGGAGGTCACCCATCCTAGTACTACTCTCGCCCAAGCGCGTTTAACTTCGAAGTTCTGATGGGATCCGGTGCATTAGCGCTGGTATGATCGCACCCGTTACTCTTTGCACAATCTATGCACTTAACGAGTAGCCAAGGCTAAGTGAAACGCAACTCCCCGGCTTTCGAAGGCCAAAGCTTTCGATCCGGGAATCCGATCGGGAAAATCTTTTTTTTGATTTCATATAAATTTTCGAGATCTATCATTCTAGACTGTCAGAATTACAACCAGGAAAAACAAAAGGAAAAAATAAGACCGTGCGCCGGATGTAGTGGAAAAAGGTAGGAAAAAGAGGGGTGCAACACGAGGACTTCCCAGGAGGTCACCCATCCTAATACTACTCTCGCCCAAGCGCGTTTAACTTCGGAGTTCTGATGGGATCCGGTGCATTAGCGTTGGTATGATCGCACCCGTTACTCTTTGCACAATCTATGCACTTAACGAGTAGCCAAGGCCAAGAGACACACAACTCCCCGGCTTTCGAAGGCCAAAGCTTTCGATCTGGGAATCCGATCGGGACAATCGTTTTTTTGATTTCAAATAAATTTTCGAGATCTATCATTCTAGACTGTCAGAATTTCAACCAGGCAAAACAAAAGGAAAAAATAAGACCGTGCGACGGATGTAGTGGAAAATGGTGGGAAAAAGAGGCGTGCAACACGAGGACTTCCCAAGAGGTCACCCATCCTAGTACTACTCTCGTCCAAGCGCGTTTAACTTCGGAGTTCTGATGGGATCCGGTGCATTAGCGCTGGTATGATCGCACCCGTTACTCTTTGCACAATCTATGCACTTAACGAGTAGCCAAGGCCAAGTGACACGCAACTCCCTAGCTTTCGAAGGCCACAACTTTTGACTCTGGAATCTGATCGGGACAATTTTTTTTTGATTTCATATAACTTTTCGAGATCTATCATTCCAGCATTTCAGAATTTCAATCAGACAAAAAAAGAGGAAAAAATAAGACCGTGCGCCTGATGTAGTGGAAAAAGGTGGGAAAAAGAGGGGTGCAACACGAGGACTTCCCAGGAGGTCACCCATCTTAGTACTACTCTCGCCCAAGCGCGTTTAACTTCGGAGTACTGATGGGATCCGGTGCATTAGCGCTGGTATGATCGCACCCGTTACTCTTTGCACAATCTATGCACTTAACGAGTAGCCAAGGCCAAGTGACACGCAACTCCCCGGCTTTCGAAGCCCACAACTTTTGACTCTGGAATCTGATCGGGACAATCTTTTTTTTGATTTTATATAACTTTTCGAGATCTATCATTCCAGCATTTCAGAATTTCAACGAGACAAAAAAAAGGAAAAAATAAGACCGTGCGCCTGATGTAGTGGAAAAAGGTGGAAAAAAGAGGGGTGCAACACGAGGACTTCCCACGAGGTCACCCATCCTAGAACTACTCTCGCCCAAGCGCGTTTAACTTCGGAGTTCCGATAGGATCCGGTGCATTAGCGCTGGTATGATCGCACCCATTACTCTTTGCACAATCTATGTACTTAACGAGTAGCCAGGGCCAAGTGACACACAACTCCCCGACTTTCGAAGGCCAAAGCTTTCGATCCGGGAATCCGATCGGGGCAATCTTTTTTTTGATTTCATATAAATTTTCGAGATCTATCATTCTAGAGTTTCTGAATTTCAACCAGGCAAAATAAAAGGAAAAAATAAGACCGTGCGCCTGATGTAGTGGAAAAAGGTGGGAAAAAGAGGGGTGCAACACGAGGACTTCCCAGGAGGTCACCCATCCTAGTACTACTCTCGCCCAAGCACGTTTAACTTTGGATTTCTGATGGGATCCGGTGCATTAGCGCTGGTATGATCGCACCCGTTACTCTTTGCACAATCTATGCACTTAACGAGTAGCCAAGGCCAAGTGACTCGCAACTCCCCGGCTTTCGAAGGCCACAACTTTTGACTCTGGAATCTGATCGGGACAATCTTTTTTTTGATTTCATATAACTTTTTGAGATCTATCATTCCAGCATTTCAGAATTTCAACCAGACAAAAAAAGAGGAAAAAATAAGACCGTGCGCCTGATTTAGTGGAAAAAAGTGGGAAAAAGAGGGGTGCAACACGAGGACTTCCCAGGAGGTCACCCATCCTAGTACTACTCTCGCCCAAGCGCGTTTAACTTCAGAGTTCCGATGGGATCCGGTGAATTAGAGCTGGTATGATCGCACCCGTTACTCTTTGCACAATCTATGTACTTAACGAGTAGCCAAGGCCAAGTGACACGCAACTCCCCGGATTTCGAAGGCCAAAGCTTTCGATCCGGGAATCCGATCGGGACAATCTTTTTTTTGATTTCATATAAATTTTCGAGATCTATCATTCTAGAGTTTAAGAATTTCAACCAGGCAAAATAAAAGGAAAAAATAAGACCGTGCGCCGGATGTAGTGGAAAAAGGTGGGAAAAAGAGGGGTGCAACATGAGGACTTCCCAGGAGGTCACCCATCCTAGTACTACTCTCGCCCAAGCACGATTAACTTCGGAGTTCTGATGGGATCTGGTGCATTGGCGCTGGTATGCTCCCACCCATTACTCTTTGCACAATCTATGCACTTAACAAGTTGCCAAGGCCAAATGACACGCAACTCCGCGTCTTTCGAAGGCCAAAGCTTTCGATCCGGAAATCCGATCGGGACAATCTTTTTTTTTATTTCATATAACTTTTCAAGATCTATCATTCTAGAGTTTCAGAATTTCAACCAGGCAAAACAAAAGGAAAAAATAAGACCGTGCGCCGGATGTAGTGGAAAAAGGTGGGAAAAAGAGGGGTGCAACACGAGGACTTCCCAGGAGGACACCCATCCTAGTACTACTCTCGCCCAAGCGCGATTAACTTCGGAGTTCTGATGGGATCCAGTGCATTGGCGCTGGTATGCTCACACGCGTTACTCTTTGCACAATCTATGTACTTAACGAGTAGCCAAGGCCAAGTGACACGCAACTCCCCGGCTTTCGAAGGCCAAAGCATTCGATCCAGGAATCCGATCGGGACAATCTTTTTTTTGATTTCATATAAATTTTCGAGATCGATCATTCTAGAGTTTCAGAATTTCAACCAGGCAAAACAAAAGGAAAAAATAAGACCGTGCGCCGGATGTAGTGGAAAAAGGTGGGAAAAAGAAGGGTGCAACACGAGGACTTCCCAGGAGGTCACCCATCCTAGTAATACTCTCGCCCAAGCGCGATTAACTTCGGAGTTCTGATGGGATCCAGTGCATTGGCGCTGGTATGCTCGCACCCGTTACTCTTTGCGCAATCTATGTACTTAACGAGTTGCCAAGGCCAAATGACACGCAATTCCCCAGCTTTCGAAGGCCAAAGCTTTCGATCCGGGAATCTGATCGGGACAATCTTTTTTTTTTGATTTCATATAACTTTTCGAGATCTATCATTCCAGCGTTTCAGAATTTCAACCAGGCAAAACAAAAGGAAAAAATAAGACCGTGCGCCGGATGTAGTGGAAAAAGGTGGGAAAAAGAGCGGTGCAACACGAGGACTTCCAAGGAGGTAACCCATCCTAATACTACTCTCGCCCAAGCGCGCTTAACTTCGGAGTTCTGATGGCATCCGGTGCATTAGCGCTGGTATGATCGCACCCGTTACTCTTTGCACAATCTATGCACTTAACGAGTAGCCAAGGCCAAGTGACACGCAACTCCCCGGCTTTTGAAGGCCACAACTTTTGACTCTGGAATCTGATCGGGACAATCTTTTTTTTGATTTCATATAACTTTTCGAGATCTATCATTCCAGCATTTCCGAATTTCAATGAGACAAAAAAAGAGGAAAAAATAAGACCGTGCGCCTGATGTAGTGGAAAAAGGTGGGAAAAAGAGGGGTGCAACACGAGGACTTCCCAGGAGGTCACCCATCCTAGTACTACTCTCGCCCAAGCGCATTTAACTTCGGAGTTCTGATGGGATCCGGTGCATTAGCGCTGGTATGATCGCACCCGTTACTCTTTGCACAATCTATGCACTTAAAGCCAAGGCCAAGTGACACGCAACTCCCCGGCTTTCGAAGGCCAAAGCTTTCGATCCGGGAATCCGATCGGGACAATCTTTTTTTTGATTTCATATAAATTTTCGAGATCTATCATTCTAGAGTTTAAGAATTTCAACCAGGCAAAATAAAAGGAAAAAATAAGACCGTGCGCCGGATGTAGTGGAAAAAGGTGGGAAAAAGAGGGGTGCAACATGAGGACTTCCCAGGAGGTCACCCATCCTAGTACTACTCTCGCCCAAGCACGATTAACTTCGGAGTTCTGATGGGATCTGGTGCATTGGCGCTGGTATGCTCCCACCCATTACTCTTTGCACAATCTATGCACTTAACAAGTTGCCAAGGCCAAATGACACGCAACTCCGCGTCTTTCGAAGGCCAAAGCTTTCGATCCGGATATCCGATCGGGACAATCTTTTTTTTTATTTCATATAACTTTTCGAGATCTATCATTCTAGAGTTTCAGAATTTCAACCAGGCAAAACAAAAGGAAAAAATAAGACCGTGCTCCGGATGTAGTGGAAAAAGGTGGGAAAAAGAGGGGTGCAACACGAGGACTTCCCAGGAGGACACCCATCCTAGTACTACTCTCGCCCAAGCGCGATTAACTTCGGAGTTCTGATGGGATCCAGTGCATTGGCGCTGGTATGCTCACACGCGTTACTCTTTGCACAATCTATGTACTTAACGAGTAGCCAAGGCCAAGTGACACGCAACTCCCCGGCTTTCGAAGGCCAAAGCTTTCGATCCAGGAATCCGATCGGGACAATCTTTTTTTTGATTTCATATAAATTTTCGAGATCGATCATTCTAGAGTTTCAGAATTTCAACCACGCAAAACAAAAGGAAAAAATAAGACCGTGCGCCGGATGTAGTGGAAAAAGGGGGGAAAAAGAAGGGTGCAACACGAGGACTTCCCAGGAGGTCACCCATCCTAGTAATACTCTCGCCCAAGCGCGATTAACTTCGGAGTTCTGATGGGATCCAGTGCATTGGCGCTGGTATGCTCGCACCCGTTACTCTTTGCGCAATCTATGTACTTAACGAGTTGCCAAGGCCAAATGACACGCAATTCCCCAGCTTTCGAAGGCCAAAGCTTTCGATCCGGGAATCTGATCGGGACAATCTTTTTTTTTTGATTTCATATAACTTTTCGAGATCTATCATTCCAGCGTTTCAGAATTTCAACCAGGCAAAACAAAAGGAAAAAATAAGACCGTGCGCCGGATGTAGTGGAAAAAGGTGGGAAAAAGAGCGGTGCAACACGAGGACTTCCAAGGAGGTAACCCATCCTAATACTACTCTCGCCCAAGCGCGTTTAACTTCGGAGTTCTGATGGCATCCGGTGCATTAGCGCTGGTATGATCGCACCCGTTACTCTTTGCACAATCTATGCACTTAACGAGTAGCCAAGGCCAAGTGACACGCAACTCCCCGGCTTTTGAAGGCCACAACTTTTGACTCTGGAATCTGATCGGGACAATCTTTTTTTTGATTTCATATAACTTTTCGAGATCTATCATTCCAGCATTTCCGAATTTCAATCAGACAAAAAAAGAGGAAAAAATAAGACCGTGCGCCTGATGTAGTGGAAAAAGGTGGGAAAAAGAGGGGTGCAACACGAGGACTTCCCAGGAGGTCACCCATACTAGTACTACTCTCGCCCAAGCGCATTTAACTTCGGAGTTCTGATGGGATCCGGTGCATTAGCGCTGGTATGATCGCACCCGTTACTCTTTGCACAATCTATGCACTTAAAGCCAAGGCCAAGTGACACGCAACTCCCCGGCTTTCGAAGGCCAAAGCTTTCGATCCGGGAATCCGATCGGGAAAATCTTTTTTTGATTTCATATAAATTTTCGAGATCTATCATTCTAGAGTTTCAGAATTTCAACCAGGCAAAACAAAAGGAAAAAATAAGACTGTGCGCCGGATGTAGTGGAAAAAGGTGGGAAAAAGAGGGGTGCAACACGAGGACTTCCCAGGAGGTCACCCATCCTAATACTACTCTCGCCCAAGCGCGTTTAACTTCGGAGTTCTGATGGCATCCGGTGCATTAGCGCTGGTATGATCGGACCCGTTACTCTTTGCACATTCTATGCACTTAATGACTAGCCAAGGCCTAGTGACACGCATCTCCCCGGCTTTCAAAGGCCATAACTTTTTACTCTGGAATCCGATCGGGACAATCTTTTTTTTGATTTCATATAACTTTTTGAGATCTATCATTCCACCATTTCAGAATTTCAACCAGACAAAAAAAGAGGAAAAAATAAGGCGCCTGATGTAGTGGAAAAAGGTGGGAAAAAGAGGGATGCAACACGAGGACTTCCCAAGAGGTCACCCATCCTAGTACTACTCTCGTCCAAGCACGTTTAAATTCGGAGTTCTGATGGGATCCGGTGCATTAGCGCTGGTATGATCGCACCCGTTACTCTGTGCTCAATCTATGCACTTAACGAGTAGCCAAGGCCGAGTGACACGCAACTCCCCGGCTTTCAAAGGCCATAACTTTTTACTCTGGAATCCGATCGGGACAATCTTTTTTTTGATTTCATATAACTTTTCGAGATCAATCATTCCAGCATTTCAAAATTTCAACCAGACAAAAAAAGAGGAAAAAATAAGACCGTGCGCCTGATGTAGTGGAAAAAGGTGGGAAAAAGAGGGGTGCAACACGAGGACTTCCCAAGAGGTCACCCATCCTAGTACTACTCTCGTCCAAGCGCGTTTAACTTCGGAGTTCTGATGGGATCCGGTGCATTAGCGCTGGTATGATCGCACCCGTTACTCTTTGCACAATCTATGCACTTAACGAGTAGCCAAGGCCAAGTGACACGCAACTCCCTAGCTTTCGAAGGCCACAACTTTTGACTCTAGAATCTGATCGGGACAATTTTTTTTTGGTTTCATATAACTTTTCGAGATCTATCATTCCAGCATTTCAGAATTTCAATCAGATAAAAAAAGAGGAAAAAATAAGACCGTGCGCCTGACGTAGTGGAAAAAGGTGGGAAAAAGAGGGGTGCAACACGAGGACTTCCCAGGAGGTCACCCATCCTAGTACTACTCTCGCCCAAGCGCGTTTAACTTCGGAGTTCTGATGGGATCCGGTGCATTAGCGCTGGTATGATCGCACCCGTTACTCTTGGCACAATCTATGCACTTAACGAGTATTCAAGGCCAAGTGACACGCAACTCCCTAGCTTTCGAAGGCCACAACTTTTGACTCTGGAATCTGATCGGGACAATTTTTTTTTGATTTCATATAACTTTTCGAGATCTATCATTCCAGCATTTTAGAATTTCAATCAGACAAAAAAAGAGGAAAAAATAAGACCGTGCGCCTGATGTAGTGGAAAAAGGTGGGAAAAAGAGGGGTGCAACACGAGGACTTCCCAGGAGGTCACCCATCTTAGTACTACTCTCGCCCAAGCGCGTTTAACTTCGGAGTTCTGATGGGATCCGGTGCATTAGCGCTGGTATGATCGCACCCGTTACTCTTGGCACAATCTATGCACTTAACGAGTAGCCAAGGCCAAGTGACACGCAACTCCCCGGCTTTCGAAGGCCACAACTTTTGACTCTGGAATCTGATCGGGACAATCTTTTTTTTGATTTTATATAACTTTTCGAGATCTATCATTCCAGCATTTCAGAATTTCAACGAGACAAAAAAAGAGGAAAAAATAAGACCGTGCGCCTGATGTAGTGGAAAAAGGTGGGAAAAAGAGGGGTGCAACACGAGGACTTCCCAGGAGGTCACCCATCCTAGAACTACTCTCGCCCAAGCACGTTTAACTTCGGAGTTCCGATGGGATCCGGTGCATTAGCGCTGGTATGATCGCACCCATTACTCTTTGCACAATATATGTACTTAACGAGTAGCCAGGGCCAAGTGACACACAACTCCCCGACTTTCGAAGGCCAAAGCTTTCGATCCGGGAATTCGATCGGGACAATCTTTTTTTTGATTTCATAATAATTTTTGAGATCTATCATTCTAGAGTTTCAGAATTTCAACCAGGCAAAATAAAAGGAAAAAATAAGACCGTGCGCCTGATGTAGTGGAAAAAGGTGGGAAAAAGAGGGGTGCAACACGAGGACTTCCCAGGAGGTCACCCATCCTAGTACTACTCTCGCCCAAGCACGTTTAACTTCGGATTTCTGATGGGATCCGGTGCATTAGCGCTGGTATGATCGCACCCGTTACCTTTGCACAATCTATGCACTTAACGAGTAGCCAAGGCCAAGTGACTCGCAACTCCCCGGCTTTCGAAGGCCACAACTTTTGACTCTGGAATCTGATCGGGACAATCTTTTTTTTGATTTCATATAACTTTTCGAGATCTATCATTCCAGCATTTCAGAATTTCAACCAGACAAAAAAAGAGGAAAAAATAAGACCGTGCGCCTGATGTAGTGGAAAAAGGTGGGAAAAAGAGGGGTGCAACACGAGGACTTCCCAGGAGGTCACCCATCCTAGTACTACTCTCGCCCAAGCGCGTTTAACTTCGGAGTTCCGATGGGATCCGGTGCATTAGAGCTGGTATGATCGCACCTGTTACTCTTTGCACAATCTATGTACTTAACGAGTAGCCAAGGCCAAGTGACACGCAACTCCACGGCTTTCGAAGGCCAAAGCTTTCGATCCGGGAATCCGATCGGGACAATCTTTTTTTTGATTTCATATAAATTTTCGAGATCTATCATTCTAGAGTTTAAGAATTTCAACCAGGCAAAATAAAAGGAAAAAATAAGACCGTGCGCCGGATGTAGTGGAAAAAGGTGGGAAAAAGAGGGGTGCAACATGAGGACTTCCCAGCAGGTCACCCATCCTAGTACTACTCTCGCCCAAGCGCGATTAACTTCGGAGTTCTGATGGGATCTGGTGCATTGGCGCTGGTATGCTCCCACCCATTACTCTTTGCACAATCTATGCACTTAACGAGTTGCCAAGGCCAAATGACACGCAACTCCGCGTCTTTCGAAGGCCAAAGCTTTCGATCCGGAAATCCGATCGGGACAATCATTTTTTTTATTTCATATAACTTTTCGAGATCTATCATTCTAGAGTTTCAGAATTTCAACCAGGCAAAACAAAAGAAAAAAATAAGACCGTGCGCCAGATGTAGTGGAAAAAGGTGGGAAAAAGAGGGGTGCAACACGAGGACTTCCCAGGAGGTCACCCATCCTAGTACTACTCTCGCCCAAGCGCGATTAACTTCAGAGTTCTGATGGGATCCGGTGTATTGGCGCTGGTATGCTCGCACCCGTTACTCTTTGCACAATCTATGTACTTAACGAGTTGCCAAGGCCAAATGACACGCAATTCCCCGGCTTTCGAAGGCCAAAGCTTTCGATCCGGGAATCCGATCGGGACAATCTTTTTTTTTGATTTCATATAACTTTTCGAGATCTATCATTCCAGCAGTTCAGAATTTCAACCAGGCAAAACAAAAGGAAAAAATAAGACCGTGCGCCGGATGTAGTGGAAAAAGGTGGGAAAAAGAGGGGTGCAACACGAGGACTTCCCAGGAGGTCACCCATCCTAGTACTACTCTCGCCCAAGCGAGTTTAACTTCGGAGTTCTGATGGGATCCGGTGCATTAGCGCTGGTATGATCGCACCCGTTACTCTTTGCACAATCTATGTACTTAACGAGTAGCCAAGGCCAAGTGACACGCAACTCCCCGGATTTCGAAGGCCAAAGCTTTCGATCCGGCAATCCGATCGGGACAATCTTTTTTTTTATTTCATATAACTTTTCGAGATCTATCATTCTAGAGTTTCAGAATTTCAACCAGGCAAAACAAAAGGAAAAAATTAGACCGTGCGCCGGATGTAGTGGAAAAAGGTGGGAAAAAGAGGGGTGCAACACGAGGACTTCCCAGGAGGTCACCCATCCTAGTACTACTCTCGCCCAAGCGAGATTAACTTCGGAGTTCTGATGGGATCCGGTGCATTGGCGCTGGTATGCTCGCACCTGTTACTCTTTGCACAATCTATGCACTTAACGAGTTGCCAAGGCCAAATGACACGCAACTCCGCGTCTTTCGAAGGCCAAAGCTTTCGATCCGGGAATCCGATTGGGACAATCTTTTTTTTTATTTCATATAACTTTTCGAGATCTATCATTCCAGAGTTTCAGAATTTCAACCAGGCAAAACAAAAGGAAAAAATAAGACCGTGCGCCGGATGTAGTGGAAAAAAATGGGAAAAAGAGGGGTGCAACACGAGGACTTCCCAGGAGGTCACCCATCCTAGTACTACTCTCGCCCAAGCGAGTTTAACTTCGGAGTTCTGATGGGATCCGGTGCATTAGCGCTGGTATGATCGCACCCGTTACTCTTTGCACAATCTATGTACTTAACGAGTAGCCAAGGCCAAGTGACACGCAACTCCCCGGATTTCGAAGGCCAAAGCTTTCGATCCGGGAATCCGATCGGGACAATCTTTTTTTTTATTTCATATAACTTTTCGAGATCTATCATTCCAGAGTTTCAGAATTTCAACTAGGCAAAACAAAAGGAAAAAATAAGACCGTGCGCCGGATGTAGTGGAAAAAGGTGGGAAAAAGAGGGGTGCAACACAAGGACTTCCCAGGAGGTCACCCATCCTAGTACTACTCTCCTCCAAGCGCGTTAAACTTTGGAGTTCTGATGGGATCCGGTGCATTAGCGCTGGTATGATCGCACCCGTTACTCTTTGCACAATCTATGCACTTGACGACTAGCCAAGGCCAAGTGACACGCAACTCCCCGGCTTTCGAAGGCCACAACTTTTGACTCTGGAATCTGATCGGGACAATCTTTTTTTTGATTTCATATAACTTTTCGAGATCTATCATTCAAGCATTTCAGAATTTCAATCAGACAAAAAAAGAGGAAAAAATAAGACCGTGCGCCTGATGTAGTGGAAAAAGGTGGGAAAAAGAGGGGTGCAACACGAGGACTTCCCAGGAGGTCACCCATCCTAGTACTACTCTCGCCCAAGCGCGTTTAACTTCGGAGTTCTGATGGGATCCGGTGCATTAGCGCTGGTATGATCGCACCCGTTACTCTTTCACAATCTATGCACTTAACGAGTAGCCAAGGCCAAGTGACACGCAACTCCCCGGCTTTCGAAGGCCAAAGCTTTCGATCCGGGAATCCGATCGGGAAAATCTTTTTTTTGATTTCATATAAATTTTTGAGATCTATCATTCTAGGGTTTCAGAATTTCAACCAGGCAAAACAAAAGGAAAAAATAAGACCGTGCGCCGGATGTAGTGGAAAAAGGTGGGAAAAAGAGGGGTGCAACACGAGGATTTCCCAGGAGGTCACCCATCCTATTACTACTCTCGCCCAAGCGAGTTTAACTTCGGAGTTCTGATGGGATCCGGTGCATTAGCGCTGGTATGATCGCACCCGTTACTCTTTGCACAATCTATGTACTTAACGAGTAACCAAGGCCAAGTGACACGCAACTCCCCGGATTTCGAAGGCCAAAGCTTTCGATCCGGAAATCCGATCGGGACAATCTTTTTTTATTTCATATAACTTTTCGAGATCTATCATTCCAGAGTTTCAGAATTTCAACCAGGCAAAACAAAAGGAAAAAATAAGACCGTGCGCCGGATGTAGTGGAAAAAGGTGGGAAAAAGAGGGGTGCAACACGAGGACTTCCCAGGAGGTCACCCATCCTAGTACTACTCTCGCCCAAGCGAGTTTAACTTCGGAGTTCTGATGGGATCCGGTGCATTAGCGCTGGTATGATCGCACCCGTTACTCTTTGTACAATCTATGTACTTAACGAGTTGCCAAGGCCAAATGACACGCAACTCCGCGTCTTTCGAAGGCCAAAGCTTTCGATCCGGAAATCCGATCGGGACAATCTTTTTTTTGATTTCATATAACTTTTCGAGATCTATCATTCTAGAGTTTCAGAATTTCAACCAGGCAAAGCAAAAGGAAAAAATAAGACCGTGCGCCGGATGTAGTGGAAAAAGGTGGGAAAAAGAGGGGTGCAACACGAGTACTTCCCAGGAGGTCACCCATCCTAGTACTACTCTCGCCCAAGCGCGATTAACTTTGGAGTTCTGATGGGATCCGGTGCATTGGCGCTGGTATGCTCGCACCCGTTACTCTTTGCACAATCTATGTACTTAACGAGTTGCCAAGGCCAAATGACACGCAATTCCTCGGCTTTCGAAGGCCAAAGCTTTCGATCCGGGAATCCGATCGGGACAATCTTTTTTTTTGATTTCATATAACTTTTCGAGATCTATCATTCCAGCGTTTCAGAATTTCAACCAGGCAAAACAAAAGGAAAAAATAAGACAGTGCGCCGGATGTAGTGGAAAAAGGTGGGAAAAAGAGGGGTGCAACACGAGGACTTCCCAGGAGGTCACCCATCCTAGTACTACTCTCGCCCAAGCGAGTTTAACTTCGGAGTTCTGATGGGATCCGGTGCATTAGCGCTGGTATGATCGCACCCGTTACTCTTTGTACAATCTATGTACTTAACGAGTAGCCAAGGCCAAGTGACACGCAACTCCCCGGATTTCGAAGGCCAAAGCTTTCGATCCGGGAATCCGATCGGGACAATCTTTTTTTTTATTTCATATAACTTTTCGAGATCTATCATTCCAGAGTTTCAGAATTTCAACCAGGCAAAACAAAAGGAAATAATAAGATCGTGCGCCGGATGTAGTGGAAAAAGGTGGGAAAAAGAGGGGTGCAACACAAGGACTTCCCAGGAGGTCACCCATCCTAGTACTACTCTCCTCCAAGCGCGTTTAACTTCGGAGTTCTGATGGGATCCGGTGCATTAGCGCTGGTATGATCGCACCCGTTACTCTTTGCACAATCTATGCACTTAACGAGTAGCCAAGGCCAAGTGACACGCAACTCCCCGACTTTCGAAGGCCACAACTTTTGACTCTGGAATCTGATCGGGACAATCTTTTTTTTGATTTCATATAACTTTTCGAGATCTATCATTCCAGCATTTCAGAATTTCAACTAGACAAAAAAAGAGGAAAAAATAAGACCGTGCGCCTGATGTAGTGGAAAAAGGTGGGAAAAAGAGGGGTGCAACACGAGGACTTCCCAGGAGGTCACCCATCCTAGTACTACTCTTGCCCAAGCGCGTTTAACTTCGGAGTTCTGATGGGATCCGGTGCACTAGCGCTGGTATGATCGCACCCGTTACTCATTGCACAATCTATGCACTTAACGAGTTGCCAAGGCCGAATGACACGCAACTCCCCACCTTTCGAAGGCCACAACTTTTGATCCGGGAATCCGATCGGGACAATCTTTTTTTTATTTCATATAACTTTTTGAGATCTATCATTACATTTTTTCAGAATTTCAACCAGGCAAAACAAAAGGAAAAAATAAGACAGTGCGCCGGATGTAGTGGAAAAAGGTGGGAAAAAGAGGGGTGCAACACGAGGACTTCCCAAGAGGTCACCCATCCTAGTACTACTCTCGCCCAAGCGCGTTTAACTTCGGAGTTCTGATGGGATCCGGTGCATTGGCGCTGGTATGATCGCACCCGTTACTCTTTGCACAATCTATGCACTTAACGAGTTGCCAAGGCCAAATGACACGAAACTCCCCGGCTTTCGAAGGCCACAACTTTTGATCCGGGAATCCGATCGGGACAATCTTTTTTTTGATTTCATATAACTTTTCGAGATCTATCATTACATTTTTTCAGAATTTCAACCAGGCAAATAAAAAAGGAAAAAATAAGACCGTGCGCCGGATGTAGTGGAAAAAGGTGGGAAAAAGGGGGGTGCAACACGAGGACTTCCCAGCAGGTCACCCATCCTAGTACTACTCTTGCCCAAGCGCGTTTAACTTCGGAGTTCTGATGGGATCCGGTGCACTAGCACTGGTATGATCGCACCCGTTACTCTTTGCACAATCTACGCACTTAACGAGTTGCCAAGGCCAATTGACACGCAACTCCCCGGCTTTCGAAGGCCACAACTTTTGATCCGGGAATCCGATCGGGACAATCTTTTTTTTGATTTCATATAAATTTTCGAGATCTATCATTACATTTTTTCAGAATTTCAACCAGGCAAATAAAAAAGGAAAAAATAAGACCGTGCGCCGGATGTAGTGGAACAAGGTGGGAAAAAGAGGGGTGCAACACGAGGACTTCCCAGGAGGTCACCCATCCTAGTACTACTCTCGCCCAAGCGCGTTTAACTTCGGAGTTCTGATGGGATCCGGTGCACTAGCGCTGGTATGATCGCACCCATTACTCTTTGCACAATCTATGCACTTAACGTGTTGCCAAGGCCAAATGACACGCAACTCCCCAGCTTTCGAAGGCCACAACTTTTGATCCGGGAATTCGATCGGGACAATCTTTTTTTTATTTCATATAACTTTTTGAGATCTATCATTACATTTTTTCAGAATTTCAACCAGGCAAAACAAAAGGAAAAAATAAGACAGTGCGCCGGATGTAGTGGGAAAAGGTGGGAAAAAGAGGGGTGCAACACGAGGACTTCCCAGGAGGTCACCCATCCTAGTACAACTCTCGCCCAAGCGCGTTTAACTTCGGAGTTCTGATGGGATCCGGTGCATTGGCGCTGGTATGATCGCACCCGTTACTCTTTGCACAATCTATGCACTTAACGAGTAGCCAAGGCCAAGTGACACGCAACTCTGCATCTTTCAAAGGCCAAAGCTTTCGATCCGGGAATCCGATCGGGACAATCGTTTTTTTTATTTCATATAACTTTTCGAGATCTATCATTCCAGAGTTTCAGAATTTCAACCAGGCAAAACAAAAGGAAAAAATAAGACCGTGCGCCGGATGTAGTGGAAAAAGGTGGGAAAAAGAGCGGTGCAACACGAGGACTTCCCAGGAGGTCACCCATCCTAGTACTACTCTCGCCCAAGCGCGATTAACTTCGGAGTTCTGATGGGATCCGGTGCATTGGCGCTGGTATGCTCGCACCCGTTACTCTTTGCACAATCTATGCACTTAACGAGTTGCCAAGGCCAAATGACACGCAACTCCGCGTCTTTCGAAGGCCAAAGCTTTCGATCCGGGAATCCGATCGGGACAATCTTTTTTTTGATTTCATATAACTTTTCGAGATCTATCATTACATTTTTTCAGAATTTCAACCAGGCAAATAAAAAAGGAAAAAATAAGACCGGGCGCCGGATGTAGTGGAACAAGGTGGGAAAAAGAGGGGTGCAACACGAGGACTTCCAAGGAGGTCTCCCAACCTAGTACTACTCTCGCCCAAGCGCGTTTAACTTCGGAGTTCTAATGGGATCCGGTGCACTAGCGCTGGTATGATCGCACCCGTTACTCTTTGCACAATCTATGCACTTAACGAGTTGCCAAGGCCAAATGACACGCAACTCCCCGGCTTTCGAAGGCCACAACTTTTGATCCGGGAATCCGATCGGGGCAATCTTTTTTTTGATTTCATATAACTTTTCGAGATCTATCATTATATTTTTTCAAAATTTCAACCAGGCAAATAAAAAAGGAAAAAATAAGACCGTGCGCCGGATGTAGTGGAAAAAGGTGGGAAAAAGGGGGGTGCAACACGAGGACTTCCCAGCAGGTCACCCATCCTAGTACTACTCTCGCCCAAGCGCTTTTAACTTCGGAGTTCTGATGGGATCCGGTGCACTAGCACTGGTATGATCGCACCCGTTGCTCTTTCCACAATCTACGCACTTAACGAGTTGCCAAGGCCAAATGACACGCAACTCCCCGGCTTTCGAAGGCCACAACTTTTGATCCGGGAATCCGATCGGGACAATCTTTTTTTTTATTTCATATAAATTTTCGAGATCTATCATTACATTTTTTCAGAATTTCAACCAGGCAAATAAAAAAGGAAAAAATAAGAACGTGCGCCGGATGTAGTTGAACAAGGTGGGAAAAAGAGGGTTGCAACACGAGGACTTCCCAGGAGGTCACCCATCCTAGTACTACTCTCGCCCAAGCGCGTTTAACTTCGGAGTTCTGATGGGATCCGGTGCACTAGCGCTGGTATGATCGCACCCGTTACTCTTTGCACAATCTATGCACTTAACGAGTTGCCAAGGCTAAATGACACGCTACTCCCCGGCTTTGGAAGGCCACAACTTTTGATCCGAGAATCCGATCGGGACAATCTTTTTTTTGATTTCATATAACTTTTCGAGATCTATCATTACATTTTTTCAGAATTTCAACCAGGCAAATAAAAAAGGAAAAAATAAGACCGTGCGCCGGATGTAGTGGAAAAAGGTGGGAAAAAGAGGGGTGCAACACGAGGACTTCCCAGGAGGTCACCCATCCTAGTACTACTCTCGCCGAAGCGCGTTTAACTTCGGTGTTCTGATGGGATCCGGTGCACTAGCACTGGTATGATCGCAGCCGTTACTCTTTGCACAATCTACACACTTAACGAGTTGCCGAGGCCAAATGACACGCAACTCCCCGACTTTCGAAGGCCACAACTTTTGATCCGGGAATCCGATCGGGACAATCTTTTTTTTTGATTTCATATAACTTTTCGAGATCTATCATTCGAGCGTTTCAGAATTTCAACCAGAAAAAAAAGGAAAAAATAAGACCGTGCGCCGGATGTAGTGGAAAAAGGTGGGAAAAAGAGGGGTGCAACACGAGGACTTCCCAGGAGGTCACCCATCCTAGTACTACTCTCGTCCAAGCGCGTTTAACTTCGGAGTTCTGATGGGATCCGGTGCACTAGCGCTAGTATGATCGCACCCATTACACTTTGCACAATCTATGCACTTAACGAGTTGCCAAGGCCAAATGACACGCAACTCCCCGACTTTAGAAGGCCACAACTTTTGATCCGGGAATCTGATCGGACAATCTTTTTTTTTATTTCATATAACTTTTCGAGATCTATCATTATATTTTTTCAGAATTTCAACCAGGCAAATAAAAAAGGAAAAAATAAGACCGTGCGCCGGATGTAGTTGAACAAGGTAGGAAAAAGAGGGTTGCAACACGAGGACTTCCCAGGAGGTCACCCATCCTAGTACTACTCTCGCCCAAGTGCGTTTAACTTCGGAGTTCTGCTGGGATCCGGTGCACTAGCGCTGGTATGATCGCACCCGTTACTCTTTGCACAATCTATGCACTTAACGAGTTGCCAAGGCCAAATGACACGCAACTCCCCGGCTTTCGAAGCACACAACTTTTGATCCAAGAATCCGATCGGGACAATCTTTTTTTATATTTCATATAACTTTTCGAGATCTATCATTACATTTTTTCAGAATTTCAACCAGGCAAATAAAAAAGGAAAAAATAAGACCGTGCGCCGGATGTAGTTGAACAAGGTGGGAAAAAGAGGGTTGCAACACGAGGACTTCCCAGGAGGTCACCCATCCTAGTACTACTCTCGCCCAAGCGCGTTTAACTTCGGAGTTCTGCTGGGATCCGGTGCACTAGCGCTGGTATGATCGCACCCGTTACTCTTTGCACAATCTATGCACTTAACGAGTTGCCAAGGCCAAATGACACGCAACTCCCCGGCTTTCGAAGCACACAACTTTTGATCCAAGAATCCGATCGGGACAATCTTTTTTTATATTTCATATAACTTTTCGACATCTATCATTACATTTTTTCAGAATTTCAACCAGGCAAATAAAAAAGGAAAAAATAAGACTGTGCGCCGGATGTAGTGGAAAAAGGTGGGAAAAAGAGGGGTGCAACACGAGGACTTCCCAGGAGGTCACCCATCCTAGTACTACTCTCGCCCAAGCGCGTTTAACTTCGGAGTTCTAATAAGATCCGGTGCACTAGCGCTGGTATGATCGCACCCGTTACTCTTTGCACAATCTACGCACTTAACGAGTTGCCAAGGCCAAATGACACGCATCTCCCCGGCTTTCGAAGGCTACAACTTTTGATCCCAGAATCCGATCGGGACAATCTTTTTTTTGATTTCATATAACTTTTCGAGATCTATCATTACTTTTTTCAGAATTTTAACCAGGAAAATAAAAAATGAAAAAATAAGACCGTGCGCCGGATGTAGTGGAAAAAGGTGGGAAAAAGAGGGTTGCAACACAAGGACTTCCCAGGAGGTCACCCATCCTAGTACTACTCTTGCCCAAGCGCGTTTAACTTCGGAGTTCTGATGGGATCCGGTGCACTAGCGCTGGTATGATCGCACCCGTTACTCTTTGCACAATCTACGCACTTAACGAGTTGCCAAGGCCAAATGACACGCAACTCCCCGGCTTTCGAAGGCCACAACTTTTGATCCTGGAATCTGATCGGGACAATATTTTTTTTGATTTCATATAACTTTTCGAGATCTATCATTACATTTTTTCAGAATATCAACCAGGCAAATAAAAAAGAAAAAATAAGACAGTGCGCCGGATGTAGTGGAAAAAGGTGGGAAAAAGAGGGGTGCAACACGAGGACTTCCCAGGAGGTCACCCATCCTAGTACTACTCTCGCCGAAGCGCGTTTAACTTCGGAGTTCTGATGGGATCCGGTGCACTAGCACTGGTATGATCGCAGCCGTTACTCTTTGCACAATCTACGCACTTAACGAGTTGCCAAGGCCAAATGACACGCAACTCCCCGACTTTCGAAGGCCACAACTTTTGATCCGGGAATCCGATCGGGACAATCTTTTTTTTTGATTTCATATAACTTTTCGAGATCTATCATTCGAGCGTTTCAGAATTTCAACCAGAAAAAAAAAGGAAAAAATAAGACCGTGCGCCGGATGTAGTGGAAAAAGGTGGGAAAAAGAGGGGTGCAACACGAGGACTTCCCAGGAGGTCACCCATCCTAGTACTACTCTCGTCCAAGCGCGTTTAACTTCGGAGTTCTGATGGGATCCGGTGCACTAGCGCTGGTATGATCGCACCCGTTACACTTTGCACAATCTATGCACTTAACGAGTTGCCAAGGCCAAATGACACGCAACTCCCCGACTTTCGAAGGCGACAACTTTTGATCCGGGAATCTGATCGGACAATCTTTTTTTTTATTTCATATAACTTTTCGAGATCTATCATTATATTTTTTCAGAATTTCAACCAGGCAAATAAAAAAGGAAAAAATAAGACCGTGCGCCGGATGTAGTTGAACAAGGTAGGAAAAAGAGGGTTGCAACACGAGGACTTCCCAGGAGGTCACCCATCCTAGTACTACTCTCGCCCAAGTGCGTTTAACTTCGGAGTTCTGCTGAGATCCGGTGCACTAGCGCTGGTATGATCGCACCCGTTACTCTTTGCACAATTTATTCACTTAACGAGTTGCCAAGGCCAAATGACACGCAACTCCCCGGCTTTCGAAGCACACAACTTTTGATCCAAGAATCCGATCGGGACAATCTTTTTTTATATTTCATATAACTTTTCGAGATCTATCATTACATTTTTTCAGAATTTCAACCAGGCAAATAAAAAAGGAAAAAATAAGACCGTGCGCCGGATGTAGTTGAACAAGGTAGGAAAAAGAGGGTTGCAACACGAGGACTTCCCAGGAGGTCACCCATCCTAGTACTACTCTCGCCCAAGTGCGTTTAACTTCGGAGTTCTGCTGAGATCCGGTGCACTAGCGCTGGTATGATCGCACCCGTTACTCTTTGCACAATTTATTCACTTAACGAGTTGCCAAGGCCAAATGACACGCAACTCCCCGGCTTTCGAAGCACACAACTTTTGATCCAAGAATCCGATCGGGACAATCTTTTTTTATATTTCATATAACTTTTCGAGATCTATCATTACATTTTTTCAGAATTTCAACCAGGCAAATAAAAAAGGAAAAAATAAGACCGTGCGCCGGATGTAGTTGAACAAGGTGGGAAAAAGAGGGTTGCAACACGAGGACTTCCCAGGAGGTCACCCATCCTAGTACTACTCTTGCCCAAGCGCGTTTAACTTCGGAGTTCTGCTGGGATCCGGTGCACTAGCGCTGGTATGATCGCACCCGTTACTCTTTGCATAATCTATGCACTTAACGAGTTGCCAAGGCCAAATGACACGCAACTCCCCGGCTTTCGAAGCACACAACTTTTGATCCAAGAATCCGATCGGGACAATCTTTTTTTATATTTCATATAACTTTTCGACATCTATCATTACATTTTTTCAGAATTTCAACCAGGCAAATAAAAAAGGATAAAATAAGACTGTGCGCCGGATGTAGTGGAAAAAGGTGGGAAAAAGAGGGGTGCAACACGAGGACTTCCCAGGAGGTCACCCATCCTAGTACTACTCTCGCCCAAGCGCGTTTAACTTCGGAGTTCTGATGGGATCCGGTGCACTAGCGCTGGTATGATCGCACCCGTTACTCTTTGCACAATCTACGCACTTAACGAGTTGCCAAGGCCAAATGACACGCATCTCCCCGGCTTTCGAAGGCTACAACATTTGATCCCAGAATCCGATCGGGACAATCTTTTTTTTGATTTCATATAACTTTTCAAGATCTATCATTACTTTTTTCAGAATTTTAACCAGGAAAATAAAAAATGAAAAAATAAGACCGTGCGCCGGATGTAGTGGAAAAAGGTGGGAAAAAGAGGGTTGCAACACAAGGACTTCCCAGGAGGTCACCCATCCTAGTACTACTCTTGCCCAAGCGCGTTTAACTTCGGAGTTCTGATGGGATCCGGTGCACTAGCGCTGGTATGATCGCACCCGTTACTCTTTGCACAATCTACGCACTTAACGAGTTGCCAAGGCCAAATGACACGCAACTCCCCGGCTTTCGAAGGCCACAACTTTTGATCCTGGAATCTGATCGGGACAATATTTTTTTTGATTTCATATAACTTTTCGAGATCTATCATTACATTTTTTCAGAATATCAACAAGGCAAATAAAAAAGAAAAAATAAGACAGTGCGCCGGATGTAGTGGAAAAAGGTGGGAAAAAGAGGGGTGCAACACGAGGACTTCCCAGGAGGTCACCCATCCTAGTACTACTCTCGCCGAAGCGCGTTTAACTTCGGAGTTCTGATGGGATCTGGTGCACTAGCACTGGTATGATCGCAGCCGTTACTCTTTGCACAATCTACGCACTTAACGAGTTGCCAAGGCCAAATGACACGCAACTCCCCGACTTTCGAAGGCCACAACTTTTGATCCGGGAATCCGATCGGGACAATCTTTTTTTTTGATTTCATATAACTTTTCGAGATCTATCATTCGAGCGTTTCAGAATTTCAACCAGAAAAAAAAAGGAAAAAATAAGACCGTGCGCCGGATGTAGTGGAAAAAGGTGGGAAAAAGAGGGGTGCAACACGAGGACTTCCCAGGAGGTCACCCATCCTAGTACTACTCTCGTCCAAGCGCGTTCAACTTCGGAGTTCTGATGGGATCCGGTGCACTAGCGCTGGTATGATCGCACCCGTTACACTTTGCACAATCTATGCACTTAACGAGTTGCCAAGGCCAAATGACACGCAACTCCCCGACTTTCGAAGGCCACAACTTTTGATCCGGGAATCTGATCGGACAATCTTTTTTTTGATTTCATATAACTTTTCGAGATCTATCATTATATTTTTTCAGAATTTCAACCAGGCAAATAAAAAAGGAAAAAATAAGACCGTGCGCCGGATGTAGTTGAATAAGGTGGGAAAAAGAGGGTTGCAACACGAGGACTTCCCAGGAGGTCACCCATCCTAGTACTACTCTCGCCCAAGCGCGTTTGACTTCGGAGTTCTGCTGGGATCCGGTGCACTAGCGCTGGTATGATCGCACCCGTTACTCTTTGCACAATCTATGCACTTAACGAGTTGCCATGGCCAAATGACACGCAACTCCCCGGCTTTCGAAGCACACAACTTTTGATCCAAGAATCCGATCGGGACAATCTTTTTTTATATTTCATATAACTTTTGGAGATCTATCATTACATTTTTTCAGAATTTCAACCAGGCAAATAAAAAAGGAAAAAATAAGACCGTGCGCCGGATGTAGTTGAACAAGGTGGGAAAAAGAGGGTTGCAACACGAGGACTTCCCAGGAGGTCACCCATTCTAGTACTACTCTCGCCGAAGCGCGTTTAACTTCGCAGTTCTGATGGGATCCGGTGCACTAGCACTGGTATGATCGCAGCCGTTACTCTTTGCACAATCTACGCACTTAACGAGTTGCCAAGGCCAAATGACACGCAACTCCCCAACTTTCGAAGGCCACAACTTTTGATCCGGGAATCCGATCGGGAGAATCTTTTTTTTTGATTTCATATAACTTTTCGAGATCTATCATTCGAGCGTTTCAGAATTTCAACCAGAAAAAAAAAAGGAAAAAATAAGACCGTGCGCCGGATGTAGTGGAAAAAGGTGGGAAAAAGAGGGGTGCAACACGAGGACTTCCCAGGAGGTCACCCATCCTAGTACTACTCTCGCCCAAGCGCGTTTAACTTCGGAGTTCTAATGGGATCCGGTGCACTAGCGCTGGTATGATCGCACCCGTTACTCTTTGCACAATCTACGCACTTAACGAGTTGCCAAGGCCAAATGACATGCATCTCCCCGGCTTTCGAAGGCTACAACTTTTGATCCCGGAATCCGATCGGGACAATCTTTTTTTTGATTTCATATAACTTTTCGAGATCCATCATTACATTTTTCAGAATTTTAACCAGGAAAATAAAAAATGAAAAAATAAGACCGTGCGCCGGATGTAGTGGAAAAAGGTGGGAAAAAGAGGGTTGCAACACAAGGACTTCCCAGGAGGTCACCCATCCTAGTACTACTCTTGCCCAAGCGCGTTTAACTTCGGAGTTCTGATGGGATCCGGTGCACTAGCGCTGGTATGATCGCACCCGTTACTCTTTGCACAATCTACGCACTTAACGAGTTGCCAAGGCCAAATGACACGCAACTCCCCGGCTTTCGAAGGCCACAACTTTTGATCCTGGAATCTGATCGGGACAATATTTTTTTTGATTTCATATAACTTTTCGAGATCTATCATTACATTTTTTCAGAATATCAACCAGGCAAATAAAAAAGAAAAAATAAGACAGTGCGCCGGATGTAGTGGAAAAAGGTGGGAAAAAGAGGGGTGCAACACGAGGACTTCCCAGGAGGTCACCCATCCTAGTACTACTCTCGCCGAAGCGCGTTTAACTTCGCAGTTCTGATGGGATCCGGTGCACTAGCACTGGTATGATCGCAGCCGTTACTCTTTGCACAATCTACGCACTTAACGAGTTGCCAAGGCCAAATGACACGCAACTCCTCGACTTTCGAAGGCCACAACTTTTGATCCGGGAATCCGATCGGGACAATCTTTTTTTTTGATTTCATATAACTTTTCGAGATCTATCATTCGAGCGTTTCAGAATTTCAACCAGAAAAAAAAAGGAAAAAATAAGACCGTGCGCCGGATGTAGTGGAAAAAGGTGGGAAAAAGAGGGGTGCAACACGAGGACTTCCCAGGAGGTCACCCATCCTAGTACTACTCTCGTCCAAGCGCGTTTAACTTCGGAGTTCTGATGAGATCCGGTGCACTAGCGCTGGTATGATCACACCCATTACACTTTGCACAATCTATGCACTTAACGAGTTGCCAAGGCCAAATGACACGCAACTCCCCGACTTTCGAAGGCCACAACTTTTGATCCGGGAATCTGATCGGACAATCTTTTTTTTGATTTCATATAACTTTTCGAGATCTATCATTATATTTTTTCAGAATTTCAACCAGGCAAATAAAAAAGGAAAAAATAAGACCGTGCGCCGGATGTAGTTGAACAAGGTGGGAAAAAGAGGGTTGCAACACGAGGACTTCCCAGGAGGTCACCCATCCTAGTACTACTCTCGCCCAAGCGCGTTTAACTTCGGAGTTCTGCTGGGATCCGGTGCACTAGCGCTGGTATGATCGCACCCGTTACTCTTTGCACAATCTATGCACTTAACGAGTTGCCAAGGCCAAATGACACGCAACTCCCCGGCTTTCGAAGCACACAACTTTTGATCCAAGAATCCGATCGGGACAATCTTTTTTTATATTTCATATAACTTTTCGAGATCTATCATTACATTTTTTCAGAATTTCAACCAGGCAAATAAAAAAGGAAAAAATAAGACCGTGCGCCGGATGTAGTTGAACAAGGTGGGAAAAAGAGGGTTGCAACACGAGGACTTCCCAGGAGGTCACCCATCCTAGTACTACTCTCGCCCAAGCGCGTTTAACTTCGGAGTTCTGCTGGGATCCGGTGCACTAGCGCTGGTATGATCGCACCCGTTACTCTTTGCACAATCTATGCACTTAACGAGTTGCCAAGGCCAAATGACACGCAACTCCCCGGCTTTCGAAGCACACAACTTTTGATCCAAGAATCCGATCGGGACAATCTTTTTTTATATTTCATATAACTTTTCGAGATCTATCATTATATTTTTTTCAGAATTTCAACCAGGCAAATAAAAAAGGAAAAAATAAGACTGTGCACCGGATGTAGTGGAAAAAGGTGGGAAAAAGAGGGGTGCAACACGAGGACTTCCCAGGAGGTCACCCATCCTAGTACTACTCTCGCCCAAGCGCGTTTAACTTCGGAGTTCTAATGGGATCCGGTGCACTAGCGCTGGTATGATCGCACCCGTTACTCTTTGCACAATCTACGCACTTAACGAGTTGCCAAGGCCAAATGACACGCATCTCCCCGGCTTTCGAAGGCTACAACTTTTGATCCCAGAATCCGATCGGGACAATCTTTTTTTTGATTTCATATAACTTTTCGAGATCTATCATTACATTTTTCAGAATTTTAACCAGGAAAATAAAAAATGAAAAAATAAGACCGTGCGCCAGATGTAGTGGAGAAAGGTGGGAAAAAGAGGGTTGCAACACAAGGACTTCACAGGAGGTCACCCATCCTAGTACTACTCTTGCCCAAGCGCGTTTAACTTCGGAGTTCTGATGGGATCCGGTGCACTAGCGCTGGTATGATCGCACCCGTTACTCTTTGCACAATCTACGCACTTAACGAGTTGCCAAGGCCAAATGACACGCAACTCCCCGGCTTTCGAAGGCCACAACTTTTGATCCTGGAATCTGATCGGGACAATATTTTTTTTGATTTCATATAACTTTTCGAGATCTATCATTACATTTTTTCAGAATATCAACCAGGCAAATAAAAAAGAAAAAATAAGACCGTGCGCCGGATGTAGTGGAAAAAGGTGGGAAAAAGAGGGGTGCAACACGAGGACTTCCCAGGAGGTCACCCATCCTAGTACTACTCTCGCCCAAGCGCATTTAACTTCGGAGTTCTGATGGGATCCGGTGCACTAGCGCTGGTATGATCGCACCTGTTACTATTTGCACAATCTATGCACTTAACGAGTTGCCAAGGCCAAATGACACGCAACTCCCCGAATTTTGAAGGCCACAACTTTTGATCCGGGAATCCGATCGGGACAATCTTTTTTTTGATTTCATATAACTTTTCGAGATCTATCATTACATTTTTTCAAAATTTCAACCAGGCAAATAAGAAAGGAAAAAATGAGACCGTGCGCCGGATGTAATGGAATAAGGTGGGAAAAAGAGGGGTGCAACACGAGGACTTCCCAGGAGGTCACCCATCCTAGTACTACTCTCGCCCAAGCGCGATTAACTTCGGATTTCTGATGGGATCCGGTGCATTGGCGCTGGTATGCTCGCACCCATTACTCTTTGCAAAATCTATGCACTTAACGAGTTGCCAAGGCCAAATGACACGCAACTCCGCGTCTTTCGAAGGCCAAAGCTTTCGATCCGAGAATCCGATCTGGACAATCTTTTTTTTTATTTCACATAACTTTTCGAGATCTATCATTACATTTTTTCAGAATTTCAACCAGGCAAATAAAAAAGGAAAAAATAAGACCGGGCGCCGGATGTAGTGGAACAAGGTGGGAAAAAGAGGGGTGCAACACGAGGACTTCCAAGGAGGTCTCCCATCCTAGTACTACTCTCGCCCAAGCGCGTTTGACTTCGGAGTTCTAATGGGATCCGGTGCACTAGCGCTGGTATGATCGCACCCGTTACTCTTTGCACAATCTATGCACTTAACTAGTTGCCAAGGCCAAATGACACGCAACTCCCCGGCTTTCGAAGGCCACAACTTTTGATCCGGGAATCCGATCGGGACAATCTTTTTTTTGATTTCATATAACTTTTCGAGATCTATCATTACATTTTTTCAAAATTTCAACCAGGCAAATAAAAAAGGAAAAAATAAGACCGTGCGCCGGATGTAGTTGAAAAAGGTGGGAAAAAGGGTGGTGCAACACGAGGACTTCCCAGCAGGTCACCCATCCTAGTACTACTCTCGCCCAAGCGCGTTTAACTTCGGAGTTCTTATGGGATCCGGTGCACTAGCACTGGTATGATCGCACCCGTTACTCTTTGCACAATCTACGCACTTAACGAGTTGCCAAGGCCAAATGACACGCAACTCCCCGGCTTTCGAAGGCCACAACTTTTGATCCGGGAATCCGATCGGGACAATCTTTTTTTTATTTCATATAAATTTTCGAGATCTATCATTACATTTTTTCAGAATTTCAACCAGGCAAATAAAAAAGGAAAAAATAAGACCGTGCGTCGGATGTAGTTGAACAAGGTGGGAAAAAGAGGGTTGCAACACGAGGACTTCCCAGGAGGTCACCCATCCTAGTACTACTCTCGCCCAAGCGCGTTTAACTTCGGAGTTCTGATGGGATCCGGTGCACTAGCGCTGGTATGATCGCACTCGTTACTCTTTGCACAATCTATGCTCTTAACGAGTTGCCAAGGCTAAATGACACGCAACTCCCCGGCTTTGGAAGGCCACAACTTTTGATCCGGGAATCCGATCGGGACAATCTTTTTTTTGATTTCATATAACTTTTCGAGATCTATCATTACATTTTTTCAGAATTTCAACCAGGCAAATAAAAAAGGAAAAAATAAGACCGTGCGCCGGATGTAGTGGAAAAAGGTGGGAAAAAGAGGGGTTCAACACGAGGACTTCCCAGGAGGTCACCCATCCTAGTACTACTCTCGCCGAAGCGCGTTTAACTTCGGAGTTCTGATGGGATCCGGTGCACTAGCGCTGGTATGATCGCACTCGTTACTCTTTGCACAATCTATGCACTTAACGAGTTGCCAAGGCCAAATGACACGCAACTCCCCGGCTTTCGAAGGCCACAACTTTTGATCCGGGAATCCGATCGGGACAATCTTTTTTCTTATTTCATATAACTTTTCGAGATCTATCATTACATTTTTTCAAAATTTCAACCAGGCAAATAAAAAAGGAAAGAATAAGACCGTGCGCCGGATGTAGTGGAAAAAGGTGGGAAAAAGGGGGGTGCAACACGAGGACTTCCCAGCAGGTCACCCATCCTAGTACTACTCTCGCCCAAGCGCGTTTAACTTCGGAGTTCTGATGGGATCCGGTGCACTAGCACTGGTATGATCGCACCCGTTACTCTTTGCACAATCTACGCACTTAACGAGTTGCCAAGGCCAAATGACACGCAACTCCCCGGCTTTCGAAGGCCACAACTTTTGATCCGGGAATCCGATCGGGACAATCTTTTTTTTATTTCATATAAATTTTCGAGATCTATCATTACATTTTTTCAGAATTTCAACCAGGCAAATAAAAAAGGAAAAAATAAGACCGTGCGCCGGATGTAGTTGAACAAGGTGGGAAAAAGAGGGTTGCAACACGAGGACTTCCCAGGAGGTCACCCATCCTAGTACTACTCTCGCCCAAGCGCGTTTAACTTCGGAGTTCTGATGGGATCCGGTGCACTAGCGCTGGTATGATCGCACTCGTTACTCTTTGCACAATCTATGCACTTAACGAGTTGCCAAGGCTAAATGACACGCAACTCCCCGGCTTTGGAAGGCCACAACTTTTGATCCGGGAATCCGATCGGGACAATCGTTTTTTTGATTTCATATAACTTTTCGAGATCTATCATTACATTTTTTCAGAATTTCAACCAGGCAAATAAAAAAGGAAAAAATAAGACCGTGCGCCGGATGTAGTGGAAAAAGGGGGGAAAAAGAGGGGTTCAACACGAGGACTTCCCAGGAGGTCACCCATCCTAGTACTACTCTCGCCGAAGCGCGTTTAACTTCGGAGTTCTGATGGGATCCGGTGCACTAGCGTTGGTATGATCGCAGCCGTTACTCTTTGCACAATCTACGCACTTAACGAGTTGCCAAGGCCAAATGACACGCAACTCCCCGACTTTCGAAGGCCACAACTTTTGATCCGGGAATCCGATCGGGACAATCTTTTTTTTTGATTTCATATAACTTTTCGAGCTCTATCATTCGAGCGTTTCAGAAATTCAACCAGAAAAAAAAAGGAAAAAATTAGACCGTGCGCCGGATGTAGTGGAAAAAGGTGGGAAAAAGAGGGGTGCAACACGAGGACTTCCCAGGAGGTCACCCATCCTAGTACTACTCTCGTCGAGGCGCGTTTAACTTCGGAGTTCTGATGGGATCCGGTGCACTAGCGCTGGTATGATCGCACCCGTTACACTTTGCACAATCTATGCACTTAACGAGTTGCCAAGGCCAAATGACACGCAACTCCCCGACTTTCGAAGGCCACAACTTTTGATCCAGGAATCTGATCGGACAATCTTTTTTTTGATTTCATATAACTTTTCGAGATCTATCATTATATTTTTTCAGAATTTCAACCAGGCAAATAAAAAAGGAAAAAATAAGACCAGTGCGCCGGATGTAGTTGAACAAGGTGGGAAAAAGAGGGTTGCAACACGAGGACTTCCCAGGAGGTCACCCATCCTAGTACTACTCTCGCCCAAGCGCGTTTAACTTCGGAGTTCTACTGGGATCCGGTGCACTAGCGCTGGTATGATCGCACCCGTTACTCTTTGCGCAATCTATGCACTTAACGAGTTGCCAAGGCCAAATGACACGCAACTCCCCGGTTTTCGAAGCACACAACTTTTGATCCAAGAATCCGATCGGGACAATCTTTTTTTATATTTCATATAACTTTTCGAGATCTATCATTACATTTTTTCAGAATTTCAACCAGGCAAATAAAAAAGGAAAAAATAAGACTGTGCGCCGGATGTAGTGGAAAAAGGTGGGAAAAAGAGGGGTGCAACACGAGGACTTCCCAGGAGGTCACCCATCCTAGTACTACTCTCGCCCAAGCGCGTTTAACTTCGGAGTTCTAATGGGATCCGGTGCACTAGCGCTGGTATGATCGCACCCGTTACTCTTTGCACAATCTACGCACTTAACGAGTTGCCAAGGCCAAATGACACGCATCTCCCCGGCTTTCGAAGGCTACAACTTTTGATCCCGGAATCCGATCGGGACAATCTTTTTTTTGATTTCATATAAATTTTCGAGATCTATCATTACATTTTTCAGAATTTTAACCAGGAAAATAAAAAATGAAAAAATAAGACCGTGCGCCGGATGTAGTGGAAAAAGGTGGGAAAAAGAGGGTTGCAACACAAGGACTTCCTAGGAGGTCACCCATCCTAGTACTACTCTTGCCCAAGCGCGTTTAACTTCGGAGTTCTGATGGGATCCGGTGCACTAGCGCTGGTATGATCGCACCCGTTACTCTTTGCACAATCTATGCACTTAACGAGTTGCCAAGGCCAAATGACACGCAACTCCCCGAATTTCGAAGGCCACAACTTTTGATCCGGGAATCCAATCGGGACAATCTTTTTTTTGATTTCATATAACTTTTCGAGATCTATCATTACATTTTTCAGAATTTCAACCAGGCAAATAAAAAAGGAAAAAATGAGACCGTGCGCCGGATGTAATGGAACAAGGTGGGAAACAGAGGGGTGCAACACGAGGACTTCCCAGGAGGTCACCCATCCTAGTACTACTCTCGCCCAAGCGCGTTTAACTTCGGAGTTCTGATTGGATCCGGTGCACTAGCGCTGGTATGATCGCACCCGTTACACTTTGCACAATCTATGCACTTAACGAGTTGCCAAGGCCAAATGACACGCAACTCCCCGGCTTTCGAAGGCCACAACTTTTGATCCGGGAATCCGATCGGGACAATCTTTTTTTTGATTTCATATAACTTTTCGAGATCTATCATTAGATTTTTCAGAATTTCAACCAGGCAAATAAAAAAGGAAAAAATAAGACCGTGCGCCGGATGTAGTGGAACAAGGTGGGAAAAAGACGGGTGCAACACGAGGACTTCCCAGGAGGTCATCCATCCTAGTACTACTCTCGCCCAAGCGCGTTAAATTCGGAGTTCTGATGGGATCCGGTGCACTAGCGCTGGTATGATCGCACCCGTTACTCTTTGCACAATCTATGCACTTAACGAGTTGCCAAGGCCAAATGACACGCAACTCCACGGCTTTCGAAAGCCACAACTTTTGATCCGGGAATCCGATCGGGACAATCTTTTTTTTTATTTCATATAACTTTTCAAGATCTATCATTACATTTTTTCAGAATTTCAACCAGGCAAATAAAAAAGGAAAAAATAAGACTGTGCGCCGGATGTAGTGGAAAAAGGTGGGAAAAAGAGGGGTGCAACACGAGGACTTCCCAGGAGGTCACCCATCCTAGTACTACTCTCGCCCAAGCGCGTTTAACTTCGGAGTTCTAATGGGATCCGGTGCACTAGCGCTGGTATGATCGCACCCGTTACTCTTTGCACAATCTACGCACTTAACGAGTTGCCAACGCCAAATGACACGCAACTCCCCGACTTTCGAAGGCCACAACTTTTGATCCAAGAATCCGATCGGGACAATCTTTTTTTTTGATTTCATATAACTTTTCGAGATCTATCATTCGAGCGTTTCAGAATTTCAACCAGGAAAAAAAGAGGAAAAAATTAGACCGTGCGCCGGATGTAGTGGAAAAAGGTGGGAAAAAGAGGGGTGAAACAGGAGGACTTCCCAGGAGGTCACCCATCCTAGTACTACTCTCATCGAGGCGCGTTTAACTTCGGAGTTCTGATGGGATCCGGTGCACTAGAGCTGGTATGATCGCACCCGTTACACTTTGCACAATCTATGCACTTAACGAGTTGCCAAGGCCAAATGACACGCAACTCCCCGACTTTCGAAGGCCACAACTTTTGATCCGGGAATCTGATCGGACAATCTTTTTTTTGATTTCATATAACTTTTCGAGATCTATCATTATATTTTTTCAGAATTTCAACCAGGCAAATAAAAAAGGAAAAAATAAGACCCGTGCGCCGGATGTAGTTGAACAAGGTGGGAAAAAGAGGGTTGCAACACGAGGACTTCCCAGGAGGTCACCCATCCTAGTACTACTCTCGCCCAAGCGCGTTTAACTTCGGAGTTCTGCTGGGATCCGGTGCACTAGCGCTGGTATGATCGCACTCGTTACTCTTTGCACAATCTATGCACTTAACGAGTTGCCAAGGCCAAATGACACGCAACTCCCCGGCTTTCGAAGGCCACAACTTTTGATCCGGGAATCCGATCGGGACAATCTTTTTTTTGATTTCACATAACTTTTCGAGATCTATCATTACATTTTTTCAAAATTTCAACCAGGCAAATAAAAAAGGAAAAAATAAGACCGTGCGCCGGATGTAGTGGAAAAAGGTGGAAAAAAGGGGGGTGCAACACGAGGACTTCCCAGCAGGTCACCCATCCTAGTACTACTCTCGCCCAAGCGCGTTTAACTTCGGAGTTCTGATGGGATCCGGTGCACTAGCACTGGTATGATCGCACCCGTTACTGTTTGCACAATCTACGCACTTAACGAGTTGCCAAGGCCAAATGACACGCAACTCCCCGGCTTTCGAAGGCCACAACTTTTGATCCGGGAATCCGATCGGGACAATCTTTTTTTTATTTCATATAAATTTTCGAGATCTATCATTACATTTTTTCAGAATTTCAACCAGGCAAATAAAAAAGGAAAAAATAAGACCGTGCGCCGGATGTAGTTGAACAAGGTGGGAAAAAGAGGGTTGCAACACGAGGACTTCCCAGGAGGTCACCCATCCTAGTACTACTCTCGCCCAAGCGCGTTTAACTTCGGAGTTCTGATGGGATCCGGTGCACTAGCGCTGGTATGATCGCACTCGTTACTCTTTGCACAATCTATGCACTTAACGAGTTGCCAAGGCTAAATGACACGCAACTCCCCGGCTTTGGAAGGCCACAACTTTTGATCCGGGAATCCGATCGGGACAATCGTTTTTTTGATTTCATATAACTTTTCGAGATCTATCATTACATTTTTTCAGAATTTCAACCAGGTAAATAAAAAAGGAAAAAATAAGACCGTGCGCCGGATGTAGTGGAAAAAGGTGGGAAAAAGAGGGGTTCAACACGAGGACTTCCCAGGAGGTCACCCATCCTAGTACTACTCTCGCCCAAGCGCGTTTAACTTCGGAGTTCTGATGGGATCCGGTGCACTAGCGCTGGTATGATCGCACCCGTTACACTTTGCACAATCTATGCACTTAACGAGTTGCCAAGGCCAAATGACACGCAACTCCCCGACTTTCGAAGGCCACAACTTTTGATCCGGGAATCTGATCGGACAATCTTTTTTTTGATTTCATATAACTTTTCGAGATCTATCATTATATTTTTTCAGAATTTCAACCAGGCAAATAAAAAAGGAAAAAATAAGACCCGTGCGCCGGATGTAGTTGAACAAGGTGGGAAAAAGAGGGTTGCAACACGAGGACTTCCCAGGAGGTCACCCATCCTAGTACTACTCTCGCCCAAGCGCGTTTAACTTCGGAGTTCTGCTGGGATCCGGTGCACTAGCGCTGGTATGATCGCACTCGTTACTCTTTGCACAATCTATGCACTTAACGAGTTGCCAAGGCCAAATGACACGCAACTCCCCGGCTTTCGAAGGCCACAACTTTTGATCCGGGAATCCGATCGGGACAATCTTTTTTTTGATTTCATATAACTTTTCGAGATCTATCATTACATTTTTTCAAAATTTCAACTAGGCAAATAAAAAAGGAAAAAATAAGACCGTGCGCCGGATGTAGTGGAAAAAGGTGGGAAAAAGGGGGGTGCAACACGAGGACTTCCCAGCAGGTCACCCATCCTAGTACTACTCTCGCCCAAGCGCGTTTAACTTCGGAGTTCTGATGGGATCCGGTGCACTAGCACTGGTATGATCGCACCCGTTACTCTTTGCACAATCTACGCACTTAACGAGTTGCCAAGGCCAAATGACACGCAACTCCCCGGCTTTCGAAGGCCACAACTTTTGATCCGGGAATCCGATCGGGACAATCTTTTTTTTTATTTCATATAAATTTTCGAGATCTATCATTACATTTTTTCAGAATTTCAACCAGGCAAATAAAAAAGGAAAAAATAAGACCGTGCGCCGGATGTAGTTGAACAAGGTGGGAAAAAGAGGGTTGCAACACGAGGACTTCCCAGGAGGTCACCCATCCTAGTACTACTCTCGCCCAAGCGCGTTTAACTTCGGAGTTCTGATGGGATCCGGTGCACTAGCGCTGGTATGATCGCACTCGTTACTCTTTGCACAATCTATGCACTTAACGAGTTGCCAAGGCTAAATGACACGCAACTCCCCGGCTTTGGAAGGCCACAACTTTTGATCCGGGAATCCGATCGGGACAATCGTTTTTTTGATTTCATATAACTTTTCGAGATCTATCATTACATTTTTTCAGAATTTCAACCAGGCAAATAAAAAAGGAAAAAATGAGACCGTGCGCTGGATGTAATGGAACAAGGTGGGAAAAAGAGGGGTGCAACACGAGGACTTCCCAGGAGGTCACCCATCCTAGTACTACTCTCGCCCAAGCGCGTTTAACTTCGGAGTTCTGATTGGATCCGGTGCACTAGCGCTGGTATGATCGCACCCGTTACACTTTGCACAATCTATGCACTTAACGAGTTGCCAAGGCCAAATGACATGCAACTCCCCGGCTTTCGAAGGCCACAACTTTTGATCCGGGAATCCGATCGGGACAATCTTTTTTTGATTTCATATAACTTTTCGAGATCTATCATTAGATTTTTCAGAATTTCAACCAGGCAAATAAAAAAGGAAAAAATAAGACCGTGCGCCGGATGTAGTGGAACAAGGTGGGAAAAAGACGGGTGCAACACGAGGACTTCCCAGGAGGTCATCCATCCTAGTACTACTCTCGCCCAAGCGCGTTTAACTTCGGAGTTCTGATGGGATCCGGTGCACTAGCGCTGGTATGATCGCACCCGTTACTCTTTGCACAATCTATGCACTTAATGAGTTGCCAAGGCCAAATGACACGCAACTCCCCGGCTTTCGAAAGCCACAACTTTTGATCCGGGAATCCAATCGGGGCAATCTTTTTTTTGATTTCATATAACTTTTCGAGATCTATCATTACATTTTTCAGAATTTTAACCAGGCAAAAAAAAAATGAAAAAATAAGACCGTGCGCCGGATGTAGTGGAAAAAGGTGGGAAAAAGAGGGTTGCAACACAAGGACTTCCCTGGAGGTCACCCATCCTAGTACTACTCTTGCCCAAGCGCGTTTAACTTCGGAGTTCTGATGGGATCCGGTGCACTAGCGCTGGTATGATCGCACCCGTTACTCTTTGCACAATCTACGCACTTAACGAGTTGTTAAGGCCAAATGACACGCAACTCCCCGGCTTTCGAAGGCCACAACTTTTGATCCTGGAATCTGATCGGGACAATATTTTTTTTGATTTCATATAACTTTTCGAGATCTATCATTACGTTTTTTCAGAATATCAACCAGGCAAATAAAAAAGAAAAAATAAGACCGTGCGCCGGATGTAGTGGAACAAGGTGGGAAAAAGAGGGTTGCAACACGAGGACTTCCCAGGAGGTCATCCATCCTAGTACTACTCTCCCCCAAGGGCGTTTAACTTCGGAGTTCTGATTGGATCCGGTGCACTAGCGCTAGTATGATCGCACCCGTTACACTTTGCACAATCTATGGACTTAACGAGTTGACAAGGCCAAATGACACGCAACTCCCCGGCTTTCGAAGGCCACAACTTTTGATCCGGGAATCCGATCGGGATAATCTTTTTTTTGATTTCATATAACTTTTCGAGATCTATCTTTACATTTTTCAGAATTTCAACCAGGCAAATAAAAAACGAAAAAATAAGACAGTGCGCCGGATGTAGTGGAACAAGGTGGGAAAAAGAGGGGTGCAACACAAGGACTTTCCAGGAGGTCACCCATCCTAGAACTACTCTCGCCCAAGCGCGTTTAACTTCGGACTTCTGATGGGATCCGGTGCACTAGAGCTGGTATGATCCCACCTGTTACTCTTTGCAGAATCTATGCACTTAACGAGTTGCCAAGGCAAAATGACACGCAACGCCCCGGCTTTCGAAAGCCACAACTTTTGATCCGGGAATCCGATCGAGGCAATCTTTTTTTTATTTCATATAACTTTTCGAGATCTATCATTACATTTTTTCAGAATTTCAACCAGGCAAATAAAAAAGGAAAAAATAAGACCGTGCGCCAGATGTAGTGGAACAAGGTGGGAAAAAGAGGGGTGCAACACGAGGACTTCCCAGGAGGTCACCCATCCTAGTACTACTCTCGCCCAAGCGCATTTAACTTCGGAGTTCTGATGGGATCCGGTGCACTAGCGCTGGTATGATCGCACCCGTTACTCTTTGCACAATTTATGCACTTAACGAGTTGCCAAGGCCAAATGACACGCAACTCCCCGAATTTCGAAGGCCACAACTTTTGATCCGGGAATCCAATCGGGACAATCTTTTTTTTTATTTCATATAAATTTTCGAGATCTATCATTACATTTTTTCAGAATTTCAACCAGGCAAATAAAAAAGGAAAAAATAAGACCGTGCGCCGGATGTAGTTGAACAAGGTGGGAAAAAG
This sequence comes from Hypericum androsaemum, assembly GCA_963995505.1. Classification (NCBI taxonomy): domain Eukaryota; kingdom Viridiplantae; phylum Streptophyta; class Magnoliopsida; order Malpighiales; family Hypericaceae; genus Hypericum; species Hypericum androsaemum. Next base: position 6,381,788 of record OZ023197.1, read on the forward strand.
AGGGTTGCAACACGAGGACTTCCCAGGAGGTCACCCATCCTAGTACTACTCTCGCCCAAGCGCGTTTAACTTCGGAGTTCTGATGGGATCCGGTGCACTAGCACTGGTATGATCGCACCCGTTACTCTTTGCACAATCTACGCACTTAACGAGTTGCCAATGCCAAATGACACGCAACTCCCCGGCTTTCGAAGGCCACAACTTTTGATCCGGGAATCCGATCGGGACAATCTTTTTTTTTATTTCATATAAATTTTCGAGATCTATCATTACATTTTTTCAGAATTTCAACCAGGCAAATAAAAAAGGAAAAAATAAGACCGTGCGCCGGATGTAGTTGAACAAGGTGGGAAAAAGATGGTTGCAACACGAGGACTTCCCAGGAGGTCACCCATCCTAGTACTACTCTCGCCCAAGCGCGTTTAACTTCGGAGTTCTGATGGGATCCGGTGCACTAGCGCTGGTATGATCGCACTCGTTACTCTTTGCACAATCTATGCACTTAACGAGTTGCCAAGGCTAAATGACACGCAACTCCCCGGCTTTGGAAGGCCACAACTTTTGATCCGGGAATCCGATCGGGACAATCGTTTTTTTGATTTCATATAACTTTTCGAGATCTATCATTACATTTTTTCAGAATTTCAACCAGGCAAATAAAAAAGGAAAAAATGAGACCGTGCGCCGGATGTAATGGAACAAGGTGGGAAAAAGAGGGGTGCAACACGAGGACTTCCCAGGAGGTCACCCATCCTAGTACTACTCTCGCCCAAGCGCGTTTAACTTCGGAGTTCTGATTGGATCCGGTGCACTAGCGCTGGTATGATCGCACACGTTACACTTTGCACAATCTATGCACTTAACGAGTTGCCAAGGCCAAATGACACGCAACTCCCCGGCTTTCGAAGGCCACAACTTTTGATCCGGGAATCCGATCGGGACAATCTTTTTTTTGATTTCATATAACTTTTCGAGATCTATCATTAGATTTTTCAGAATTTCAACCAGGCAAATAAAAAAGGAAAAAATAAGACCGTGCGCCGGATGTAGTGGAACAAGGTGGGAAAAAGACGGGTGCAACACGAGGACTTCCCAGGAGGTCATCCATCCTAGTACTACTCTCGCCCAAGCGCGTTTAACTTCGGAGTTCTGATGGGATCCGGTGCACTAGCGCTGGTATGATCGCACCCGTTACTCTTTGCACAATCTATGCACTTAATGAGTTGCCAAGGCCAAATGACACGCAACTCCCCGGCTTTCGAAAGCCACAACTTTTGATCCGGGAATCCAATCGGGGCAATCTTTTTTTTGATTTCATATAACTTTTCGAGATCTATCATTACATTTTTCAGAATTTTAACCAGGCAAAAAAAAAATGAAAAAATAAGACCGTGCGCCGGATGTAGTGGAAAAAGGTGGGAAAAAGAGGGTTGCAACACAAGGACTTCCCTGGAGGTCACCCATCCTAGTACTACTCTTGCCCAAGCGCGTTTAACTTCGGAGTTCTGATGGGATCCGGTGCACTAGCGCTGGTATGATCGCACCCGTTACTCTTTGCACAATCTACGCACTTAACGAGTTGTTAAGGCCAAATGACACGCAACTCCCCGGCTTTCGAAGGCCACAACTTTTGATCCTGGAATCTGATCGGGACAATATTTTTTTTGATTTCATATAACTTTTCGAGATCTATCATTACGTTTTTTCAGAATATCAACCAGGCAAATAAAAAAGAAAAAATAAGACCGTGCGCCGGATGTAGTGGAACAAGGTGGGAAAAAGTGGGTTGCAACACGAGGACTTCCCAGGAGGTCATCCATCCTAGTACTACTCTCGCCCAAGGGCGTTTAACTTCGGAGTTCTGATTGGATCCGGTGCACTAGCGCTAGTATGATCGCACCCGTTACACTTTGCACAATCTATGGACTTAACGAGTTGACAAGGCCAAATGACACGCAACTCCCCGGCTTTCGAAGGCCACAACTTTTGATCCGGGAATCCGATCGGGATAATCTTTTTTTTGATTTCATATAACTTTTCGAGATCTATCTTTACATTTTTCAGAATTTCAACCAGGCAAATAAAAAACGAAAAAATAAGACAGTGCGCCGGATGTAGTGGAACAAGGTGGGAAAAAGAGGGGTGCAACACAAGGACTTCCCAGGAGGTCACCCATCCTAGAACTACTCTCGCCCAATCGCGTTTAACTTCGGAGTTCTGATGGGATCCGGTGCACTAGCACTGGTATGATCCCACCTGTTACTCTTTGCAGAATCTATGCACTTAACGAGTTGCCAAGGCAAAATGACACGCAACGCCCCGGCTTTCGAAAGCCACAACTTTTGATCCGGGAATCCGATCGAGGCAATCTTTTTTTTATTTCATATAACTTTTCGAGATCTATCATTACATTTTTTCAGAATTTCAACCAGGCAAATAAAAAAGGAAAAAATAAGACCGTGCGCCAGATGTAGTGGAACAAGGTTGGAAAAAGAGGGGTGCAACACGAGGACTTCCCAGGAGGTCACCCATCCTAGTACTACTCTCGCCCAAGCGCATTTAACTTCGGAGTTCTGATGGGATCCGGTGCACTAGCGCTGGTATGATCGCACCCGTTACTCTTTGCACAATTTATGCACTTAACGAGTTGCCAAGGCCAAATGACACGCAACTCCCCGAATTTCGAAGGCCACAACTTTTGATCCGGGAATCCAATCGGGACAATCTTTTTTTTTATTTCATATAACTTTTCGAGATCTATCATTAAATTTTTCAGAATTTCAACCAGGCAAATAAAAAAGGAAAAAATAAGACCGTGCGCCGGATGTAGTGGAACAAGGTGGGAAAAAGAGGGGTGCAACACGAGGACTTCCCAGGAGGTCATCCATCCTAGTACTACTCTCTCCCAAGGGCGTTTAACTTCGGAGTTCTGATTGGATCCGGTGCACTAGCGCTGGTATGATCGCACCTGTTACTCTTTGCACAATCTATGCACTTAACGAGTTGCCAAGGCCAAATGACACGCAACTCCCCGGCTTTCAAAGGCCACAACTTTTGAACCGGGAATCCGATCAGGACAATCTTTTTTTTGATTTCATATAACTTTTCGAGATCTATCATTACATTTTTTCAGAATTTCAACCAGGCAAATAAAAAAGGAAAAAATAAGACCGTGCGCAGGATGTAGTGGAACAAGGTGGGAAAAAGAGGGGTGCAACACGAAGACTTCCCAGGAGGTCACCCATCCTAGTACTACTCTCGCCCAAGCGCGTTTACCTTCGGAGTTCTAATGGGATCCGGTGCATTAGCGCTGGTATGATCGCACCCATTACTCTTTGCACAATCTATGCACTTAACGAGTTGCCAAGGCCAAATGACACGCAACTCCCCGGCTTTCGAAAGCCACAACTTTTGATCCGGGAATCCGATCGGGATAATCTTTTTTTTATTTCATATAACTTTTCGAGATCTATCATTACATTTTTTCAGAATTTCAACCAGGCAAATAAAAAAGGAAAAAATAAGACCGTGCGCCGGATGTAGTGGAAAAAGGTGGGAAAAAGAGGGGTGCAACACAAGGACTTCCCAGGAGGTCACCCATCCTAGAACTACTCTCGTCCAAGCGCGTTTAACTTCGGAGTTCTGATGGGATCCGGTGCACTAGCGCTGGTATGATAGCACCTGTTACTCTTTGCAGAATCTATGCACTTAACGAGTTGCCAAGGCCAAATGACACGCAACGCCCCGGCTTTCGAAAGCCACAACTTTTGATCCGAGAATCCGATCGAGACAATCTTTTTTTTATTTCATATAACTTTTCGAGATCTATCATTACATTTTTTCAGAATTTCAACCAGGCAAATAAAAAAGGAAAAAATAAGACCGTGCGCAGGATGTAGTGGAACAAGGTGGGAAAAAGAGTGGTGCAACACGAGGACTTCCCAGGAGGTGACCCATCCTAGTACTACTCTCGCCCAAGCGCGTTTAACTTCGGAGTTCTAATGGGATCCGGTGCATTAGCGCTGGTATGATCGCACCCGTTACTCTTTGCACAATCTATGCACTTAACGAGTTGCCAAGGCCAAATGACACGCAACTCCCCGGCTTTCGAAAGCCACAACTTTTGATCCGGGAATCCGATCGGGACAATCTTTTTTTTATTTCATATAACTTTTCGAGATCTATCATTACATTTTTTCAGAATTTCAACCAGGCAAATAAAAAAGGAAAAAATAAGACCGTGCGCCGGATGTAGTGGAAAAAGGTGGGAAAAAGAGGGGTGCAACACAAGGACTTCCCAGGAGGTCACCCATCCTAGAACTACTCTCGTCCAAGCGCGTTTAACTTCGGAGTTCTGATGGGATCCGGTGCACTAGCGCTGGTATGATAGCACCTGTTACTCTTTGCAGAATCTATGCACTTAACGAGTTGCCAAGGCCAAATGACACGCAACGCCCCGGCTTTCGAAAGCCACAACTTTTGATCCGGGAATCCGATCGAGACAATCTTTTTTTTATTTCATATAACTTTTCGAGATCTATCATTACATTTTTTCAGAATTTCAACCAGGCAAATAAAAAAGGAAAAAATAAGACCGTGCGCCGGATGTAGTGGAAAAAGGTGGGAAAAAGAGGGGTGCAACACGAGGACTTCCCAGGAGGTCACCCATCCTAGTACTACTCTCGCCCAAGCGCGTTTAACTTCGGAGTTCTGATGGGATCCGGTGCACTAGCGCAGGTATGATCGCACCCGTTACTCTTTGCACAATCTATGCACTTAACGAGTTGCCAAGGCCAAATGGGAAGCAACTCCCCGGCTTTCGAAGGCCACAACTTTTGATCCGGGAATCCGATCGGGACAATCTTTTTTTTTATTTCATATACATTTTTGAGATCTATCATTACATTTTTTCAGAATTTCAACCAGGCAAATAAAAAACGAAAAAATAAGACCGTGCGCCGCATGTAGTGGAAAAAGGTGGGAAAAAGATGGGTGCAACACAAGGACTTCCCAGGAGGTCACCCATCCTAGTACTACTCTCGCCCAAGCGCGTTTAACTTTGGAGTTCTGATGGGATCCGGTGCACTAGCGCTGGTATGATCGCACCCGTTACTCTTTGCACAATCTACGCACTTAACGAGTTGCCAAGGCCAAATGACACGCAACTCCCCGGTTTCGAAGGCCACAACTTTTGATCTGGGAATCCGATCGGGACAATCTCTTTTTTGATTTCATATAACTTTTCGAGATCTATCATTCGAGCTTTCAGAATTTCAACCAAACAAAAAAAGGAAAAAATAAGACCGTGCGCCAGATGTAGTGGAAAAAGGTGGGAAAAAGAGGGGTGCAACACAAGGACTTCCCAGGAGGTCGCCCATCCTAGTACTACTCTCGCCCAAGCGCGTTTAACTTCGGAGTTCTGATTGGATCCGGTGCACTAGCGCTAGTATGATCGCACCCGTTACACTTTGCACAATCTATGCACTTAACGAGTTGCCAAGGCCAAATGACACGCAACTCCCTGGCTTTCGAAGGCCACAACTTTTGATCCGGGAATCCGATCGGGACAACCTTTTTTTTGATTTCATATAACTTTTCGAGATCTATCATTATTTTTCCAGAATTTCAACCAGGCAAATAAAAAAGGAAAAAATAAGACCGTGCGCCGGATGGAGTGGAAAAAGGTGGGAAAAAGAGGGATGCAACACAAGGACTTCCCAGGAGGTCACCCATCCTAGTACTACTCTCGCCCAAGCGCGTTTAACTACGGAGTTCTGATGGGATCCGGTGCACTAGCACTGGTATGATCGCACCCGTTACCCTTTGCACAATCTATGCACTTAACTAGTTGCCAAGGCCAAATGACACGCAACTCCCCGGCTTTCGAAGGCCACAACTTTTGATCCGGGAATCCGATCGGGACAATCTTTTTTTTTGATTTCATATAACTTTTCGAGATCTATCATTACATTTTTTCATAATTTCAACCAGGCAAATAAAAAAGGATAAAATAAGACCGTGCGCCGGATGTAGTGGAAAAAGGTGGGAAAAAGAGGGGTGCAACACAAGGACTTCCCAGGAGGTCACCCATCCTAGTACTACTCTCGCCCAAGCGCGTTTAACTTCGGAGTTCTGATGGGATCCGGTGCACTTGCGCTGGTATGATCGCACCCGTTACTCTTTGCACAATCTACGCACTAAACGAGTTGCCAAGGCCAAATGACACGCAACTCCCCGGCATTCGAAGGCCACAACTTTTGATCCGGGAAACCGATCGGGACAATCTTTTTTTTGATTTCATATAACTTTTCGAGATCTATCATTCGAGCATTTCAGAATTTCAACCAGACAAAAAAAAGGAAAAATAAGACCGTGCGCCGGATGTAGTGGAACAAGGTGGGAGAAAGAGGGGTGCAACATAAGGACTTCCCAGGAGGTCACCCATCCTAATACTACTCTCGCCCAAGCGCGTTTAACTTCGGAGTTCTGATGGGATCCGGTGCACTAGCGCTGGTATGATCGCACCCGTTACTCTTTGCACAATTTACGCACTTACAAGTTGCCAAGGCCAAATGACACGCAACTCCCCGGCTTTCGAAGGCCACAACTTTTGATCCGGGAATCCGATCGGGACAATCTTTTTTTTGATTTCATATAACTTTTTGAGATCTATCATTCGAGCATTTCAGAATTTCAACCAGACAAAAAAAAGAAAAAAATAAGACCGTGCGCCGGATGTAGTGGAACAAGTTGGGAAAAAGAGGGGTGCAACACGAGGACTTCCCAGGAGGTCACCCATCCTAGTACTACTCTCGCCCAAGCGCGTTTAACTTCGGAGTTTTGATGGGATCTGGTGCACTAGCGCTGGTATGATCGCACCCGTTACTCTTTGCACAATCTATGCACTTAACGAGTTGCCAAGGCCAAATGACACGCAACTCCCCGGCTTTCGAAGGCCACAACTTTTGATCCGGGAAACCGATCGGGACTATCTTTTTTTTGATTCCATATAACTTTTCGAGATCTATCATTCGAGCATTTCAGAATTTCAACCAGACAAAAAAAAGGAAAAATAAGACCGTGCGCCGGATGTAGTGGAACAAGGTGGGAAAAAGAGGGGTGCAACATAAGGACTTCCCAGGAGGTCACCCATCCTAATACTACTCTCGCCCAAGCGCGTTTAACTTCGGAGTTCTGATGGGATCCGGTGCACTAGCGCTGGTATGATCGCACCCGTTACTCTTTGCACAATCTACGCACTTAACGAGTTGCCAAGGCCAAATGACACGCAACTCCCCGGCTTTCGAAGGCCACAACTTTTGATCTGGGAATCCGATCGGGACAATCTTTTTTTTGATTTCATATAACTTTTCGAGATCTATCATTCGAGCATTTCAGAATTTCAACCAGACAAAAAAAAGGAAAAAATAAGACCGTGCGCCGGATGTAGTGGAACAAGTTGGGAAAAAGAGGGGTGCAACACGAAGACTTCCCAGGAGGTCACCCATCCTAGTACTACTCTCGCCCAAGCGCGTTTAACTTCGGAGTTTTGATGGGATCTGGTGCACTAGCGGTGGTATGATCGCACCCGTTACTCTTTGCACAATCTATGCACTTAACGAGTTGCCAAGGCCAAATGACACGCAACTCCCCGGCTTTCGAAGGCCACAACTTTTGATCCGGGAATCCGATCGGGACAATCTTTTTTTTATTTCATATAACTTTTCGAGATCTATCATTACTTTTTTCAGAATTTCAACCAGGCAAATAAAAAAGGAAAAAATAAGACCGTGCACCTGATGTAGTGGAAAAAGGTGGGAAAAAGAGGGGTGCAACACGAGGACTTCCCAGGATGTCGCCCATCCTAGTACTAATCTCGCCCAAGCGCGTTTAACTTCGGAGTTCTGATGAGATCCGGTGCACTAGCGCTGGTATGATTGCACCCGTTACTCATTGCACAATCTATGCACTTAACGAGTTGCCAAGGCCAAATGACACGCAACTCCCCGGCTTTCGAAGGCCACAACTTTTGATCCGGGAATCCGATCGGGACAATCTTTTTTTTGATTTCATATAACTTTTCGAGATCTATCATTCCAGCATTTCAGAATTTAAACCAGACAAAACAAAAGGAAAAAATAAGACCGTGCGCCTGATGTAGTGGAAAAAGGTGGGAAAAAGAGGGGTGCAACACGAGGACTTCCCAGGATGTCACCCATCCTAGTACTACTCTCGCCCAAGCGCGTTTAACTTCAGAGTTCTGATGGGATCCGGTGCACTAGAACCGGTATGATCGCACCCGTTACTCTTTGCACAATCTATGCACTTAACGAGTTGCCAAGGCCAAATGACAAGCAACTCCCCGGCTTTCGAAGGCCACAACTTTTGATCCGGGAATTCTATCGGGATAATCTTTTTTTTGATTTCATATAACTTTTTGAGATCTATCATTCCAATTTTTCAGAATTTCAACAAGGTAAATAAAAAAGGAAAAAATAAGACCGTGGTCCTGATGTAGTGGAAAAAGGTGGGAAAAAGAGGGGTGCAACACGAGGACTTCCCAGGAGGTCACCCATCCTAGTACTACTCTCGCCCAAGCGCGTTTAACTTCGAGATGGGATCCGGTGCACTAGCGGTGGTATGATCGCACCCGTTACTCTTTGCACAATCTATGTACTTAACGAGTTGCCATGGCCAAATGACACCCAACTCACCACCGTTCGAAGGCCACAATTTTTTATCCGGGAATCTGATCGGGACAATCTTTTTTTTGATTTCATATAACTTTTCGAGATCTATCATTCCAGCATTTTAGAATTTCAACCAGACAAAAAAAAGGAAAAAATAAGACCGTGCGCCTGATGTAGTGGAAAAAGGTGGGAAAAAGAGGGGTGCAACACGAGGACTTCCCAGGAGGTCACCAATCCTAGTACTACTCTCGCCCAAGCGCGTTTAACTTCGGAGTTCTGATGGGATCCGGTGCACTAGCGCTGGTATGATCGTACCCGTTACTCTTTGCACAATCTATGTACTTAACGAGTTGCCATGGCCAAATGACACCCAACTCACCACCGTTCGAAGGCCACAACTTTTTATCCGGGAATCCGATCGGGACAATCTTTTTTTTGATTTCATATAACTTTTCGAGATCTATCATTCGAGCATTTCAGAATTTCAACCAGACAAAAAAAATGAAAAAATAAGACTGTGCGCCTGATGTAGTGGAAAAAGGTGGGAAAAAGAGGGGTGCAACACGAGGACTTCCCAGGAGGTCACCCATCCTAGTACTGCTCTCGCCCAAGCGCGTTTAACTTCGGAGTTCTGATGGGATCCGGTGCACTAGCGCTGGTATGATCGCACCCGTTACTCTTTGCACAATCTTTGCACTTAACGAGTTGCCAAGGCCAAATGACACGCAACTCCCCGGCTTTCGAAGGCCACAACTTTTGATCCCGGAATTCGATCGGGACAATCTTATTTTTGATTTCATATAACTTTTCGAGATCTATCATTCCAATTTTTCAGAATTTCAACCAGGCAAATAAAAAAGGAAAAAATAAGACCGTGCGCCTGATGTAGTGGAAAAAGGTTGGAAAAAGAGGGGTGCAACACGAGGACTTCCCAGGAGATCACCCATCCTAGTACTACTCTCGCCCAAGCGCGTTTAACTTCAGAGTTCTGATGGGATCCGGTGCACTAGCGCTGGTGTGATCGTACCCGTTACTCTTTGCACAATCTATGTACTTAACGAGTTGCCATGGCCAAATGACACCCAACTCACCACCTTTCGAAGGCCACAACTTTTGATCCGGGAATCCGATCGGGACAATCTTTTTTTTGATTTCATATAACATTTCGAGATCTATCATTCCAGCATTTCAGAATTTCAACCAGACAAAAAAAAGGAAAAAATAAGACAATGCGCCTGATGTAGTGGAAAAAGGTGGGAAAAAGAGGGGTGCAACACGAGAACTTCCCAGGAGTCACCCATCCTAGTACTACTCTCGCCCAAGCGCGTTTAACTTCGGAGTTCTGATAGGATCCGGTGCACTAGCGCTGGTATGATCGCACCCGTTACTCTTTGCACAATCTATGCACTTAACGAGTTGCCGAGGCCAAATGACACGCAACTCCCCGGCTTTCGAAGGCCACAACTTTTGATCCGGGAATCCGATCGGGACAATCTTTTTTTTGATTTCATATAACCTTTCGAGATCTATCATTACTTTTTTTCAGAATTTGAACCAGGCAAATAAAAAAGGAAAAAATAAGACCGTGCACCTGATGTAGTGGAAAAAGGTGGGAAAAAGAGGGGTGCAACACGAGGACTTCCCAGGAGGTCACCCATCCTAGTACTAATCTCGCCCAAGCGCGTTTAACTTCGGAGTTCTGATGGGATCCGGTGCATTAGCGCTGGTATGATCGCACCCGTTACTCTTTGCACAATCTATGCACTTAACGAGTTGCCAAGGCCAAATGACACGCAACTCCCCGGCTTTCGAAGGCCACAACTTTTGATCCGGGAATCCGATCGGGACAATCTTTTTTTTGATTTCATATAACTTTTCGAGATCTATCATTCTAGCATTTCAGAATTTCAACCAGACCAAAAAAAGGAAAAAATAAGACCGTGCGCCTGATGTAGTGGAAAAAGGTGGGAAAAAGAGGGGTGCAACACGAGGACTTCCCAGGATGTCACCCATCCTAGTACTACTCTCGCCCAAGCGCGTTTAACTTCAGAGTTCTGATGGGATCCGGTCCACTAGAACCGGTATGATCGCACCCGTTACTCTTTGCACAATCTATGCACTTAACGAGTTGCCAAGGCCAAATGACAAGCAACTCCCCGGCTTTCGAAGGCCACAACTTTTGATCCGGGAATTCGATCGGGATAATCTTTTTTTTGATTTCATATAACTTTTTGAGATCTATCATTCCCGCTTTTCAGAATTTCAACCAGACAAAAAAAAGGAAAAAATAAGATCGTGCGCCTGATGTAGTGGAAAAAGGTGGGAAAAAGAGGGGTGCAACACGAGGACTTCCCAGGAGGTCACGAATCTTAGTACTACTCTCGCCCAAGCGCGTTTAACTTCGAAGTTCTGATGGGATCCGGTGCACTAGCGCTGGTATGATCGTACCCGTTACTCTTTGCACAATCTATGTACTTAATGAGTTGCCATGGCCAAATGACACCCAACTCACCACCGTTCGAAGGCCACAACTTTTTATCCGGGAATCCGATCGGGACAATCTTTTTTTTGATTTCATATAACTTTTCGAGATCTATCATTCCAGCATTTCAGAATTTCAACCAGACAAAAAAAAGGAAAAAATAAGACCGTGCGCCTGATGTAGTGGAAAAAGGTGGGAAAAAGAGGGGTGCAACACGAGGACTTCCCAGGAGGTCACCCATCCTAGTACTGCTCTCGCCCAAGCGCGTTTAACTTCGGAGTTCTGATGGGATCCGGTGCACTAGCGCTGGTATGATCGCTCCCGTTACTCTTTGCACAATCTTTGCACTTAACGAGTTGCCAAGGCCAAATGACACGCAACTCCCCGGCTTTCGAAGGCCACAACTTTTGATCCCGGAATTCGATCGGGACATTCTTTTTTTTGATTTCATATAACTTTTCGAGATCTATCATTCCAATTTTTCAGAATTTCAACAAGGCAAATAAAAAAGGAAAAAATAAGACCGTGGTCCTGATGTAGTGGAAAAAGGTGGGAAAAAGAGGGGTGCAACACGAGGACTTCCCAGGAGGTCACCCATCCTAGTACTACTCTCGCCCAAGCGCGTTTAACTTCGAGATGGGATCCGGTGCACTAGCGCTGGTATGATCGCACCCGTTACTCTTTGCACAATTTATGTACTTAACGAGTTGCCATGGCCAAATGACACCCAACTCACCACCGTTCGAAGGCCACAACTTTTTATCCGGGAATCCGATCGGGACAATCTTTTTTTTGATTTCATATAACTTTTTGAGATCTATCATTCCAGCATTTCAGAATTTCAACCAGACAAAAAAAGGAAAAAATAAGACCGTGCGCCTGATGTAGTGGAAAAAGGTGGGAAAAAGAGGGGTGCAACACGAGGACTTCCCAGGAGGTCACCAATCCTAGTACTACTCTCGCCCAAGCGCGTTTAACTTCGGAGTTCTGATGGGATCCGGTGCATTAGCGCTGGTATGATCGCACCCATTACTCTTTGCACAATCTATGTACTTAATGAGTTGCCATGACCAAATGGCACCCAACTCACCACCGTTCGAAGGCCACAACTTTTTATCCGGGAATCTGATCGGGACAATCTTTTTTTTGATTTCATATAACTTTTTGAGATCTATCATTCCAGCATTTCAGAATTTCAACCAGACAAAAAAAGGAAAAAATAAGACCGTGCGCCTGATGTAGTGGAAAAAGGTGGGAAAAAGAGGGGTGCAACACGAGGACTTCCCAGGAGGTCACCAATCCTAGTACTACTCTCGCCCAAGCGCGTTTAACTTCGGAGTTCTGATGGGATCCGGTGCACTAGCGCTGGTATGATCGTACCCGTTACTCTTTGCACAATCTATGTACTTAACGAGTTGCCATGGCCAAATGACACCCAACTCACCACCTTTCGAAGGCCACAACTTTTGATCCGGGAATCCGATCGGGACAATCTTTTTTTTGATTTCATATAACATTTCGAGATCTATCATTCCAGCATTTCAGAATTTCAACCAGACAAAAAAAAGGAAAAAATAAGACAATGCGCCTGATGTAGTGGAAAAAGGTGGGAAAAAGAGGGGTGCAACACGAGATCTTCCCAGGAGTCACCCATCCTAGTACTACTCTCGCCCAAGCGCTTTTAACTTCGGAGTTCTGATGGGATCCGGTGCACTAGCGCTGGTATGATCGTACCCGTTACTCTTTGCACAATCTACGCACTTAACGTGTTGCCGAGGCCAAATGACACGCAACTCCCCGGCTTTCGAAGGCCACAACTTTTGATCCGGGAATCCGATCGGGACAATCTTTTTTTTGATTTCATATAACTTTTCGAGATCTATCATTCGAGCATTTCAGAATTTCAACCAGACAAAAAAAAGGAAAAAATAAGACCGTGCGCCGGATGTAGTGGAACAAGTTGGGAAAAAGAGGGGTGCAACACGAGGACTTCCCAGGAGGTCACCCATCCTAGTACTACTCTCGCCCAAGCGGGTTTAACTTCGGAGTTTTGATGGGATCTGGTGCACTAGCGCTGGTATGATCGCACCCGTTACTCTTTGCGCAATCTATGCACTTAACGAGTTGCCAAGGCCAAATGACACGCAACTCCCCGGCTTTCGAAGGCAACAACTTTTGATCCGGGAATCCGATCGGGACAATCTTTTTTTTATTTCATATAACTTTTCGAGATCTATCATTACTTTTTTTCAGAATTTCAACCAGGCAAATAAAAAAGGAAAAAATAAGACCGTGCACCTGATGTAGTGGAAAAAGGTGGGAAAAAGAGGGGTGCAACACGAGGACTTCCCAGGAGGTCACCCATCCTAGTACTAATCTCGCCCAAGCGCGTTTAACTTCGGAGTTCTGATGGGATCCGGTGCACTAGCGCTGGTATGATCGCACCCGTTACTCTTTGCACAATCTATGCACTTAACGAGTTGCCAAGGCCAAATGACACGCAACTCCCCGGCTTTCGAAGGCCACAACTTTTGATCCGGGAATCCGATCGGGACAATCTTTTTTTTGATTTCATATAACTTTTCGAGATCTATCATTCCAGCATTTCAGAATTTAAACCAGACAAAAAAAAAGGAAAAAATAAGACCGTGCGCCTGATGTAGTGGAAAAAGGTGGGAAAAAGAGGGGTGCAACACGAGGACTTCCCAGGATGTCACCCATCCTAGTACTACTCTCGCCCAAGCGCGTTTAACTTCAGAGTTCTGATGGGATCCGGTCCACTAGAACCGGTATGATCGCACCCGTTACTCTTTGCACAATCTATGCACTTAATGAGTTGCCAAGGCCAAATGACAAGCAACTCCCCAGCTTTCAAAGGCCACAACTTTTGATCCGGGAATTCGATCGGGATAATCTTTTTTTTGATTTCATATAACTTTTTGAGATCTATCATTCCCGCATTTCAGAATTTCAACCAGACAAAAAAAAGGAAAAAATAAGACCGTGCGCCTGATGTAGTGGAAAAAGGTGGGAAAAAGAGGGGTGCAACACGAGGACTTCCCAGGAGGTCACGAATCTTAATACTACTCTCGCCCAAGCGCGTTTAACTTCGAAGTTCTGATGGGATCCGGTGCACTAGCGCTGGTATGATCGTACCCGTTACTCTTTGCACAATCTATGTACTTAATGAGTTGCCATGGCCAAATGACACCCAACTCACCACCGTTCGAAGGCCACAACTTTTTATCCGGGAATCCGATCGGGACAATCTTTTTTTTGATTTCATATAACTTTTAGAGATCTATCATTCCAGCATTTCAGAATTTCAACCAGACAAAAAAAAGGAAAAAATAAGACCGTGCGCCTGATGTAGTGGAAAAAGGTGGGAAAAAGAGGGGTGCAACACGAGGACTTCCCAGGAGGTCACGAATCTTAATACTACTCTCGCCCAAGCGCGTTTAACTTCGAAGTTCTGATGGGATCCGGTGCACTAGCGCTGGTATGATCGTACCCGTTACTCTTTGCACAATCTATGTACTTAATGAGTTGCCATGGCCAAATGACACCCAACTCACCACCGTTCGAAGGCCACAACTTTTTATCCGGGAATCCGATCGGGACAATCTTTTTTTTGATTTCATATAACTTTTCGAGATCTATCATTCCAGCATTTCAGAATTTCAACCAGACAAAAAAAAGGAAAAAATAAGACCGTGCGCCTGATGTAGTGGAAAAAGATGGGAAAAAGAGGGGTGCAACACGAGGACTTCCCAGGAGGTCACCCATCCTAGTACTGCTCTCGCCCAAGCGCGTTTAACTTCGGAGTTCTGATGGGATCCGGTGCACTAGCGCTGGTATGATCGCTCCCGTTACTCTTTGCACAATCTTTGTACTTAACGAGTTGCCAAGGCCAAATGACACGCAACTCCCCGGCTTTCGAAGGCCATAACTTTTGATCCCGGAATTCGATCAGGACAATCTTTTTTTTGATTTCATATAACTTTTCGAGATCTATCATTCCAATTTTTCAGAATTTCAACAAGGCAAATAAAAAAGGAAAAAATAAGACCGTGGTCCTAATGTAGTGGAAAAAGGTGGGAAAAAGAGGGGTGCAACACGAGGACTTCCCAGGAGGTCACCCATCCTAGTACTACTCTCGCCCAAGCGCGTTTAACTTCGAGATGGGATCCGGTGCACTAGCGGTGGTATGATCGCACCCGTTACTCTTTGCACAATCTATGTACTTAACGAGTTGCCATGGCCAAATGACACCCAACTCACCACCGTTCGAAGGCCACAACTTTTTATCCGGGAATCCGATCGGGACAATCTTTTTTTTGATTTCATATAACTTTTCGAGATCTATCATTCCAGCATTTCAGAATTTTAACCAGACAAAAAAAAGGAAAAAATAAGACCGTGCGCCTGATGTAGTGGAAAAAGGTGGGAAAAAGAGGGGTGCAACACGAGGACTTCCCAGGAGGTCACCAATCCTAGTACTACTCTCGCCCAAACGCGTTTAACTGCGGAGTTCTGATGGGATCCGGTGCACTAGCGGTGGTATGATCGCACCCGTTACTCTTTGCACAATCTATGTACTTAACGAGTTGCCATGGCCAAATGACACCCAACTCACCACCGTTCGAAGGCCACAACTTTTTATCCGGGAATCCGATCGGGACAATCTTTTTTTTGATTTCATATAACTTTTCGAGATCTATCATTCCAGCATTTCAGAATTTTAACCAGACAAAAAAAAGGAAAAAATAAGACCGTGCGCCTGATGTAGTGGAAAAAGGTGGGAAAAAGAGGGGTGCAACACGAGGACTTCCCAGGAGGTCACCCATCCTAGTACGGCTCTCGCCCAAGCGCGTTTAACTTCGGAGTTCTGATGGGATCCGGTGCACTAGCGCTGGTATGATCGCACCCGTTACTCTTTGCACAATCTTTGCACTTAACGAGTTTCCAAGGCCAAATGACATGCAACTCCCCGGCTTTCGAAGGCCACAACTTTTGATCCCGGAATTGGATCGGGATAATCTTTTTTTTGATTTCATATAACTTTTCGAGATCTATCATTCCAATTTTTCAGAATTTCAACCAGGCAAATAAAAAAGGAAAAAATAAGACCGTGCGCCGGATGTAGTGGAAAAAGTTGGGAAAAAGAGGGATGCAACACGAGGACTTCCTAGGAGGTCACCCAACCTAGTACTACTCTCGCCCAAGCGCGTTTAACTTCGGAGTTCTGATGGGATCCGGTGCATTAGCGCATGTATGATCGCACCCGTTACTCTTTGCACAATCTATGTACTTAACGAGTTGCCATGGCCAAATGACACGCAACTCCCCGGCTTTCGAAGGCCACAACTTTCGATCCAGGATTCCGATCGGGACAATCTTTTTTTTGATTTCATATAACTTTTCGAGATCTATCATTCCCGCAGATCAGAATTCCAACCAGACAAAAAAAAAGAAAAAATAAGACCGTGCGCCAGATGTAGTGGAAAAAGGTGGGAAAAAGAGGGGTGCAACACGAGGACATCCCACGAGGTCACCCATCCTAGTACTACTCTCGCCCAAGCGCATTTAACTTCGGAGTTCTGATCGGATCCGGTGCATTAGCGTTGGTATGATCGCACCCGTTACTCTTTGCACAATCTATGTACTTAACGAGTTGCCAAAGCCAAATGACACGCAACTCCCCGGCTTTTGAAGGCCACAGCTTTTAATCCGGGAATCTGATCGGGACAATCTTTTTTTTGATTTCATATAAATTTTTGAGATCTATCATTACATTTTTTCAGAATTTCCACCAGGCAAAAAAAGGAAAAAATAAGACCTTGCGCCGGATGTAGTGGAAAAAGGTGGGAAAAAGAGGGCTGCAACACGAGGACTTCCCAGGAGGTCACCCATCCTAGTACTACTCTCGCCCAAACGCGTTTAACTTCGGAGTTCTGATGGGATCTGGTGCATTAGCGCTGGTATGATCGCACCCGTTACTCTTTGCACAATCTACGTACTTAACGAGTTGCCATGGCCAAATGACACGCAACTCCCGGCTTTCGAAGGCCACAACTTTCGATCCAGGATTCCGATCGGGACAATCTTTTTTTTGATTTCATATAACTTTTCGAGATCTATCATTCCCGCAGATCAGAATTCCAACCAGACAAAAAAAAAGAAAAAATAAGACCGTGCGCCAGATGTAGTGGAAAAAGGTGGGAAAAAGAGGGGTGCAACACGAGGACTTCCCAGGAGGTCACCCAACCTAGTACTAATCTCGCCCAAGCGCGTTTAACTTCGGAGTTCTGATGGGATCTGGTGCATTAGCGCTGGTATGATCGCACCCGTTACTCTTTGCACAATCTATGTACTTAACGAGTTGCCATGGCCAAATGACACGCAACTCCCGGCTTTCGAAGGCCACAACTTTCGATCCGGGAATCCGATCGGGACAATCTTTTTTTTGATTCCATATAACTTTTCGAGACCTATCATTACATTTTTCCAGAATTTCAACCAGGCAAAAAAATGGAAAAAATAAGACCGTGCGCCGGATGAAGTGGAAAAAGGTGGGAAAAAGAGGGATGCAACACGAGGACTTCCCAGGAGGTCACCTAACCTAGTACTACTCTCGCCCAAGCGCGTTTAACTTTGGAGTTCTGATGGGATCTGGTGCATTAGCGCTGGTATGATCGCACCCGTTACTCTTTGCACAATCTACGTACTTAACGAGTTGCCATGGCCAAATGACACGCAACTCCCCGGCTTTTGAAAGCCACAGCTTTTAATCCGGGAATCTGATCGGGACAATCTTTTTTTTGATTTCATATAAATTTTTGAGATCTATCATTACATTTTTTCAGAATTTCCACCAGGCAAAAAAAGGAAAAAATAAGACCTTGCGTCGGATGTAGTGGAAAAAGGTGGGAAAAAGAGGGCTGCAACACGAGGACTTCCCAGGAGGTCACCCATCCTAGTACTACTCTCGCCCAAACGCGTTTAACTTCGGAGTTCTGATGGGATCTGGTGCATTAGCGCTGGTATGATCGCACCCGTTACTCTTTGCACAATCTACGTACTTAACGAGTTGCCATGGCCAAATGACACGTAACTCCCCGGCTTTCGAAGGCCACAACTTTCGATCCGGGAATCCGATCGGGATAATCTTTTTTTTGATTACATATAAATTTTCGAGAACTATCATTCCATTTTTTCAGAATTTCAACCAATAAAAAAAAGGAAAAAATAAGACCGTGCGCCGGATGTAGTGGAAAAAGGTGGGAAAAAGAGGGGTGCACCACGAGGACTTCCCAGGAGGTCACCCAACCTAGTACTAATCTCGCCCAAGCGCGTTTAACTTCGGAGTTCTGATGGGATCTGGTGCATTAGCGCTGGTATGATCGCACCCGTTACTCTTTGCACAATCTATGTACTTAACGAGTTGCCATGGCCAAATGACACGCAACTCCCGGCTTTCGAAGGCCACAACTTTCGATCCGGGAATCCGATCGGGACAATCTTTTTTTTGATTCCATATAACTTTTCGAGACCTATCATTACATTTTTCCAGAATTTCAACCAGGCAAAAAAATGGAAAAAATAAGACCGTGCGCCGGATGAAGTGGAAAAAGGTGGGAAAAAGAGGGATGCAACACGAGGACTTCCCAGGAGGTCACCTAACCTAGTACTACTCTTGCCCAAGCGCGTTTAACTTTGGAGTTCTGATGGGATCTGGTGCATTAGCGCTGGTATGATCGCACCCGTTACTCTTTGCACAATCTACGTACTTAACGAGTTGCCATGGCCAAATGACACGCAACTCCCCGGCTTTTGAAAGCCACAGCTTTTAATCCGGGAATCTGATCGGGACAATCTTTTTTTTGATTTCATATAAATTTTTGAGATCTATCATTACATTTTTTCAGAATTTCCACCAGGCAAAAAAAGGAAAAAATAAGACCTTGCGTCGGATGTAGTGGAAAAAGGTGGGAAAAAGAGGGCTGCAACACGAGGACTTCCCAGGAGGTCACCCATCCTAGTACTACTCTCGCCCAAACGCGTTTAACTTCGGAGTTCTGATGGGATCTGGTGCATTAGCGCTGGTATGATCGTACCCGTTACTCTTTGCACAATCTACGTACTTAACGAGTTGCCATGGCCAAATGACACGTAACTCCCCGGCTTTCGAAGGCCACAACTTTCGATCCGGGAATCCGATCGGGATAATCTTTTTTTTGATTACATATAAATTTTCGAGAACTATCATTCCATTTTTTCAGAATTTCAACCAATAAAAAAAAGGAAAAAATAAGACCGTGCGCCGGATGTAGTGGAAAAAGGTGGGAAAAAGAGGGGTGCAACACAAGGACTTCCCAGGAGGTCACCCAACCTAGTACTAATCTCGCCCAAGCGCGTTTAACTTCGGAGTTCTGATGGGATCTGGTGCATTAGCGCTGGTATGATCGCACCCGTTACTCTTTGCACAATCTATGTACTTAACGAGTTGCCATGGCCAAATGACACGCAACTCCCGGCTTTCGAAGGCCACAACTTTCGATCCGGGAATCCGATCGGGACAATCTTTTTTTTGATTCCATATAACTTTTCGAGACCTATCATTCCATTTTTCCAGAATTTCAACCAGCAAAAAAAGGGAAAAAATAAGACCGTGCGCCGGATGAAGTGGAAAAAGGTGGGAAAAAGAGGGATGCAACACGAGGACTTCCCAGGAGGTCACCTAACCTAGTACTACTCTCGCCCAAGCACGTTTAACTTTGGTGTTCTGATGGGATCTGGTGCATTAGCGCTGGTATGATCGCACCCGTTACTCTTTGCACAATCTATGTATTTAATGAGTTGCCATGGCCAAATGACACGCAACTCCCCGGCTTTCGAAGGCCACAACTTTCGATCCGGGATTCCAATCGGGACAATCTTTTTTTTGCTTTCATATAACTTTTCGAGATCTATCATTCCAGCATATCAGAATTTCAACCAGACAAAAAAAAGAAAAAATAAGACCGTGCGCCAGATGTAGTGGAAAAAGGTTGGAAAAAGAGGGGTGCAACACGAGGACATCCCGCGAGGTCACCCATCCTAGTACTACTCTCGCCCAAGCGCATTTAACTTTGGAGTTCTGATGGGATCCGGTGCATTAGCGGTTGTATGATCGCACCCGTTACTCTTTGCACAATCTATGTACTTAACGAGTTGCCAAAGCCAAATGACACGCAACTCCCCGGCTTTCGAAGGCCACAGCTTTTGATCCGGGAATCCGATCGGGACAATATTTTTTTTGATTTCATATAAATTTTTGAAATCTATCATTACATTTTTTCAGAATTTCCACCAGGCAAAAAAAAAGGAAAAAATAAGACAGTGCGCCGAATGTAGTGGAAAAAGGTGGGAAAAAGAGGAATGCAACACGAGGACTTCCCAGGAGGTCACCCAACCTAGTACTACTCTCGCCCAAGCGCGTTTAACTTCGGAGTTCTGATGGGATCCGGTGCATTAGCGCTGGTTTGATCGCACCTGTTACTCTTTGCACAATCTATGTACTTAACGAGTTGCCATGGCCAAATGACGCGCAACTCCTCGACTTTCGCAGGCCACAACTTTCGATCCGGGAATCTGATCGGGACAATCTTTTTTTTAATTTCATATAACTTTTTGAGATCTATCATTCCAGCATATCAGAATTTCAACCAGAATAAAAAAAGAAAAAATAAGACCGTGCGCCAGATGTAGTGGAAAAAGGTGGGAAAAAGAGGGGTGCAACACGAGGACATCCCACGAGGTCACCCATACTAGTACAACTCGCGCCTAAGCGCATTTAACTTTGGAGTTCTGATGGGATCCGGTGCATTAGCGCTGATATGATCGCACCCGTTACTCTTTGCACAATCTATGTACTTAACGAGTTGCCAAGGCCAAATGACACGCAACTCCCCGGCTTTCGAAGGCCACAACTTTCGATCTGGGAATCCGATCGGGACAAACTATTTTTTGATTTCATTTAACTTTTCAAGATCTATCATTCCAGGGTATCAGAATTTCAACCAGACAAAAAAAATATAAAAATAAGACCGTACGCCAGATGTAGTGGAAAAAGGTGGGAAAAAGAGGGGTGCAACACGAGGACATCCCACGAGGTCACCCCTCTTAGTACTACTCTCGCTCAAACGCATTTAACTTCGTAGTTCTTATGGAATCCGGTGCATTAGCGCTGGCATGATCGCACCCGTTACTCTTTGCACAATTTATTTTCTTAACGAGTTGCCATAGCCAAATGACACGTAACTCCCGGGCGTTCGAAGGCCAGAACTTTCGATCCTGGAATCTGATCAGGACAATCTTTTTTTTGATTTCATATAACTTTTCGAGATCTATCATTCCAGATTATCAGAATTTCAGCCAGACAAAAAAAGGAAAAAAAAAAGATCGTGCGCCAGATGTAGTGGAAAAAGGTGGGAAATAGAGGGGTGGAATACGAGGACATCCCACGAGGTCACCCATCCTAGTACTACTCTCGTTCAAGCGCATTTAACTTCGAAGTTCTGATGGAATCCGATGCATTAGCATCGGTATGATCGCACCCGTTACACTTTGCACAATCTATGTATTTAACGAGTTGCCAAGGCCAAATGACACGCAACCCCCCAGCTTTTGAAGACCACAACTTTTGATCCAGAAATCCGATCGGGACAATCTTTTTTTTTATTTCATATAACTTTTCGAGATCTATCATTACATTTTTTCAGAATTTCAACTAGGCAAAAAAAAGGAAAAAAATAAGACTGTGCGCCGGATGTAGTGGAAAAAGGTGGGAAAAAGAGGGGTTCAACACGAGGACTTCCCAGGTGGTCGCCCAACCTAGTACTAATCTCGCCCAACTGCGTTTAACTTCGGAGTTCTGATGGGATCCGGTGCATTAGCGCTGGTATGATCGCACCCGTTACTCTTTGCACAATCTATGTACTTAACGAATTGCCATGGCCAAATGACACGCAAGTCCCCGGCTTTCGAAGGCCACAACTTTCGATCTGGGAATCCGATCGGGACAAACTATTTTTTGATTTCATTTAACTTTTCAAGATCTATCATTCCAGGGTATCAGAATTTCAACCAGACAAAAAAAATATAAAAATAAGACCGTGCGCCAGATGTAGTGGAAAAAGGTGGGAAAAAGAGGGGTGCAACACGAGGACATCCCACGAGGTCAACCATCCTAGTACTACTATCGCCCAAGCGCGTTTAACTTCGGATTTCTGATGGGATCCGGTGCATTAGTGTTGGTATGATCGCACCTGTTACTCTTTGCACAATCTATGTACTTAACGAGTTGCCATAGCCAAATGCCACGTAACTCCCCGGCTTTCGAAGGCCACAACTTTCAATCCGGGAATCCGAAAATCTATCATTCCATTTTTTCTGAATTTCAACCAGGCAAAAAAAAAGGAAAAAATAAGAACGTGTGCCGTATGTAGTGGAAAATCTTGGGAAAAAGAGGGGTGCAACACGAGGACTTCCCAGGAGGTCACCCATCCTAGTACTACTCTCGCCCAAGCACATTTAACTTCGGAGTACTAATGGGATCCGGTGCATTAGCGCTAGTATGATCGCACCCGTTACTCTTTCCACAATCTATGTACTTAACGAGTTGCCAAGGCCAAATGACACGCAACTCCCCGGCTTTTGACGGCCACAACATTTGATCCAGGAATCTGATCGGGACAATCTTTTTTTTGATTTCATATAACTTTTCGAGATCTATCATTACATTTTTTCAGAATTTCAACCAGGCAAAAAAAGGGAAAAAATAAGACCGTGCGCCGGATGTAGTGGCAAAAGGTGGTAAAAAGAGGGGTGCAACACAAAGACTTCGAGGGATTTCACCCATCCTAGTACTACTCTCGCCCAAACGTGTTTAACTTCGGAGTTCTGATGGGATCCGGTGCATTAACGCTGGTATAATCACACCCGTTACTCTGTGCACAATCTATGTACTTAACGAGTTGCCATGGCAAAATGACACGCAACTCCCCGACTTTTGAAGTCCACAACACTCGATCCAGGAATGCGATCGGGACAATCTTTTTTTTGATTTCATATAATTTTTTGAGATCTATCATTCCATTTTTTCAGAATTTCAACCAGGCAAAAAAAGTGGAAAAAATAAGACCGTGCGCCGGATGTAGTGGAAAAAGGTGGGAAAAAGAGGGGTGCAACACGAGGACTTCCCAGGTGGTCACCCATCCTAGTACTACTCTCGCCCAAACACGTTTAACTTCAGAGTTCTGATGGGATCCGGTGCATTAGCGCTGGTATGATCGCACCCACTACTATTTGCACAATCTATGTACTTAACGAGTTGCCATAGCCAAATGACACGCAACTCCCCAGCTTTCGAAGGCCATAACTTTCGATCCGGGAATCCGATCGGGACAATCTTTTTTTTTGATTTCATATACCTTTTCAAGATCTATCATTCCATTTTTTCAGAATTTCAACGAGGCAAAAATAAGGAAAAAATAAGACCGTGCGCCAGATGTAGTGGGAAATAGAGGGGTGCAACACGAGGACTTCCTAGGAGGTCACCCATCCTAGTACTACTCTTGCCCAAGCGCGTTTAACTTCGGAGTTCTAATGGGATCCGGTGCATTAGAGATGGTATGATCGCACCTGTTACTCTTTGCACAATTTATGTACTTAACGAGTTGCCAAGGCCAAATGACACGCAACTCCCCGGCTTTCGAAGGCCACAACTTTTGATCCGGGAACCCGATCGGGACAATCTTTTTTTTGATTTCATATAACTTTTCGAGATCTATCATTCCATTTTTTCTGAATTTCAACCAGGCAAAAAAAAAGGAAAAAATAAGACCGTGCGCCGGATGTAGTGGAAAATCGTGGGAAAAATAGGGGTGCAACACGAGGACTTCCCAGGAGGTCACCCATCCTAGTACTACTGTCGCCCAAGCGCATTTAACTTCGGAGTTCTGATGGGATCCGGAGCATTAACGCTGGTATGATCGCACCCGTTACTCTCTACACAATCTATGCACTTAACGAGTTGCCAATACCAAATGACACGCAACTCCCCAGCTTTCGAAGGCCATAACTTTAGATCCGGGAATCCGATCGGGATAATCTTTTTTTTTATTTGATAAAACTTTTCGAGATCTATCATTACATTTTTTTAGAATTTCAACCAGGCAAAACAAGGAAAAAATAAGACCGTGCGCCGGATGTAGTGGAAGAAGGTGGGAAAAATAGGGGTGCTACACGAGGATATCCCAGGAAGTCACCCACCCTAATACTACTCTCGCCCAAGCGCATTTAACTTCGGAGTTCTGATGGGATCCCGTGCATTAACGCTGGTATGACCGCACCCGTTACTCTGTGCACAATCTATGTACTTAACGAGTTGCAATGGCCAAATGACACGCAACTCCCCAGTTTTCAAAGGCCACAACTTTCGATCCGGAAATCCGATCGGGACAATTTTTTTTTTTGATTTCATATACCTTTTCAAAATCTATCATTCCATTTTTTCAGAATTTCCACCAGGCAAAAAAAAAGGAAAAAATAACACCGTGCGCCGGTTGTTGTGGAAAAAGGTGGGAAAAAGAAGGGTGCAACACGAGGACTTCCCAGGTAGTCACACATCCTAGTACTACTCTCGCCCAAACGCGTTTAACTTCACAGTTCTGATGTGATTCGGTGCATTAGCGCTGGTATGATCGCACCCGTTACTCTTTGCACAATCTATGTACTTAACGAGTTGCCAAGGCCAAATGATACGCAACTCCCCGGCTTTAGAAGGCCATAACTTTAGATCCGAGAATCCGATCGGGACAATCTTTTTTTTTTCATATAACTTTTCGAGATCTATCATGACATTTTTTCAGAATTTCAACCAGGGAAAAAAAAGGAAAAAATAAGACCGTGCGCCAGATGTAATGAAAAAAGGTGGGAAAAAGACGGGTGCAACACGAGGACATCCTAGGAGGTCACCCATCCTAGTACTACTCTCGCCGAAGCGCGTTTAACTTCGGGGTTCTAATGGGATCCGGTTCATTAGCGCTGGTATGATCGCACCCGTTACTCTTTGCACAATCTATGTACTTAACGAGTTGCCATAGCCAAATGACACGCAACTCCCCAGCTTTCGAAGGCCATAACTTTCGATCCGGGAATCCGATCGGGACAATCTTTTTTTTTGATTTCATATACCTTTTCAAGATCTATCATTCCATTTTTTCAGAATTTCAACGAGGCAAAAATAAGGAAAAAATAAGACCGTGCACCAGATGTAGTGGGAAATAGAGGGGTGCAACACGAGGACTTCCTAGGAGGTCACCCATCCTAGTACTACTCTTGCCCAAGCGCGTTTAACTTCGGAGTTCTAATGGGATCCGGTGCATTAGAGCTGGTATGATCGCACCTGTTACTCTTTGCACAATTTATGTACTTAACGAGTTGCCAAGGCCAAATGACACGCAACTCCACGGCTTTCGAAGGCCACAATTTTTGATCCGGGAACCCGATCGGGACAATCTTTTTTTTGATTTCATATAACTTTTCGAGATCTATCATTCCATTTTTTCTGAATTTCAACCAGGCAAAAAAAAAGGAAAAAATAAGACCGTGCGCCGGATGTAGTGGAAAATCGTGGGAAAAATAGGGGTGCAACACGAGGACTTCCCAGGAGGTCACCCATCCTAGTACTACTGTCGCCCAAGCGCATTTAACTTCGGAGTTCTGATGGGATCCGGAGCATTAACGCTGGTATGATCGCACCCGTTACTCTCTACACAATCTATGCACTTAACGAGTTGCCAATACCAAATGACACGCAACTCCCCAGCTTTCGAAGGCCATAACTTTAGATCCGGGAATCCGATCGGGATAATCTTTTTTTTTATTTGATAAAACTTTTCGAGATCTATCATTACATTTTTTTAGAATTTCAACCAGGCAAAACAAGGAAAAAATAAGATCGTGCGCCGGATGTAGTGGAAGAAGGTGGGAAAAATAGGGGTGCTACACGAGGATATCCCAGGAAGTCACCCATCCTAATACTACTCTCGCCCAAGCGCATTTAACTTCGGAGTTCTGATGGGATCCCGTGCATTAACGCTGGTATGACCGCACCCGTTACTCTGTGCACAATCTATGTACTTAACGAGTTGCAATGGCCAAATGACACGCAACTCCCCAGTTTTCAAAGGCCACAACTTTCGATCCGGAAATCCGATCGGGACAATCTTTTTTTTTGTTTTCATATACCTTTTCAAAATCTATCATTCCATTTTTTCAGAATTTCCACCAGGCAAAAAAAAAGGAAAAAATAACACCGTGCGCCGGATGTTGTGGAAAAAGGTGGGAAAAAGAAGGGTGCAACACGAGGACTTCCCAGGTGGTCACACATCCTAGTACTACTCTCGCCCAAACGCGTTTAACTTCAAAGTTCTGATGGGATCCGGTGCATTAGCGCTGGTATGATCGCACCCGTTACTCTTTGCACAATCTATGCACTTAACGAGCTGCCAAAGCCAAATGACACGTAACTCCCCGGCTTTCGAAGGCCACAACTTTCGATCCGGGAATCCGATCAGGACAATCTTTTTTTATTTCATATAACTTTTAGAGATCTATCATTCCATTTTTTCAGAATTTCAACCAGGCAAAAAAAGGAAAAAATAAGACTGTGCGCCGCATGTAGTGGAAAATCGTGGGAAAAAGAGGGGTGCAACACGAGGACTTCCCAGGAGGTCACCCATCCTAGTACTACTCTCGCCCAAGCGCATTTAACTTCGGAGTTCTGATGGGATCCCGTGCATTAACACTGGTATGATCGCACCCGTTACTCTGTGCACAATCTATGTACTTAACGAGTTGCCATGGCCAAATGACACGCAACTCCCCGGCTTTTGAAGGCCACATCATTCGATCCGGGAATCCGATCAGGACAATCTTTTTATTGATTTCATAGAACTTTTCGAGATCTATCATTCCATTTTTTCAGAATTTCAACCAGGCAAAAAAAAAAGGAAAAAATAAGACCGTACGCCGGATGTAGTGGAAAAAGGTTGGAAAAAGAGGGGTGCAACAGGAGGACTTCCCAGGTGGTCACCCATCCTAGTACTACTCTCGCCCAAACGCGTTTAACATCAGAGTTCTGATGTGATCCGGTGCATTAGCGCTGGTATGATCAGACCCGTTACAATTTGCACAATCTATGTACTTAACGAGTTGCCATAGCCAAATGACACGCAACTCCCCGGCTTTCGAAGGCCACAACTTTTGGTCCGGGAATCCGATCGGGACAATCTTTTTTATTTATTTCATATACCTTTTTAAAATCTATCATTCCATTTTTTCAGAATTTCAACCAGGCAAAAAAAAGGAAAAATAAGACCATGCGCCGGATGTAGTGGAAAAAGGTGGGAAAAAGAGGGGTGCAACAGAAGGACTTCCCAGGAGGTCACCCATCCTAGTACTACTCTCGCCCAAGCACGTTTAACTTCGGAGTTCTGATGGGATCAAGTTCATTAGCGTTGGTATGATCGCACCCGTTACTCTTTGCACAATCTATGTACTTAACGAGTTGCCAAGGCCAAATGACACGCAACTCCCCGGCTTTCGAAGGCCACAACTTTTGATCCAGGAATCCGATCGGGACAATCTTTTTTTGATTTCATATAACTTTTCGAGATCTATCATTCCATTTTTTCAAAATTTCAACAAAGCAAAAAAAGGGAAAAAATAAGACCGTGCGCCGGATGTAGTGGAAAAAGGTGGGAAAAAGAGGGGTGCAACACGAGGACTTCCCAGGAGGTCAGCCATCCTAGTACTACTCTCGCCCAAACGTGTTTAACTTCGGAGTTCTGATGGGATCCGATGCATTGGCGTTGGTATGATCGCACCCGTTACTCTTTGCACAATCTATGTACTTAACGAGTTGCCATAGCCAAATGACCCGCAACTCCCCGGCTTTCGAAGGCCACAACTTTCGATCCGGGAATCCGATCGGGACAATCTTTTTTTTTATTTCATATATCTTTTCAAAATCTATCATTCCATTTTTTCAGAATTTCAACCAGGCAAAAAAGAGGAAAAAATAAGACCGTGCACCGGAGGTAGTGGAAAAAGGTGGGAAAAAGAGGGGTGCAACACGAGGACTTCCCAGGAGGTCACCCATCCTAGTACTACTCTCGCCCAAGCGCGTTTAACTTTAGAGTTCTGATGGGATCCGGTGCATTAGCGCTGGTATGATCGCACCCTTTACTCTATGCACAATCTATGTACTTAACGAGTTGCCACAGCCAAATGACACGTAACTCCCCGGCTTTCGAAGGCTACAACTTTCGATCCGGGAATCTGATCAGGACAATCTTTTTTTTTATTTCAGAGAACTTTTAGAGATGTATCCTTCCATTTTTTCAGAATTTCAACCAGGAAAAAAAAAGGAAAAAATTAGACCGTGCGCCGGATGTAGTGGAAAAAGGTGGAAAAAAGAGGGGTGTAACACGAGGACTTCCCAAGTGGTCACCTATCCTAGTACTACTCTCGCCCAGACGCGTTTAACTTCAGAGTTCTGATGTGATCCAGTGCATTAGCGCTGGTATGATCGCACCTGTTACATTTTGCACAATCTATGTACTTAACGAGTTGCCATAGCCAAATGACACGCAACTCCCCGGCTTTCCAAGGCCACAACTTTCGGTCTGGGAATCCGATCTGGACAATCTTTTTTTTTATATCATATACCTTTTCAAGATCTATCATTCCATTTTTTCAGAATTTCAACCAGGAAAAAAAAGGAAAAATAAGACCGTGCGCCGGATGTAGTGGAAAAAGGTGGGAAAAAGAGGGGTGCAACACGAGGACTTCCCAGGAGGTCAGCCATCCTAGTACTACTCTCGCCCAATCGTGTTTAACTTCGGAGTTCTGATGGGATCCGGTGCATTAGCGTTGGTATGATCGCACCCGTTACTCTTTGCACAATCTATGTACTTAACGAGTTGCCAAGGCCAAATGACACGCAACTCCCCGGCTTTCGAAGGCCACAACTTTTGATCCGGGAATCCGATCGGGACAATCTTTTTTTTGATTTCATATAACTTTTCAAGATCTATCATTACATTTTTTCAGAATTTCAACCAAGCAAAAAAAGGGAAAAAATAAGTCCGTGCGCCGGATGTAGTGGAAAAACGTGGGAAAAAGAGGGGTGCAACACGAGGACTTCCCAGGAGGTCAGCCATCCTAGTACTACTCTCGCCCAATCGTGTTTAACTTCGGAGTTCTGATGGGATCTGGTGCATTAGCGTTGGTATGATCGCACCCGTTACTCTTTGCACAATCTATGTACTTAACGAGTTGCCAAGGCCAAATGACACGCAACTCCCCGGCTTTCGAAGGCCACAACTTTTGATCCAGGAATCTGATCGGGACAATCTTTTTTTCGATTTCATATAACTTTTCGAGATCTATCATTCCATTTTTTCAGAATTTCAACAAAGCAAAAAAAGGGAAAAAATAAGACCGTGCGCCGGATGTAGTGGAAAAAGGTGGGGAAAAGAGGTGTGCAACACGAGGACTTCCCAGGAGGTCACCCATCCTAGTACTACTCTCGCCCAAACGTGTTTAACTTCGGAGTTCTGATGGGATCTGATGCATTGGCGTTGGTATGATCGCACCCGTTACTCTTTGCACAATCTATGTACTTAACGAGTTGCCATAGCCAAATGACCCGCAACTCCCCGGCTTTCGAAGGCCACAACTTTCGATCCGGGAATCCGATCGGGACAATCTTTTTTATTATTTCATATATCTTTTCAAAATCTATCATTCCATTTTTTCAGAATTTCAACCAGGCAAAAAAAAGGAAAAAATAAGACCGTGGTAGTGGAAAAAGGTGGGAAAAAGAGGGGTGCAACACGAGGACTTCCCAGGAGGTCACCCATCCTAGTACTACTCTCGCCCAAGCGCGTTTAACTTCGGAGTTCTGATGGGATCCAGTGCATTAGCGCTGGTATGTTCGCACCCGTTACTCTTTGCACAATCTATGTACTTAATGAGTTGCCACAGCCAAATGACACGTAACTCCCCGGCTTTCGAAGGCCACAACTTTTGATGCTGAAATCCGATCGGGACAATCTTTTTTTTGATTTCATATAACTTTTCGAGATCTATAATTCCTTTTTTTCAGAATTTGAACTAGGCAAAAAAAAGGAAAAAACAAGACCATGCGCCGGATGTAGTTGAAAAAGGTGGGAAAAAGACGGGTGCAACACGAGGGCTTCCCAGGAGGTCACCCATCCTAGTACTACTCTCGCCCAAGCGCGTTTAACTTTAGAGTTCTGATGGGATCCGGTGCATTAGCGCTGGTATGATCGCACCCGTTACTCTATGCACAATCTATGTACTTAACGAGTTGCCACAGCCAAATGACACGTAATTCCCCGGCTTTCGAAGGCTACAACTTTCGATCCGGGAATCTGATCAGGACAATCTTTTTTTTTATTTCAGAGAAGTTTTAGAGATGTATCCTTCCATTTTTTCAGAATTTCTACCAGGCAAAAAAAATGAAAAATAAGACCGTGCGCCGGATGTAGTGGAAAAAGGTGGAAAAAAGAGGGGTGTAACACGAGGACTTCCCAGGTGGTCACCTATCCTAGTACTACTCTCGCCCAGACGCGTTTAACTTCAGAGTTCTGATGTGATCCAGTGCATTAGCGCTGGTATGATCGCACCTGTTACATTTTGCACAATCTATGTACTTAACGAGTTGCCATAGCCAAATGACACGCAACTCCCCGGCTTTCCAAGGCCACAACTTTCGGTCTGGGAATCCGATCGGGACAATCTTTTTTTTTATATCATATACCTTTTCAAGATCTATCATTCCATTTTTTCAGAATTTCAACCAGGCAAAAAAAAGGAAAAATAAGACCGTGCGCCGGATGTAGTGGAAAAAGGTGGGAAAAAGAGGGGTGCAACACGAGGACTTCCCAGGAGGTCAGCCATCGTAGTACTACTCTCGGCCAATCGTGTTTAACTTCGGAGTTCTGATGGGATCCGGTGCATTAGCGTTGGTATGATCGCACCCGTTACTCTTTGCACAATCTATGTACTTAACGAGTTGCCAAGGCCAAATGACACGCAACTCCCCGGCTTTCGAAGGCCACAACTTTTGATCCGGGAATCCGATCGGGACAATCTTTTTTTTGATTTCATATAACTTTTCAAGATCTATCATTACATTTTTTCAGAATTTCAACCAAGCAAAAAAAGGGAAAAAATAAGTCCGTGCGCCGGATGTAGTGGAAAAACGTGGGAAAAAGAGGGGTGCAACACGAGGACTTCCCAGGAGGTCAGCCATCCTAGTACTACTCTCGCCCAATCGTGTTTAACTTCGGAGTTCTGATGGAATCCGGTGCATTAGCGTTGGTATGATCGCACCCGTTACTCTTTGCACAATCTATGTACTTAACGAGTTGCCAATGCCAAATGACACGCAACTCCCCAGCTTTCGAAGGCCATAACTTTAGATTCGGGAATCCGATCGGGACAATCTTTTTTTTTATTTCGTATAACTTTTCGAGATCTATCATTACATTTTTTCAGAATTTCAACTAGGCAAAAAAAGGAAAAAATAAGACCGTGCGCCAGATGTAGTGGAAAAAGGTGGGAAAAAGAGGGGTGCAACACGAGGACATCCTAGGAGGTCACCCATCCTAGTACTACTCTCGCCCTAGCGCATTTAACTTCGGAGTTCTGATGGCATCCAGTGCATTAGCGCTGGTATGATTGTACCCGTTACTCTTTGCACAATCTATGTATTTAACGAGTTGCCAAGGCCAAATGACACGCAACTCCCCGTCTTTCGAAGGCAATAACTTTAGATCCGAGAATCCGATCGGGACAATCTTTTTTTTGATTTCATATAACTTTTCGAGATCTATAATTACATATTTTCATAATTTCAACCAGGCAAAAAAAGGGAAAAATAAGACCGTGCGCCGGATATAGTGAAGAAAGGTGGGAAAAAGAGGGGTGCAACACGAGGACTTCCCAGGAGGTCACCCATCCTAGTACTACTCTCGCCCAAACGCGTTTAACTTCAGAGTTCTGATGGGATCCGGTGCATTAGCGCTGGTTTGATCGCACCCGTTACTCTTTGCACAATCTATGTACTTAACGAGTTGCCATAGCCAAATGACACGTAACTCCCCGGCTTTCGAAGGCCACAACTTTCGATCCGCGAATCTGATCAGGACAATATTTTTTTGATTTCATATAACTTTTCGAGATCTATCATTCCATTTTTTCAGAATTTCAACCGGGCAAAAAAAAAAGGAAAAAATAAGACCGTGCGCCGGATGTAGTGGAAAAATGTGGGAAAAAGAGGGTTGCAACACGAGGACTTCCTAGGAGGTCACCCATCCTAGTACTACTCTCGCCCAAGCGTGTTTAACTTCGGAGTTCTGATGGGATCTGGTGCATTAGCACTGGTGTGATCGCACCCGTTACTCTGTTCACAATCTATGTACTTAACGAGTTGCCATGGCCAAATGACACGCAACTCCCCAGCTTTCGAAGGCCACAACATTCGATCCGGGAATCCAATCGGGACAATCTTTTTTTGATTCCATATAATTTTTCGAGATCTATCATTCCAGCGTATCATAATTTCTACTAGACAAAAAAAGGAAAGAATAAGACCGTGCGCCAAATGTAGTGAAAAAAGGTAGGAAAAAGAGGGGTGCAACACGAGAACTTCCCAGGAGGTCACCCATCCTAGTACTACTCTCACCCATCCCTTTCATGCCTTTTCCCAGCCTTTTCTTTCCATATCTTTCCTTTTGTTGCCTTCTCCTTCCTTTCCTTTCCTTCTCTTGCCTTATCTTGCCTTCTCCTGGCCTTTCCTTTTTTTATCTTTCTTTCCATTTTCTTACTTTATCTTTCCCTTTCTTGCATTTTTTGCCTTATCTTTCCTTTTCTTGCATTTTTCTTGCCTTTTCTTTCTTTTTCTTATCTTATCTTGCTTTTTCTTGCCTTGTCTTTTCTTTTCTTGCCTTCTCCTGGCCTTTCCTTTTTTCACTTGCCTTATCTTGCCTCGCCTTTCCTTTCTTTTCCTTTCTTTCCTTCTCTTGCCTTTTCTTTCCTTTTCTTGCCTTTTCCTTGCCTTTTCTTTCCTTTTCTTGCATTTTTTTGCCTTTTCTTTCTTTTTCTTGTTTTATCTTGCTTTTTCTTGCCTTATCTTACCTTTTCTTGCCTTCTCCTGGCCATTCCTTTTTTTCTCTTGCCTTATCTTGCCTCATCTTTCCTTTTTTTTCCTTTCATTCCTTTTCTAGCCTTATCTTGCCTTTTCTTTCCTTTTCATTGCTTTTTCTTTCCTTTTCTTGCCTTTTCTAGCCTTTTCTATGCCTTTTCTTGCCTAATCTTGCCTTTTCTTGCCTTATCTTTACTTTTCTTTCCTTTTCTTTCATTTTCTTGCCTAATCATGCCTTTTCTTGCCTTTTCTTTTCTTTTCTTGCCTTTTCATGCCTTTTCTTGCCTTATCCTGCCTTATCTTCCCTTTTCTTGCCTTTTCTTTTCTTTTCATGCCATATCTTGTCTTTGCTTACCTTTTCATGCCTTTTCATACTTTTTCTTTCTTTTTCATTCCTTTTTATGCCTTTTCTTACCTTTTCCTTGCCTTTTCTTACCTAATCTTTCATTTTCTTGCCTTAACTTTCCTTCCCTTTTATTGCCTTATCTTTCCTTTTCTTTTCTTTTTTTTCTTTTTTTTGCCTTTTCTTGCCTTATCTTTCCTTTTCATGCCTTTTCCATGCCTTTTTTGCCTTTTCTTACTTTTTTTTCTTTTTCTTGCCTTTTCCCTTCCTTTCCTTGCCTTTTCTTGCCTTATCTTTCCTTATCTTGCCTTATCTTTACCTTTTTTTGCCTTTTCCTTGCCTTATCTTTCCTTATCTTGCCTTTTCTTTCCTTTTCTTGCCTTATCTTGCCTTTTCTTACATTTTCTTTCCTTTTCTTGCCTTTTCTTTCCTTTTCTTTCCTTTTCTTACCTTTTCATGCCTTTTCCTTGCCTTTTCATGCCTTTTCTTGCCTTTTTCCTTATCTTGCCTTTTCTGGACTTATCTTACCTTTTCTTCCCTTTCTTTCCTTTTCTTGCCTTATCTTTTCTTTTCTTTCCTTTTCTTGCCTTATCTTTTCTTTTCTTTCCTTTTCTAGCCTTTCCATGCCTTTTTTGCCATTTATTGCATTTTCTTGCCTTATCTTTTCTTTGCATGCCTTTTCTTGCCTTATCTTTCCTTTGCATGCCTTTTCTTGCCTTATCTTTCCTTTTTCTTGCCTTTCCTTGCCTTTTCTTGCCTTATCTTTCCTTATCTTGCATTGTCTTTTCTTTTCTTGCCATTTCAAGCCTTATCTTAACTTTTTTTGCCTTTTCTTGCCTTTTCCTTGCCTTTTCTTTCCTTATCTTGCCTTTTCTTGCCTTATCTTTCCTCTTCTTTCCTTTTCTTGTCTTTCCTTGCCTTTTCTTGCCTCATCTATCCTTATCTTGCCTTTTCTTTCCTTTTCATTCTTTTTCTTGGCTTATCTTGCCATTTGTTACCTTATCTTGCCTTTTCTTGGCTTATCTTGCCTTTTCTAGCCTTTTCATGCATTTTCTATACTTTTCTTTCCTTTTCTTGCCTTTTCTTTTCCTTTGCTTGCCTTTTCATGCCTTTTATTGGCTTTTCTTTCCTTATCTTGCCTTTTCTTACCTTATCTTGCCTTTTCATGCCTTTTCTTGCCTTTATTTCCTTTTCTTGCCATTTCATGTATTTTCCATTCCTTTTCTTGCCTTATCTTCCCTTTTCTTTCCTTTTCTTGCCTTTTCTTTCCTTTTCTTACCTTTTCCATTCATTTTCTTGCCTTTTAATGCCTTTTCTTGCCTTTCTTTCCTTTTCTTGCCTTTTCATGCCTTTTCCTTGACTTTTCATGCCTTTTCTTCCCTTTTCATGCCTTTTCTTCCCTTTTCTTTCCTTTTCATTCCTTTTCCTTGCCTTTTCATGCCTTTTCTTGCCTTTACTTACCTTATCTTATCTTTTCTTGCCTTTTCTTGCCTTATTCTTGCCTTTTCTTGCCTTATCTTGCCTTTTCTTACCTTATCTTACCTTTTCTAACCTTATTTTGCCTTTTAAAGCCTTTTCATTCCTTTTCCTGCCTTTTCGCACCTTTTCCATGCCTTTTCTTTCCTTATCTTGCCTTTACTTGTGTTTTCCTTACCTTTTCTTTCCTTTTCTTGCATGTTCTAGTCTTTTCAAGACTTTTCTTGCCTTATCTTTCCTTTTCTTGTCTTTTCATGCATTTTCTTGCCTTTTCTTTCCTTTTACTTGCCTTTACTTGCCTTATCTTTCCTTATCTTGCCTTATCTTTTCTTTTCTTACCTTATCTTGACTTTTTTAACCTTTTCTTGTAATTTCTTACCTTTTCCTTGCCTTTTCTTTCCTTTTCTTACCTTTTCTTGCCTTTTCTTTCCATTTCTTGACTTTTCATGCCTTTTCTTGCCTTATCTTTCCATTTCTTGCCTTTTCATGCATTTTCTTGCCTTTTCTTTCCTTTTCCTTTCCTTTCCATGCCTTTTCTTGCCTTTTCTTGCCTTATCTTTCCTTACCTTGCCTCATCTTTTCTTTTCTTGCCTTATCTTGACTTTTCTTGCCTTTTTTTGCCTTTTCCTTGTCTTATCCTTCCTTTTCTTTCCTTATCTTTCATTTTCTTGCCTTATCTTTCAATTTCTTGCCTTATCTTTCCTCTTCTTTCCTTTTCTTGCCTTATCCTGCCTTTTCTTGCCTTATCTTTCCTCTCCTTTCCTTTTCTGGCATTTCCTTGCATTTTCTTGCCTTATCTTGTCTTTTCTTGCCTTTTCTTGCCTTCTCTTGCCTTTTCTCAGCTTATCTTTCCTTTTCTTGCCTTTTGTTTCCTTTTATTGCTTTATCTTTCCTCTCCTTTCCTTTTCTGGCATTTCCTTGCCTTTTCTTGCCTTATCTTGTCTTTTCTTGCCTTTTCTTGCCTTCTCTTGCCTTTTATTATCTTTTCTTTCCTTTTCTTCACTTTTCTTTCATTATCTTGCCTTTTCGTACCTTTTCTTGCCATTTCATGCCTTTTCATACCTTTTTTTTCTTTTTCTTGCCTTTTCTCACCTTTTCTTGCCTTTTCTTTTCTTTTCTTTTCTTTCCTTTTTTTTTCCTTTTTTTCCTTTTTTTACCTTATCTTTCCTTTTCATGCCTTTTCCATGCCTTTTCTTTCCTTTTCTTGCCTTTTCCTTGCCTTTCCTCTCCTTTTCTTGCCCTATCTTTCCTTATCTTGCCTTATCTTTTCTTTTCTTGCCTCTTCTTGCCTTATCTTGACTTTTTTTGCCTTTTCTTGCCTTTTCCTTGCCTTATCTTGCCTTTTCTTGCCTTTTCTTGCCTTATCTTGCCTTTACTTTCCTTTTCATGCCGTTTAATTCCTTTTCTTGCCTTTTCACTCCTTTTCTTACCTTTTCCTTGCCTTTTCATGCCTTATCTTGCCTTTTCTAGCATTTTCTTACCTTAGCTTGCCTTTTCTTGCCTTATCTTGCCTTATCTTACCTTTTCTTGCCTTATCTTGCCTTTTCTTGCCTTATCTTATCTTTTCTTGCCTTTTCTTACCTTATCTTGCCTTTTCATGCCTTCTCTTTCCTTTTTCTGCCTTTTCATGCCTTTTCCTTGCCTTTTCTTCCCTTATCTTGCCTTTACCTGTATTTTCCTTACCTTTTCTTGCCTTATCTTAACTTTTCTTACCTTATCTTGCCTTTTCTTGCCTTTTCATACCTTATCTTGCCATTTCATGCCTTTTCTTGCCTTTTCTGGCCTTTTCTTGCCTTATCTTGCCTTTTCTTTCCTTTTCTCGCCTTTTCCTTGCCTTTTCTCACCTTATCTTTCCTGAATTGTCTTTGCCTTGCCTTTTCTTTCCATTTCTTGTCATATCTTGCCTTTTCTTGTCTTTTCATGCCTTTTCATGCCTTTTCTTTCCTTTTTATGCCCTTTCTTTCCTTTCCTTACCTTATCTTGTCTTTTCTTACCTATTTTTGTCTTTTCTTTCCTTATTCTTCCCATTTCTTACCTTCTCTTGCCCTTTCTTACCTTATCTTGCATTTTCTTGCCTTTTCTTGACTTTTCTTTCTTGACTTACCTTATTTTGCCTTATCATGCCTTTTCTTTCCCTTTCCTTCCTTTTCACGCCTTTTCCTTGCCTTTTCTTTCCTTATCTTGCCTTTACTTGCAATTTCCATACCTTTTCTTTCCTTTTCTTGCCATATCTGACCTTATCTTGCCTTTTTATGCATTTTCTTGCCTTTTCTTTCCTTTTCCTTTCCTTTTCTTGCCTTTTCTTGCCTTATCTTTTCTTATCTTGCCTTATCTTTTCTTCTCTTGCCTTTTCTTGCCCTATCTTGAATTTTTTTGCCTTTTCTTGCCTTTTCCTTGCCTTTTCTTTCCTTTTCTTGCCTTATCTGGCTTTTTCTTGCCTTATCTTTCCTTTTCTTTCCTTACCTTCAATTTTCTTGCCTTATCTTTCCTTTTCTTGCCTTTCCTTGCCTTTTCTTGCCTTATCCTTCCTTAACTTAGCTTATCTTTACTTTTCTTGCCTTTTATTTACTTTTCTTTCTTTTTCTTGCCATATCTTGCCTTTTTCTTACCTGATTTTGCCTTATCTTGCCTTTTCATGCCTTTTCTTGCCTTTTCTTGCCTTTTCCTTGACTTTTCCTTCCTTATCTTGCCTTATATTGCCTTTTATTGCATTTTCTTACCTTATCTTGCCATTTCATGCCTTTTCTTGCCTTTTCTTTCCTTTTCTTGCCTTTTCATGTCTTTTCCTTCCCTTTTCTTACCTTATCATGCCTTTTCTTTCCTTTTCTTGCCTTTTCCTTGCCTTTTCTTTCCATTTCTTGTCTAATCTTGCCTTTTCTTGCCTGATCTTTCCTTTTCTTGCCTTTTCCTGGCCTTACCTTTCCTTTTCTTGCCTTATCTTTCTTTTCTTGCCTTTTCTTCCCTTTTCTTTCCTTATCTTGCCTTTTCTTACCTTTTCTTGCTTTTTCATGCCTTTTCTTGCCTTTTCTTTCCTTTTCTTTCCT
Organism: Hypericum androsaemum; assembly: GCA_963995505.1. Lineage (NCBI taxonomy): Eukaryota > Viridiplantae > Streptophyta > Magnoliopsida > Malpighiales > Hypericaceae > Hypericum > Hypericum androsaemum. Next base: position 6,420,108 of record OZ023197.1, read on the forward strand.
TTTCATGCCTTTTCTTGCTTTTTCTAGCTTTAACTTGCCTTTTCTTGCCTTTTCTTATCTTATCTTGCCTTTTCTTGCCTGATCTTTCCTTTTCTTGCCTTTTCCTGGCATTAGCTTTCCTTTTCTTGCCTTATCTTGCCTTTTCTTGCCTTTTATTGTCTTTTCTTAACTTTTCTTGCCTTTTCATGCCTTTTCATGCATTTTCTATCTTTTTTGTTGCCTTTTCTTGCCTTTTTGAGCCTTTTCTTTCTTTTTCTTGCCTTATCTTGCCTTTTCTTGCCTTTTCTTTCCTTTTCTTGCCTTTTCATACCCTTTCCTTCCTTTTTCATGCCTTTTCTTGCCTTTTCTTACCTTATCTTGTCTTTTCTTCACTAATCTTGTCTTATATTGCCTTTTCTTGCCTTACCTTGCCTTTTCTTACCTTAACTTGCCTTTTCATGCCTTTTCTTTCCTTTTCCTTGCTTTTCACGCCTTTTCTTTTCTTATCTTGCCTTTACTTGCATTTTACTTACCTTTTCTTGCCTTATCTTTCCTTTTCTTTACTTTTCTTGCCTTTTCTTACTTTATCTTGCCTTATCTTGCCTTATCTTGCCTTTTCTTGCCTTTTTAAGCCTTTCCTTGCCTTTTCTTTACTTTTCTTTACTTTTCTTTCCTTTTCTTGCCTTTTCATGCCTTTTCTTTCCTTTTCTTCCCTTATCTTGCCTTTTCTTGCCTTTTCCTTGCCTTTTCCTTCCTTATCTTGCCTTGTATTCCTTATTCATGCCTTTTCTTGCCATATCTTGCATTTTCATGCCTTTTCTTGCTTTTTCTTTCCTTTTCTTGCCATTTCATGTGTTTTCCTTGCCTTTTCTTGCTTGATCTTGCTTTATCTTGCCTTTTCTTTTCTTGCCTTTTCTTGCATTTTCATGCCTTTTCTTGCCTTTTCTTTCCTTTTCTTGCCTTTTCATGTCTTTTGCTTGCCTTTTCTTGCCTTTTCTTGCCTTATCTTTTCTTTATTGCCTTTTCCTTGCCTTTTCTTTCCATTTCTTATCTTATCTTGCCTTTTCTTGCCTGATCTTTCCTTTTCTTGCTTTTTCTTGGCCTTTCCTTTCCTTTTCTTGCCTTATCATGCCTTTTCTTATCTTTTCTTTCATTTTCTTGTCTTATCTTACCTTATCTTACCTTTTCTTATCTTATCTTGCCTTTTCTTGCCATTTCTTTCCTTTTTTGGCCTTATCTTCCCTTTGCTTGCCGTTTCTTACCTTATCTTGCCTTTTAGGCCTTTTCTTTTCTTTTCCAGCCTTTTCATGCCTTTTCCTTGCCTTTTCATTCCTTATCTTGCCTTTACTTGCATTTTACTTACCTTTTCTTTCCTTTACTTGCCTTATCTTACCTTATCTTGCCTTTTCTTAACTTATCTTGCCTTTTCATGCATTTTCTTTCCTTTTCATGCCTTTTCTTTCCTTATCTTGCCTTTACTTGCTTTTTCCTTCCCTTTTCTTGTCTTTTCTTGCCTTTTCTTTGCCTTTTTTGCCTTTTCTTGGGTTTTCTTTTCTTTTCTTTCATTTTCTCGCCTTTTCATGACTTTTCCTGCCTTATCTTTCCATTTCTTGCCTTTTCATACATTTTCTTGCTTTTTCTTTCCATTTCCTTGCCTTTCCTTGCCTTTTCTTGCCTTGTCTTGCCTTTTCCTTCCTTTTCTTGCCTTATCCTGTCTTTTCTTGCCTTATCTTGCCTTTTCCTTCCTTTTCTTGCCTTTCCTTGCCTTTTCTTTACTTTTCTTTCCTTTTCTTGCCTTTTCTTGCCTTATCATGCCTTATCTTGCCTTTTCCTGCTTTTTCTTGCCTTTTCTTGCCTTATCTTGCCTTTTCTTAGCCTATCTTTCCTTTTCTTACCTTTTGTTTTCTTAGCTTTCCTTTTCTTGCATTTTGCTTCCTTAGCTTGCCTTTTCATGCCATTTCATTCCTTTTCTTTTCTTTCCTTATCTTGACTTTTTGTGCCTTTTCCTAGACTTTTCTTTCCTTATCTTGCCTTTTCTTGCCTTTTCTTACCTTTTCTTGCCTTTTCTTGCCTTTTCATATCTTTTCCTTGCCTTATCTTCCATTTTCTTTCCTTTTCTTGCCTTTTCCTTGGCTTTTCTCACCTTATCTTTCCTTTCTTGCCTTTTCCTTAGCTGTTCTTTCCTTTTCTTGTCTTATCTTGCCACTTCTCGCTTGATCTTTCTTTTTCTTACCTTTTCCTAGCCTTTCCTTTCTTTTTCTTCTCTTATCTTGCCTTATCTTGCCTTATCTTACCTTTTCTTGCCTCATCATTCCTTTTCTTGCCTTTCCTTCCCTTTTCTTGCCTTATCTTGCCTTTACTTGCCTTTTCTTGCCTTTTCCTTGCTTTTTCTTTCCTTATCTTGCCTTATCTCTCCTTTTCTTTTCATTTATTGCCTTAGCTTTCCTTTTCTTCCCTTTTTATTCCTTTTCCTTTCCTTAACTTGCCTTTTATTGCCTTTTCTTTCATTTTCTTGCCTTTTCCTTGCCTTTTCTTGCCTTATCTTTCCTTTTCTTTCCTTTTCTTGCCTTATCTTGCCTTTTCTTTCCTTTTCTTGCCATTCCTTGCCTTTTCTTGCCTTATCTTGCATTAGCTTGCTTTTCTTTGCCTTTTCTTTCCTTTTCTTTTCTTACCTTGCCTTTTCTTGCCTTATCTTGCATTTTCTTTTCTTTTCTTTCCTTTTTTTTCCATTTCCTTAATTTTCTTACCTTTTCTTGCCTTTTCATGCCTTGTCTTTCCTTTTCGTGCCTTTTCTTGCCTTTTCTTTCCTTTTCTTACCTTTTCTTTCCTTATCTTACATTTTTTTGCCTTTTCCTTGCCTTTTCTTTCCTTTTTTTTACAAACCTTGCCTTTTCTTTCGTTTTCTTTTCTTTTCTTGCCTTTTCTTTCCATTCCTTTTCTTTTCTTTCTTTAACTTGCCTTATTTTGCCTATTCTTTTCTTTTCTTTTCTTTTCTTATCGTGCCTTATTTTTCCTTTTCTTTCCTTTTTTTGCCTTTTCATGCATTTCCTAGTCTTTTGTTTTCTTTTCTTGCCTTTTTATGCCTTTTCTTGCCTTATCTTGCCCTTTCCTTGCCTTATCTTTCCTTTTCTTGCCTTAACCTGCCTTTTCTTGCCTTTTCTTAACATAGCTTTCCTTTTCTTGTCTTATCTGTCCTTTTCTTGCTTAATCATTCCTTTTCTTGCCTTTTCCTGGCCTATCCTTTCCTTTTCTTATCTTATATTGCCTTTTCTTGCCTTTCCTTCCCTTTTCTTTGCTTATCTTGCCTTTTCTTACCTTTTCTTTCCTTTTCTTGCATTTTCTTGCCTTATCTTGCCTTATCTTTCCTTTTTTTGCCTGTTCTTGCCTTTCCCTTGCTTTATCTTGCCTTATCTTTCCTTTTCTTGCATTTTCTTTCCATTTTTTTTACTTTTTTTGCCTTTATTTTGCCTTATCTTTCCTTTTCTTGCCTTTTCCTTGCCTTTTTTTTTCATGCCTTATCTTGCCTTTTCTTCCCTTATCTTGTCTTTTTTTGCCTTTTCATGACTTTTCTTGGCTTTTCTTGCATTTTCCATCCTTATCTTGCCTTATATTACCTTTTCTTGCCTTTTAATGTCTTTTCTTGCTTTTTCTTTCCTTTTCTTGCCTTTTCATGTATTTTCCTTGCCTTTTCTTGCCTTTTCTTGCTTTATCTTGCCTTTTCTTTTCTTTTCTTGCCTTTTCTTACCTTTTCATGCCTTTTCTTGCCTTTTCTTTCCTTTTCTTGCCTTTTCATGTCTTTTTCTTGCCTTTTCTTGCCTTATCTTGCCTTTTCTTGCCATTTCCTTGCCTTTTCTTGCCTTTTCTTTCTATTTCTTGTCTTATCTTGCCTTTTCTTGCCTGATCTTTCCTTTTCTTGTTTTTTCTTGGCCTTTCCTTTCCTTTTCTTGCCTTATTAAGGCTTTTCTTGTCTTTTCTTGCCTTTTCTTGTCTTATCTCGGCTTATCTTGCCTTTTCTTAACTTATCTTGCCTTTTCTTACCTTATCTTGCCTTTTTAGGCCTTTTCTTTCCTTTTCCTACTTTTTCACGCCTTTTCCTTGCCTTTTCTTTCCTTATCTTGCCTTTACTTGCATTTTTCTTACCTTTTCTTGCCTTATCTTGCCTTTTCTTAACTTATCTTGCCTTTACATGCCTTTTCTTTCCTTTTCCTGCCTTTTCACACTTTTTTCTTGCCTTTACTTGCATTTTCCTTCCCTTTTCTTGTCATTTCTTGCCTTTTCTTTGCCTTTTTTTGCCTTTTCTTTGCTTTTCTTTTCTTTTCTTTCCTTTTCTCGCCTTTTCATGACTTTTCCTGCCTTATCTATTCGTTTCTTTCCCTTTCTTGCCTTTCCTTGTCTTTTCTTTTTTTTCTTGCCTATTCAAGCCTTGTCATGCCTTTTCCTTGCCTTTTCTTGCCTTAACTTGCCCTTTCTTGCCTTTTCCTAGCCTTTTCCTTAGGCAAGAATAGGCAAGATAAGGAAAGAAAAAGCCTGGAAAAGGCAAGAAAATGTAAGAAAAAGAAAGATAAGGCAAGAAAAGTAAAGATAAGGAAAGATAAGGCAAGAAAAGTCAAGAAAATGAATGAAAAGGCAAGAACAGGAAAGAAAAGACAAGAAAAGGCAAGAAAAAGAAATGAAAAGGCAAAATAAGGCAAAATAAGGCAAGATAAGGAAAGAAAAAACAAGGAAAAGGCATGAAAAGGAAAGATGAGGCAAGAAACGGAAAGATGAGGCAAGAAACGGCAAGATAAGGCAAGAAAATGAAAGAAAAGGCAAGAAAAAGGCTTCAAAGGGCAAGATAAGGCAAGAAAAGTGAAGATAAGGCAAGAAAAAGAAAGTAAAGGCAAGGAAAGGTAAAAAAAGGTAAGGAAAAGGAACGAAATGGCAAAATAAGGAAGGAAAAGGCAAGAAAAGGCAAGGACAAGGAAAGATAAGTCAAGAAAATGCATGAAAAGGAAAGCAAAGGAAAGAAAAGGCAACGAAAAGGCCAGAAAAGGAAAGAAAAGGAAAGAAAAGGAATGGAAAAGGCATAAAAAGACAAGGAAAAGGTAAGAAAAAATAAGTTAAGGCAAGAAAAGGTAAGAAAAGGCCAGAAAAGGACAGAAAAGGAAAGATAAGGCTAGAAAAGGCAAGAAAATGCAAGGTAAGGGCAAGAAAAGGAAAGAAAAGGAAAGATAAGGCAAGAAAAGGCAAGAAAATGCAAGGAAAAGGCAAGAAAAGGCAAGGAAAAGAAATGAAAAGGCAAGAAAAGGTAAGAAAACTCAAGGAAAATGAATGAAAAGGCAAGAAAAGGCAAGAAAAGGTAAGATAAGGCAAGAAAAAGAAAGAAAAGGCAAGGAAAAGGCAAGATAAGGCAAGAAAAGGGAAAGAATGGTAATAAAAGGAAAGAAAAGGAAAGGTCAGGCAAGAAAAGGCAATAAAAGGAAAGAAAAGGCAAGAAAAAGGCTAGAAAATGCAAGATAAGGCAAGAAAAGGAAAGAAAAGGCAAGGAAAAAGCTAGAAAAGGCAAGAAAATGCAAGATAAGGCAACAAAGGGCAAGATGAGGAAAGAAAAGGGAAGGAAAAGCAAGAAAAGGAAGGTTGAGGCAAGAAAAGGCAAGATAAGGAAAGAAAAGGCATGAAAAGGCCAGATAAGGCAAGAAAAGAAAGAAAAGGCAAGGAAAAGGCAAGAAAAGGCAAGATAAGGCAAGATAAGGAAAGGAAAAGGAAAGAAAAAGGAAAGAAAAGGCAAGGAAAATGAAAGATAATGCAAGATAAGGCAAGATAAAGCAAGAAAAGGGAAGGACAGGCATGAAAAAGTATGAAAGTGAATGATGAGGCAAGAAAAGGCAAGGTAAGCCAAGAAAAGACATGAAAAAGTGGAGAAAAGGCAAGATAAGGTAAGGAAAAGGTAAGAAAAGGCAAGATAAGGCAAGAAAAGGAAAAAAGGAAAGAAAAAGGTAAGGAAAAGGCATGAAAAGGCAAGAAAAGGTGAGAAAAGGAAAGAAAAGGCAAGAAAAGGCAAGAAAAAGTAAGAAAAGGCAAGATAAGCCAAGAAAAGGCAAGATAAGGCAAGAAAAGGTAAGAAAAGCAAAGATAAGGAAAGATAAGGCAAGAAAAGGAAAGAAAAGGCAAAGAAAAGGCTAGAAAATGAAAGAAAGGGCAAAAAAGGAAAGAAAAGGCAAGAAAAGGCAAGGTAAAGGAAAGAAAAGGCATGGAAAGGCATGAAAAGGCAAGAAAAGGAAAGATAAGGCACGAAAATGCATGAAAAGGAAAGAAAAGGAAAGATAAGGCAAAATAACGCAAGATAAGGCAAGAAAGGGACATCAAAGGCAAGATAAGGCAAGAAAAGGAAAGAAAAGGCAAGGAAAAGGCTAGAAAAGGCAAGATAAAGAAAGAAAAGGGAAGGAAAAGAAAGAAAAGGAAAGTTGAGGCAAGAAAAGGCAAGATAAGGTAAGAAAAAGAAAGAAAAGGCATGGAAATGGCAAGAGAAGGCCAGATAAGGCAAGAAAAGAATGAAAAGGCAAGGAAACGGCAAGAAAAGGCAAGATAAGGTAAGAAAAGGCAAGATAAGGTAAGGAAAAGGAAAGAAAAAGGAAAGAAAAGGCAAGGAAAATGAAAGATAATGCAAGAAAAGGCAAGATAAGGCAAGAAAAGGGAAGGAAAGGCAAGAAAAAGTAAGAAAAGGAAAGATGAGGCAAGAAAAGGGAAGGTAAGCCAAGAAAAGGCATGAAAAAGGCAAGATAAGGCAAGATAAGGCAAGAAATGGAAAGTTGAGGCAAGAAAAGGCACGGAAAAGACAAGAAAAGGCAAGATAAGGTAAGAAAAGGAAAGTTGAGGCAAGAAAAGGCAAGGAAAAAGTTAGAAAAGGCAAGATAAGGCAAGAAAAGGAAAAAAAAAGTAAGAAAAAGCCAAGGAAAAGGCATGAAAAGGTAAGAAAAGGTAAGAAAAGGCAAGATAAGGCAAGAAAAGGCAAAAAAAGGAAAGAAAAGGAAAGATTAGGCAAGAAAAGGCAAGGAAATGGCTAGAAAGGGCAAGAAAATGAAAGAAAAGGCAAAAAAGGAAAGAAAAGGTAAGAAAAGACAAAAAAGGAAAGAAAAGGCAAGAAAAGGCAAGGAAAAGGAAAGAAAAGGCATAGAAAATGCATGAAAAGGCAAGAAAACGAAAGATAAGGCAAGAAAATGCATTGAAAGGAATGAAAAGGAAACATAAGGCAAAATAAGGCAAGAAAGGGCCAGAAAAGGCTAGATAAGGCATAAAAATGCAAGAAAAGGCTAGAAAAGATAAGAATATGCAAGAAAAGGAAAGAGAAGAAAAGATATGGCAAGAAAAGGAAAGGAAAATTTAAGAAAAGATAAGTAAAGGCAAGGAAAAGGCAAGAAAATGCAAGATAAGGCAAGAAAAGGCAAGGAAAAGGCATGAAAAGGAAAGGAAAGAAAAGAAAAGACAAGAAAAGCTAAGAAAAGTAAAGAAATGGAAAGAAAAGGAAAGATAAGGTAAGAAAAGGGAAGAAAAGCCAAAAAAGGGAAAGGTAAGGCAAGAAAATGCAAGAAATGGCAAGGAAAAGGCAAGAAAAGGTAAGAAATGGCAAGATAAGGCAAGAAAAGGCAAGGAAAAGGAAAGAAAAGGCATGAAAAGGCATGGAAAAGGGATGAAAAGGCAAGAAAAGGAAACTTAAAGCAAGAAAATGCATGAAAAGGAAAGAAAAGGAAAGAAAAGGCAAGGAAAAAGCCAGAAAAGGCATGATAAGGTAAGAAAAGGCATGGAAAATGCATGAAAAGGCAAGGAAAAGGCAAGAAAATGTAAGAAAAAGCAAGATAAGGCAAGAAAAGGCCAACAAAGGAAAGAAAAGGAAAGAAATGAAAAGATAAGGCAAGAAAAGGAAAGAAAAGGCAAGGAAAAGGCAAGAAAAGGCAAGAAAATGCAAGAAAAGGCAAGGAAAAGGAAAGAAATGGTAAGAAAAGTAAAGAAAAGGCAAAAAAAGGCAAGGAAAATGAAAGTAAAGGCAAGAAAATGCAAGATAAGGTTAGATAAGGAAAGAAAAGGAAAGAAAAGGAAAGAAAAGGCAAGGAAAAGGCAAGATTAGGCAAAAAAAGGGAAGGGAAGGAAACGTAAGAAAATGAAAGAAAAGGAAAGATGAGGAAAGAAAAGGAAAGAAAAGGCAAGGAAAAAGCTAGAAAATGCAAGATAAGGCAAGGAAAGGAAAGAAAAGAAAAGGAAAGGGCAAGAAAAGGCAACAAAAAGCAAGAAAAGGAAAGAAAAGGCAAGGAAATGGCAAAATAAGGAAACGAAAGGCAAGATAAGGAAAGATAAGGCAAGAAAAGGGAAGGAAAAGGAAGAAAAGGAAAGAAAAGGAAAGTTGAGGCAAGAAAAGGCAAGAAAAAGAAAGAAAAGGCATGGAAAAGGAAAGAAAAGGCAAGCTAAGGCAAGAAAAGAAAGAAAAGGCAAGAAAAGGCAGAAAAGGCAAGAAAAGGCAAGATAAGGTAAGAAAAGGTGAAAAAGGTAAGAAAAGGCAAGAAAAGGAAGGATAAAGCTAGAAAAGGTAAGAAAAGGCTAGGAAAAGGAAAGAAAAGGAAAGAAAATGCAAGAAAAGGCAAGGAAAAGAAATCAAAAGGCAAGAAAAGAAAATATAAGGCAAGAAAAGGCAAGGAAAAGGAATGAAAAGGCAAGAAAAGGCAAGATAGGGCAAGATAAGGTAAGAAAAGGCAAGGAAAAGGTAAGATAAGGTAAGATAAGGCTAGAAAAGGCAAGAAAAGGTAAGATAAGGCTAGGAAAAGGTATGAAAATGCAAGAAAAGGAAAGAAAAGGCAAGTAAAGGCAAGAAAAGTTTAGGAAAGGCAAGACAAGGCAAGAAAAGGAACAAAAAGGAAAGATAGGGAAAGATAAGGTACGATAAGGCAAGGGAAAGACAAGAAAAGGAAAGAAAAGACAAGATAAGGCAAGAAAAGGCAAGAAAAAGGAAAGAAAAGGCAAGAAAAGGAAAGAAAAGGCAAGAAAAGGCATGAAAAGGCAAAAAAAGGAAGGAAAAGGCATGAAAAAGAAAGAAAAGGAAAGAAAAGGCAAGGAAAAGGCAAGAAAAGGAAAGAAAAGGCAAGGAAAAGGTAAGGCATGAAAAGGTCAGATAATGAAAGAAAATGCATGAAAAAGGCTTGAAAAGGCAAGAACAGGCAAGAAAAGGAAAGATATGGCAGGAAAAGGCAAGGAAAAGGCAAGGAAATGGAAGAAAAGACAAGAAAAGGCAAGGAAAAGTAATGAAAAGGCAAGAAAAGGAATGATAAGGCAAGAAAAGGGAAGGAAAAGGAATGAAAATAAAAGAAAAGGCAAGATAAGGTGAGATATGGCAAGAAAAGGAAAGAAAAGGCATGAAAAGGCATGGAAAAGGCATGAAAAGGCATGAAAAGGGAAGAAAAGGCGAGAAAAAGTAAGAAAATGCAAGATAATGCTTGAAAAGGCAAGAAAAGGGAAGATAAGGAAAGATAAGGCAAGAAAAGGAAAGATAAGGCAAGGAAAAGGCAAGAAAAGGATAGATAATGAAAGAAAAGGCAAGAAAGGGAAAGAAAAGGCAAGGAAAAGGAATGAAAAGGCAAGAAAAAGAAAGATAAGGTAAGAAAAGGTAAAAAAAGGCAAGGAAAAGGAATGAAAAGGCAAGAAAAGGCAAGATAAGGTAAGATAAGGCAAGAAAAAGAAAGAAAAGGCAAGGAAAAGGCAAAATAAGGCAAGAAATGGCAAGAAAAGGCAAGATAAGAAAAGATATGGCAAGTAAAAGGCATAAAAATGCATAAAAATGCAAGAAAAGGTAAGAAAAGGCAAGAAAATATAAGAATATGCAAGAAAAGGAAAGAAGAGATAAGATAAGGCAAGATAAGACAAGGAAAAGGAAAGAAAAGGCGGCAAGGAAATTGCAAGAAAAGGAAAGGAAAAGGCATGAAAAGGCAAGGAAAGGAAAGAAAAGGCAAGGTAAGGCAAGATAAGGCAAAAAAAGCTAAGAAAAGTAAAGAAATGGAAAGAAAAGGAAAGATAAGGTAAGAAAAGGGAAGAAAAGGCAAAAAAAGGAAAGGCAAGGCAAGAAAATGCAAGAACAGGCAAGGAAAAGGAATGAAAAGGGAAGAAAAGCTCAAAAAAGGTAAGAAATGGCAAGAAAATGCAAGAAAAGGCAAGAAAAAGAAGAAAAGGCAATAAAAGGCATGAAAAGTTAAGAAAAGGAAACTTAAGGCAAGAAAATGCATGAAAAGGAAAGAAAAGGAAAAGAAAAGGCAAGGAAAAGACCAGAAAAGGCATGATAAGGAAAGAAAAGACATGGAAAAGGCATGAAAAGGCAAGGAAAAGGCAAGAAAAGGTAAGAAAAAGCAAGATAAGGCAAGAAAAGTCCAGAAAAGGAAAGAAAAGGAAAAAAAAGGAAAGATAAGGCAAGAAAAGGCAAGAAAAAGCAAGGAAAATGAATGAAAAGGCAAGAAAATGCATGATAAGGTAAGATAAGGCAAGAAAAGGAAAGAAAAGTCAAGGAAAAGGCAAGATAAGGCAAAAAAAAGGGAAGGAAAGGTCAGAAAATGAAAGAAAAGGAAAGATGAGGCAAGAAAAGGCAAGAAAATGAAAGAAAAGGCTAGAAAAGGCAAGATAAGGCAAGAAAAGGAAAGAAAAGGAAACGAAAAGGAAACGAAAAGGCAAAAAAAGGAAAGAAAAGGCAAGATAAAGGCAAGAAAAGGAAAGATAAGGCAAGAAAAGGCATGAAAAGGCATGAAAAGGAAAAAAAAGGAAAGAAAAAGCATGAAAAGGAAAGAAAAGGAAAGAAAAGGCAAGGAAAAGGCAAGAAAAGGAAAGAAAAGGCAAGGAAAAGGAAAGGCATGAAAAGGCAAGATAATGAAAGAAAACAACATGGAAAAGGCATGAAAAGGAAAGGAAACTGTAAGAAAAGGCAAGAAAAGGCAAGAAAAGGCAAGAAAAGGAAAGATAAGGCAAGAAAATGCAAGGAAAAGTAATGATAAGGCAAGAAAAGTAAAGATAAGGCAAGAAAAGGCAAGGAAAAGGAATGAAAATACAAGAAAAGGCAAGATAAGGTGAGATATAGCAACAAAAGGAAAAAAAGGCAAGGAAAAGGAAAAAAAAGGCAAGAAAAGGCAAGATAAGGCAAGAAAAGGGAAGGAAAGGCAAGGAGAGGTAAGAAAAGGAAAGATGAGGCAAGAAAAGGCAAGGTATGGGAAGAAAAGTAAAGATAAGGCACAGAAAAAATAAGATAAGGCAAGATAAGGCAAGAAAAGGAAAGATGAGGCAAGAAAAGGAAAGATAAGGCAAGAAAAGCAAGGAAAAGGTAAAAAAAAGGCAAGATAAGGCAAGAAAAGGAAAGAAAAGTCAAGGAAAAGGCATGAAAAGGAAAGAAAAGGTGAGAAAAGGAAAGAAAAGGTGAGAAAAGGCAAGAAAAGGCAAGATAATGCTTGAAAAGGCAAGAAAAGGAAAGAAAAGGCAAGAAAAAGCTAGAAAATGAAAGAAAAGGCAAGAAAAGGAAACAAAAGGCAAGAAAAGGGAAGGAAAAGGAATGAAAAGGCAAGAAAAGGAAAGATAAGGTAAGAAAAGGAAAGGAAAAGGAATGAAAAGGCAGGATAAGGTAAGATAAGGCATGAAAAGGAAAAGGCAAGATAAGGCAAGAAAGGGCAAGAAAAGGTAAGATAAGAAAAGGAGTAAAAATGCCAGAAAAGGTAAGAAAAGGCAAGAAAAGATAAGAATATGCAAGAAAAGGAAGGAAAATATAAGATAAGTCAAGGAAAAGGCAAGGAAAATGCAAGAAAAGGAAAGGACAAGGCATGAAAAGGCGAGGAAAGGAAAGAAAAGGCAAGAAAAGTTAAGAAAAGGCAAGATAAAGCAAGAAATGGCAAGAAAAGTAAAGAAAAGGTAAGGAAAAGGCAAGAAAAGGCAAGGAAATGGAAAGAAAAGGCAAGATAAGGCAAGAAAAGGCAAGAAAAAGGAAGATAAGGCAAAAAAAGGAAAGAAAAGGCATGAAAGGGCAAAAAGTGAAAAGAAAAGGCATGAAAAGGAAAGAAAAGGAAAGAAAAGGCAAGGAAAATGCATGGCAAGAAAAGGCAGGATAAGGAAAGAAAAGGCAAAGAAAAGGCATGGAAAGGCATGGAAAGGCAAGCTAAGGCAAGAAAAGGCATGGAAAAGCAAGAAAAGGCATGAAAAGGCAATGAAAAGGAAAGGCAAGGAAAGGCAAGAAAAGAAATGGAAAAGGCATGAAAAGGTAAGGTAAGAAAAGGCAAGATAAGGCAAAAAAAAGGCATGAAAAGGCAAGAAAAGGAAAGATAAGGTAGGAAAAGGCAAGCAAAAGGAAAGAAAATGCAAGGAAAAGTAATGAAAATGCAAGAAAAGGCAAGTTAAGGTAAGTTATGGAAAGAAAAGGAAAGAAAAGGCAAGGAAAAAGAAAGATAATGCAAGAAAGGGCAAGATAAGGCAAGCAAAGGGAAAGAAATGCAAAAAAAGTTAAGAAAAGGAAAGCTGAGGCAAGAAAAGGCAAAGTAAGGAAAGAAAAGAAAAGAAATGGCACAGAAAAGACAAGAAAAGGCAAGATAAGCCAAGAAAAGAAAGAAAAGGCAAGGAAAAGGCAAGAAAAGGCAAGGAAATGGCAAGAAAAGGCAAGGAAAAGCCATGAAAAGGCAAGAAAAGGAAAGAAAAGGCCAGAAAAGGCAAGATAAAGTGAGAAAAGGAAAGAAAATGCAAGGAAAAGGCTAGAAAAGACAAGAAAATGAAAGAAAAGGAAAGAAAAGGCAAGGAAAAGGAATGAAAAGGAAAGATAAGGAAAGAGAAAGTAAGAAAAGGCAAGGAAAATGAATGAAAAGGCAAGATAAGGTAAGATAAGGCAAGAAAATTAAAGAAAAGGCAAGGAAAAGGCAAGATATGGCAAGAAAGAGCAAGGTAACGCAAGGAAAAAGCATAAAAATGCAAAAAAAGGTACAAAAAAGATAAGAAAAGGCAAGAAAAGTGAATGTAAAGGAATAAAAAGGCCATAAAAGGCAAGAAAAGGCAAGGAAAATGATAGAAAAGGAGAGGAAAAGGTATGAAACGGCAAGGAAAGGAAAGAAAACGAGAGAAAAAGGCATGAAAAGTTAAGGAAATGAAAGATAAGGTACAAAAAGGTATAAAAAGGCAAGATAAGGCAAGAAAAGGAAAGAAAAGGAAAGAAAAGGAAAGATAAGGCAAGAAAAGGCAAAACAAGGAAAGATAAGTCAAAAAAATGCAAGAAAAGATAAGGAAAAGGCCAGAAAGGGCATGGAAAAGGCATGTAAAGGAAAGATAAGGCAATAAAAGGCATGAAAAGGAAAGAAAAGGCAAGAAAAGGCAAGATTAGGAAAGAAAAGGCCTGGAAAAGCCATGAAAAGGCAAGGAAAAGACATGAAAATGTAAGAAAAAGAAAGATAAGGCAAGAAAAGGCAAGAAATGTAAAGATACGGAAAGATAAGGCAAGAAAAGGCAAGAACAGGCAAGAAAAGGCAAGAAAAGGCAAGAAAAGGAATGAAAAGGCAAGAAAAGGAAAGATAAGCCAAGAAAAGGAAAGAAAAGGCAAGAAAAGGAAAGAAAAGGCAAGATAAGGCAAGAAAAGGGAAAGAAAGGAAAGAAAAGGAAAGATGAGGCAAGAAAAAGCAAGAAAAGGAAAGAAAAGGCATGGAAAAGGCTTGACAAGGCAAGATAAGGCAAGAAAAATCAAGATAAGCGAAGAAAAGGAAAGAAAAGGCAAGAAAAGGAATAAAAAGGCAAGAAAAGGCAAGGAAAAGGAATGAAAAGGCAAGAAAAGGAAACATAAGGTAAGAAAAGGTAAGAAAAGGCAAAGAAAAGGAATGAAACGGCAAGATAAGGAAAGATAAGGCAAGTAAAAGGAATGAAAAGGCAAGATAAGGAAAGATAAGGCAAGAAAAGATAAGAATATGCAAGAAAAGGCAAGAAAAGGCAAGCAAAGATAAGATAAGGCAAGAAAAGGCAAGGAAAAGGAAAGAAAAGACAAGAAAAGTCAAGGAAAATGCAAGGAAAATGCAAGCAAAGGAAAGGAAAAGGCATGAAAAGGCAAGGAAAGGAAAAAAAGCAAGGAAAAGGAAAGATAAGGCAAGAAAATGGAAGGAAATACAAAAAAGGTAAGAAAAGGAAAGCTGAGTCAAGAAAAGGCAAGGTAAAAGGTAGGAAAAGGCAAGAAAAGGCATGATAAGGCAAGATAAGGGAAGAAAAGGCAAGCAAAAGGAAAGAAAAGGAAAGAAACGGCAAGAAAGGGCATGGAAAAGGCATGAAAAGGAAAGATAAGGCAAGAAAAGGCATGAAAAGGAAAGAAAAGGAAAGAAAAGGCTAGATAAGGAAAGAAAAGGCGTGGAAAATGGATGAAAAGGCAAGGAAAAAGGAAGAAAATGTAAGAAAAAGCAAGATAAGGCAAGAAAAGGCAAGAAAAGTAAAGATACGGAAAGATAAGGCACGAAAAGGAAAGTAAAGGAATGAAAAGGCAAGAACAGGAAAGAAAAGGCAAGAAAAGGCAAGAAAAAGGAATGAAAAGGCAAGAAAAGGAAAAATAAGGTAAGAAAAGGAAAGAAAAGATAAGAAAAAGGCAAGATAAGGCAAGAAAAGGCAAGATAAGGCAAGAAAAGGGAAGGAAAGGAAAGAAAAGGAAAGATGAGGCAAGAAAAGGCAAGAAAGGGAAAGAAAAGGCAAGGAAAAGGCTTGAAAAGGAAAGATAAGGCAAGAAAAATCAAGATAAGGCAAGAAAAGGAAAGAAAAGGCAAGAAAAGGAAAGAAAAGGCAAGAAAAGGCAAGGAAAAGGAATGAAAAGGCAAGAAAAGGCAAGATAAGGTAAGATAAGGAACCAAAAGGATAGAAAAGGCAAGGAAAATACAAGATAAGGAAGGAAAGGGCAAGAAAAGGTAAGATAAGGAAAGATAAGGCAAGTAAAAGGCATAAAAATGGAAGAAAAGGCAAGAAAAGATAAGAATATGCAAGAAAAGGAAAGAAAAGATAAGATAAGGCAAGGAAAAGGAAAGAAAAGGCAAGAAAAGGAAAGAAAAGGCAAGAAAAGGCAAGGAAAATGCAAGAAAAGGAAAGGAAAAGGCATGAAAAGGCAAGGAAAGGAAAGAAAAGGCAAAAAAAGTTAAGAAAAGGGAAGTTAACGCAAGAAAAGGCAAGAAAAGTAAAGAAATGGAAAGAAAAGGAAAGATAAGGCAAAAAAAGAAAGATAAGGCCAGAAAAGGCAAGAAATGGAATGAAAAGGCAAGAAAAGGAACGATAAGGCAAGAAAGGGTAAGAAAAGGCAAGGAAAAGGAATGAAAAGGCAACATAAGGTAAGATAAGGCAAAAAAAAAGAAAGAAAAGGCAAGGAAATGGCAATATAAGGCAAGATAAGTTAAGATAAGGCAAGGAAAATGTAAGAAAAGGAAAGAAAAGACAAGAAAAGGCAAGATAAGGAAAGAAAAGGCAAGAAAAAGGCAAGGTAAGGCAAAAAAAGGAAAGAACAGGCAAGAAAAGGCATGGAAAAGGCATGAAAGGGAAAAAATGAAAAGAAAAGGATATGGAAAGAAAAGTCAGGATAAGGAAAGAAAAGTCATAAAAAGGAAAGGAAAGGCAAGATAAGGCAAGAAAAGGCATGGAAAAGGCACGAAAAGGCAAGGAAAAAAAATGCAAGATAAGGCAAAAAAAAGGCAAGAAAAGGCAAGAAAAGGAAAGAAAGGGAAAGAAAAGGCAAGAAAAAGTAATGAAAATGCAAGAAAAGGCAAGTTAATGTGAGTTATGGCATGAAAAGCAAAGAAAAGGCAAGGAAAAGGAAAGATAAGGCAAGAAAAGGGAAGGAAATGCAAAAAAAGGTAAGAAAAGGAAAGCTGAGGCAAGAAAAGGCAAGGTAAGGCAAGAAAAGGAAAGAAATGGCACGAAAAAGACAAGAAAAGACAAGATAAGGCAAGAAAAGAAAGAAAAGGCAAAGAAAAGGCAAGAAAAGGCAAGAAAATGCGAGAAAAGGTAAGAAAAGAAAAGAAAAGGTGAGAAGGTCAAGAAAAGGCAAGATAAGGCGCGAAAAGAAAAGAAAAGGCAAGGAAAAGGCTAGAAAAGGCAAGAAAATGAAAGAAAAGGCAAGGAAAAGGAATGAAATGGCAAAAAAAGGAAAGATAGGTCAAGAAAAAGTATGAACAGGCAAGGAAAAGGAATGAAAAGGCAAGATAAGGTAAGATAAGGCAAGAAAATTAAAGTAAAGGCAAGAAAAAGGCATAAAAATGCAAGAAAAGGTAAGAAAAGATAAGAAAAGGCAAAAAAAATAAATAAATGAAAAGAAAAGGCAAGAAAAGTCAAGAAAATTAAAGAAAATGCAAGAAAAATGGTGGAAAAGGAATAAAAAGGCATGAAAAGGCAAGAAAAGGCAAGGAAAATGCAAGTAAAGGAGTGGAAAAGGCATGAAACGGAAATGAAAGGAAAGAAAAGGAGAGGAAAAGGCATAAAATGTCAAGGAAAGGAAAGAAAAGGTACGAAAAGGTAAGAAAAGGCAAGATATGGCAAGAAAAGGAAAGAAAAGGAAAGAAATGGAAAGAAACGGAAAGATAAGGCAAGAAAAGGCCAGAAATAGCAAAAAAAGGAAAGATAAGGCAAAACAATGCAAGAAAAGATAAGGAAAATGAATGAAAAGGCAAGATAAGGTAAGATAAGGCAAGAAAATTAAAGAAAAGGCAAGGAAAAGGCAAGATATGGCAAGAAAGAGCAAGATAACGCAATGAAAAAGCATAAAAATGCAAAAAAAGGTACAAAAAAGATAAGAAAAGGCAAGAAAAGTGAATGTAAAGGAATAAAAAGGCCATAAAAGGCAAGAAAAGGCAAGGAAAATGATAGAAAAGGAGAGGAAAAGGTATGAAACGGCAAGGAAAGGAAAGAAAACGAGAGAAAAAGGCATGAAAAGTTAAGGAAATGAAAGATAAGGTACAAAAAGGTATAAAAAGGCAAGATAAGGCAAGAAAAGGAAAGAAAAGGAAAGAAAAGGAAAGATAAGGCAAGAAAAGGCAAAACAAGGAAAGATAAGTCAAAAAAATGCAAGAAAAGATAAGGAAAAGGCCAGAAAGGGCATGGAAAAGGCATGTAAAGGAAAGATAAGGCAATAAAAGGCATGAAAAGGAAAGAAAAGGCAAGAAAAGGCAAGATTAGGAAAGAAAAGGCCTGGAAAAGCCATGAAAAGGCAAGGAAAAGACATGAAAATGTAAGAAAAAGAAAGATAAGGCAAGAAAAGGCAAGAAATGTAAAGATACGGAAAGATAAGGCAAGAAAAGGCAAGAACAGGCAAGAAAAGGCAAGAAAAGGCAAGAAAAGGAATGAAAAGGCAAGAAAAGGAAAGATAAGCCAAGAAAAGGAAAGAAAAGGCAAGATAAGGCAAGAAAAGGGAAAGAAAGGAAAGAAAAGGAAAGATGAGGCAAGAAAAAGCAAGAAAAGGAAAGAAAAGGCATGGAAAAGGCTTGACAAGGCAAGATAAGGCAAGAAAAATCAAGATAAGCGAAGAAAAGGAAAGAAAAGGCAAGAAAAGGAATAAAAAGGCAAGAAAAGGCAAGGAAAAGGAATGAAAAGGCAAGAAAAGGAAACATAAGGTAAGAAAAGGTAAGAAAAGGCAAAGAAAAGGAATGAAACGGCAAGATAAGGAAAGATAAGGCAAGTAAAAGGAATGAAAAGGCAAGATAAGGAAAGATAAGGCAAGAAAAGATAAGAATATGCAAGAAAAGGCAAGAAAAGGCAAGCAAAGATAAGGTAAGGCAAGAAAAGGCAAGGAAAAGGAAAGAAAAGACAAGAAAAGGCAAGGAAAGGAAAAAAAGCAAGGAAAAGGAAAGATAAGGCAAGAAAATGGAAGGAAATACAAAAAAGGTAAGAAAAGGAAAGCTGAGTCAAGAAAAGGCAAGGTAAAGCAAGAAAAGGAAAGAAATGGCACGAAAAAGACAAGAAAATATAAGATAAGGCAAGAAAAGAAAGAAAAGGAATAAAATGTCCATAAAAGGCAAGAAAAGGCAAGGAAAATGAGAGAAAAGGAGAGGAAAAGGCATGAAACGGCAAGGAAAGGAAAGAAAAGGAGAGGAAAAGGCATGAAAAGTCAAGGAAGGGAAAGAAAAGGTACTAAAAGGTACGAAAAGGCAAGAAAAAGGCAAGAAAAGGTAGGAAAAGGCAAGAAAAGGCAAGATAAGGCAAGATAAGGGAAGAAAAGGCAAGCAAAAGGAAAGAAAAGGAAAGAAAAGGCAAGAAAGGGCATGGAAAAGGCATGAAAAGGAAAGATAAGGCAAGAAAAGGCATGAAAAGGAAAGAAAAGGAAAGAAAAGGCTAGATAAGGAAAGAAAAGGCGTGGAAAATGGATGAAAAGGCAAGGAAAAAGGAAGAAAATGTAAGAAAAAGCAAGATAAGGCAAGAAAAGGCAAGAAAAGTAAAGATACGGAAAGATAAGGCACGAAAAGGAAAGTAAAGGAATGAAAAGGCAAGAACAGGAAAGAAAAGGCAAGAAAAGGCAAGAAAAAGGAATGAAAAGGCAAGAAAAGGAAAGATAAGGTAAGAAAAGGAAAGAAAAGATCAGAAAAAGGCAAGATAAGGCAAGAAAAGGCAAGATAAGGCAAGAAAAGGGAAGGAAAGGAAAGAAAAGGAAAGATGAGGCAAGAAAAGGCAAGAAAGGGAAAGAAAAGGCAAGGAAAAGGCTTGAAAAGGAAAGATAAGGCAAGAAAAATCAAGATAAGGCAAGAAAAGGAAAGAAAAGGCAAGAAAAGGAAAGAAAAGGCAAGAAAAGGCAAGGAAAAGGAATGAAAAGGCAAGAAAAGGCAAGATAAGGTAAGATAAGGAACCAAAAGGATAGAAAAGGCAAGGAAAATACAAGATAAGGAAGGAAAGGGCAAGAAAAGGTAAGATAAGGAAAGATAAGGCAAGTAAAAGGCATAAAAATGGAAGAAAAGGCAAGAAAAGATAAGAATATGCAAGAAAAGGAAAGAAAAGATAAGATAAGGCAAGGAAAAGGAAAGAAAAGGCAAGAAAAGGAAAGAAAAGGCAAGAAAAGGCAAGGAAAATGCAAGAAAAGGAAAGGAAAAGGCATGAAAAGGCAAGGAAAGGAAAGAAAAGGCAAAAAAAGTTAAGAAAAGGGAAGTTAACGCAAGAAAAGGCAAGAAAAGTAAAGAAATGGAAAGAAAAGGAAAGATAAGGCAAAAAAAGAAAGATAAGGCCAGAAAAGGCAAGAAATGGAATGAAAAGGCAAGAAAAGGAACGATAAGGCAAGAAAGGGTAAGAAAAGGCAAGGAAAAGGAATGAAAAGGCAACATAAGGTAAGATAAGGCAAAAAAAAAGAAAGAAAAGGCAAGGAAATGGCAATATAAGGCAAGATAAGTTAAGATAAGGCAAGGAAAATGTAAGAAAAGGAAAGAAAAGACAAGAAAAGGCAAGATAAGGAAAGAAAAGGCAAGAAAAAGGCAAGGTAAGGCAAAAAAAGGAAAGAACAGGCAAGAAAAGGCATGGAAAACGCATGAAAGGGAAAAAATGAAAAGAAAAGGATAAGGAAAGAAAAGTCAGGATAAGGAAAGAAAAGTCATAAAAAGGCAAGGAAAGGCAAGATAAGGCAAGAAAAGGCATGGAAAAGGCACGAAAAGGCAAGGAAAAAAAATGCAAGATAAGGCAAAAAAAAGGCAAGAAAAGGCAAGAAAAGGAAAGAAAGGGAAAGAAAAGGCAAGAAAAAGTAATGAAAATGCAAGAAAAGGCAAGTTAATGTGAGTTATGGCATGAAAAGCAAAGAAAAGGCAAGGAAAAGGAAAGATAAGGCAAGAAAAGGGAAGGAAATGCAAAAAAAGGTAAGAAAAGGAAAGCTGAGGCAAGAAAAGGCAAGGTAAGGCAAGAAAAGGAAAGAAATGGCACGAAAAAGACAAGAAAAGACAAGATAAGGCAAGAAAAGAAAGAAAAGGCAAGGAAAAGGCAAGAAAAGGCAAGAAAATGCGAGAAAAGGTAAGAAAAGGAAAGAAAAGGTGAGAAGGTTAAGAAAAGGCAAGATAAGGCGCGAAAAGAAAAGAAAAGGCTAGAAAAGGCAAGAAAATGAAAGAAAAGGGAAGGAAAAGGAATGAAATGGCAAAAAAAGGAAAGATAGGTCAAGAAAAAGTAAGAACAGGCAAGGAAAAGGAATGAAAAGGCAAGATAAGGTAAGATAAGGCAAGAAAATTAAAGTAAAGGCAAGAAAAAGGCATAAAAATGCAAGAAAAGGTAAGAAAAGATAAGAAAAGGCAAAAAAAGGAAATAAATGAAAAGAAAAGGCAAGAAAAGTCAAGAAAATTAAAGAAAATGCAAGAAAAATGGAGGAAAAGGAATAAAAAGGCATGAAAAGGCAAGAAAAGGCAAGGAAAATGCAAGTAAAGGAGTGGAAAAGGCATGAAACGGAAATGAAAGGAAAGAAAAGGAGAGGAAAAGACATAAAATGTCAAGGAAAGGAAAGAAAAGGTACGAAAAGGTAAGAAAAGGCAAGATATGGCAAGAAAAGGAAAGAAAAGGAAAGAAATGGAAAGAAAAGGAAAGATAAGGCAAGAAAAGGCAAGAAATAGCAAAAAAAGGAAAGATAAGGCAAAACAATGCAAGAAAAGATAAGGAAAGGCAAGAAAAGGTAGGAAAAGGTAAGAAAAGGCCAGAAGGGGCATGGAAAAGGCATGAAAAGGCAAGAAAAGGAAAGATAAGGCAGGAAAAGGCATGAAAAGGAAAGAAAAGGAAAGAAAAGGCAAGGAAAAGGCAAGAATAGGCAAGATAAGGAAAGAAAAAGCCCGGAAAATGTATGAAAAGGCAAGAAAAGGTAAGAAAAAGAAAGATAAGGTAAGAAAAGGCAAGAAAAGTAAAGATAAGAAAAGATAAGGCAAGAAAAGGCAAGAAAATGAATGAAAAGGCAAGAACAGGAAAGAAAAGGCAAGAAAAGTTAAGAAAACGAAAGATAAGGTAAGAAAAGGCAAGAAAAGTAAAGATAAGAAAAGATAAGGCAAGAAAATGAATGAAAAGGCAAGAACAGGAAAGAAAAGGCAAGAAAAAGGAATGAAAATGAAAATAAATTAAAATAAGGCAAGAAAAGGAAAGAAAAAACAAGGAAAAGGCATGATAAGGCAAGATAAGGCAAGAAAAGGGAAGGAAAGGCAAGAAAAGGAAAGATGAGGCAAGAAACGGCAAGATAAGGCAAGAAAAGGAAAGAAAAGGCAAGGAAAAGGCTTCAAAGGGCAAGATAATGCAAGAAAAGTCAAGATAAAGCAAGAAAATGAAAGTAAATGCAAGGAAAAAGTAAGAAAAGGCAAGAAAAGGAAAGAAATGGAAAGAAAAGGCAAGAAAAGGCAAGATAAGGCAAGAAGAGGGAAGGAAAAGCAAGAAAAGGAAAGAAAAGGAAAGATGAGGCAAGATAAGGTATGATATGGCAAGAAAAGGAAAGAAATGGCAAGAAAAGAAAGAAAAGGCAAGGAAAAGATAAGAAAAGGCAAGAAAAGAAAAGGAAAAGGCATGAAGGCAACAAAATGTAAGAAAAGGCAACAAAAGGAAAGAAAGGGAAAGGAAAAGATAAGATATGTCAGGAACAGGCAAGAAAAGGCAATAAAAAGGCATGAAAAGGCAAGAAAAGGAAAGAAAAGGCAAGAAAAGGAAAGAAAATGCAAGAGAAGGCAAGGAAAATGGATGAAAAGTCACAAAAAGGAAAGATAAGGCAAGAAAAGGTATGAAAAGGCAAGGAAAACGAAAGAAAAGGCAAGGAAAAGGCAAGATAAGGCAAGGAAAAGGAATGAAAATGCAAGAAAAGAAAAGAAAAGACAAGAAAATGTATGAAAAGGCAAGAAAAGGTATGAAAAGTAAAGAATAGTCAAGATAAGGCAAGAAAAGGTAAGGAAAGGAAAGATAAGTTAAGATAAGGCACGATAAGGAAAGGAAAAGGAAAGAAAAGGCAAGAAAAGGAAAGAAAAGATAAGAAAAGGCAAGATAAGTTAAGAAAAGGCAAGAAAAAGGCAAGATAAGGTAATAAAAGGGAAGGAAAGGAAAGATGAGGTAAGAAAATGCAAGATGAGTCAAGAAAAGGCAAGATAAGGCGTGAAAAGGAAAGAAAAGGCAAGCTAAGGAAAAAAAGGCAAGAAAATGCAAGGAAAATGCCTGAAAAGGCAAGATAAGGTAAGCAAAAGCATGATAATGAATAAAAAGGCAAGATAAGGCAAGATAAGGCAAGAAAAGGCAAGAAAGGGAAAGATAAGGCAAGATAAAGCAAGGAAAAGGCATAAAATGCAAGAAAAGGTAAGAAAAGATAAGAATAGGCAAGAAAAGATAAGAAACGGCAAGAAAAGGAAAGAAAAGGAAAGAAAAGGCAAGAAAAGTGAAGGAAAAGGAATGAAAAGGACGAAATAGGCAAGAAAAGGTAAGGAAAATGCATGAAAATGAGAGGAAAGGCATGAAAAGGCAAGGAAAGGATAGAAAAGGAGAGGAAAAGGCAAGGAAAGGAAAGAAAAGGCACGAAAAGGAAAGAAATGGAAAGATAAGGTGAGAAAATGGAAAAAAAAAAGGAAAGATAATGCAAGAAAAGAAAAGGAAAAGGCAAGAAAAGGAATGAAAAGGTAGGAAAAGGCAAGAAAAGGCAGGAAAAGGTAAGAAATGGTAAGAAAAGGCAAGATAAGGCAAGAAAACGCAGGAAAAAGGAAAGAAAAGGCAAGAAAGGGCTTGGAAAAGGCATGAAAAGGCAAGAAAAGGAAAGATAAGGCATGAAAAGGAAAGATAAGGCATGAAAAGGAAAGAAAAGGAAAGAAAAGGCAAGGAAAAGGCAAGAAAAGGCAAGATAAGGAAAGAAAAGGCTTGGGAAAGGCATGAAAAGGCAAGGAAAAGGCAAGAAAAGGTAAGAAAAAGCAAGATAATGTAAGAAAAAGCATGAAAAGGAAAGATAAGGAAAGATATGGCAAGAAAAGATGATATGAATATGAGAAGCACTCATATGATGATTTCCAGTGCCACAACTTAGTGGACTTATTTCCAAGCTTATTTGAGAAAGTTGGACTTAAGTGATATTGTTCAAGTTCATTTTTCTAGGCGGCACAAATTCAAATGGAATTAGAGCACTTGTTCATGTTCTGGAAGGAAATTCCAGCAGCAAAGATCTTGAAGATTCATTCTCTCAAAATTTGGGCATTCTATTTAGGAAGTTTATTTCAGCCATTAGTTTTGATTAGGAAATTATATTCCAAAAACTTTAGGTTTATTTATGCTTGGTAATCAAGTTTGTAGCCTTCCTAAAAGGCAAAGATTTGTTTCCTTTTTTGTTTCCTTTTCCAGCAAGATTTTTAGGAGTTGTTTGATTTAGAATCTCTTTATAATATTGAGCCTATTTAAAGAGGCTTATGGAATGAGATCAAGTAGATTACCTTTGACTATAAATGTGAGCAAGTCTCTCTCTTGGTTCTATGGAACTTACCGAACACAACGGAGTGATTCCATAGTGTTCACCTTTGACTTATCAAGCAGATCTTTATACCGTGTGTGGCGTCATCAATATATCAAGGTTCTTTGTTAAAACTCAAGCAGCGGGTCACGGTCTTAATACCAAGGTTCTTGTTTGGTTGTGGGCATCGGGTCGAGATCTCCATCACAAACTGATCTAGAAGGATCTGGAAATTCAATGCTTCATGGACAGGTCTCGCGCATCGTTGGCGGGGTTCGTATCATTTGGTATCAAAGCTCAAGGTTCTATTTCGGTTCTATCTATCCTTGTAATTTCGTTTTTATCATTAGTTTTCAGTCAGTTGCTCTTATTGTAATCTGAGTTGGAGAAAGAAAAAAAAGAGAAAAAAATCCAAAAAAATGAATGAAAGAAGGAAGCCTACAAAAGAAAAGAAAAGAAAGCTGAACAAAATGCAAAGAAAAAGTTGAAAGGAAATAAAAAAGATGAACAAGAATATGTCCTACTACTACTCACGAAGAAACTTTGAAGATAATGAGTCATTGGCTGATCCAAAGAAGTTTATGGAGGCCATGATGTGTGAGATCAAGAAGTTTCACAAATGGATAGACCGGATTGAGAGCAAACATTCAGAGCAGGTACAAGTTGTTCCTAATGTATGTAGGGATACAAAAGCTCAACAAAGGAAGATTAGGGTGAGAGGTGATAGCACTCATCGAGTTACAGCGTGGGATGATGAAGACAACTGGGAGAAACTTATGTCATTGGCAAGGAAAATTAACTTGCATGCAAGAGAAGGTTGTGAAGTCCAACGTGACAAGATTATTCACACTAAGTACGACATTGAGAATAAGGTATGTGGTTCTGAAGTTGATATGGAAGCTTCTTCTCTTAAAGTTCTTGAAGAGGTTTTGACATGGGAGGAGTTTGGTGAATATTCTATTGATTTATTTGATGGAGATTGCTTTGATGACCATACCATATCACTACTTTACCTACGAGATTTATTTGACGAATCATCTGTGATGGATGTTTTTCACATGAAGAAGGGCATAATTCTTATTGATGGTGGACATGAAGAACTTATTGTTGCTGCTAATGAGGAAGAGGTTCAACCCATATCTTACATGTTTCCAGATTTTCACGTTGAATATGTTGAGCATATTGATTTCTTGGGAGTTGACAAGTTTGATTAAGTTGGTGGTTCACCATTGATAAATTTATGGAATAGTTTGAAGGCTGCAGAAAGGCATATTCGAATAAGTAAGTCTTGGGCGTTGGATTTGGAGATGATATCAGATTGTTTATGTTCCAAGTATCTATTTTGTTGGAGATGAAGTATCAAGTGTAACCACGCCGTTCGAAGACTCAACCTTGTTCCAGCATGGTTGTTAATTTATGGCAGCATGCCATATGCGAGGATTTGAGGACAAATCCCATTCAAGAGGGGGGGAATGATATGAATATGAGAAGCACTCATATGATGATTTCAAGTGGCAATCTGACCAAGTGAGAGAGCACGCACAAAGTGCTTCAAGAGATAACTTAGTGGGCTGATTTCCAAGCTTATTTGAGAAAGTTGGACTTAAGTGATATTGTTCAAGTTCATTATTCTAGGGGGCACAAATTCAAATCGAATTAGAGCACTTGTTCATGTTCTAGAAGGAAATTCCAGCAGCAAAGATCTTGAAGATTCATTCTCTCTAAATTTGGGCATTCTATTTAGGAAGTTTATTTCAGCCATTAGTTTTGATTAGGAAATTATATTCTAGCAACTTTTGGTTTATTTATACTTGGTAATCAAGTTTGTAGCCTGCCTAAAAGGCAAAGATTTATTTCCTTTTTAGTTTCCCTTTCCAGCAAGATTTTTAGGAGTTGTTTGATTTAGAATCTCTTTGTAATATTGAGCCTATTTATAGAGGCTTATGGAATGAGAATAAGTAGATTACCTTTGATTAAAAACGTGCGCAAGTCTTTCTCTTGGTTCTATGGAACTTTCTGAACACAGCAGAGCGATTCCGTCAAGTTCACCTTCGACTTATCAAGCAGATCTTCATACCATTTATGGCATCATCGATATATCAAAGTTCTTTGTTTTAACTCAAGCAGCGGGTCGCGGTCTTAATACCAAGGTTCTTGTTTGGTTCTGGGCATCAGGTCGAGATCTCCATCACAAACTGATCTAGAATGATTTAGGAATTCAATGCTTCATAGACGGGTCTCGAGCATCGTTGGTGTGGTTCATATCAAAAGGCAAGATAAGGAATGAAAAGTTATGAACAGGAAAGAAAAGCAAAGAAAAGGCAAGGAAAAGGAAAGAAAAGGCAAGATAAGGTAAGATAAGGCAAGAAAAGGAAAGAAAGGGCAAGAAAAAGACAAGATAAGGCAAGATAAGGTAAGATAAGGCAAGGAAAAGGCATGAAAAGGCAAGGAAAGGCAAGAAAAGTTAAGATGAGGCAAGACAAGTTAAGATGAGGCAAGATAAGGCAAGAAAAGGAAAGAAAAGGCATGGAAAAGGCAAGATAAGGCAAGAAAAGTAAGAAAAGGCAAGGAAAAGACAAGAAAAGGCAAGAAAAGGCAAGGAAAAGTAAAGAAAAGGCAAGGACAAGACAAGATAAGGCAAGAAAAGGCATGAAAAGGCAAGAAACGGCATGAAAAGGCAAGAAAGGGAAAGAAAAGGCAAGAAAAGGAAAGAAAGGCGAGAAAAGGTAAGAAAAGGAAAAGACAAGACAAGATAAGGCAAGAAAAGGCAAGGAAAAGGCATAAAAAAGGAAGAAAAGGCAAGAAAATGAAAGAAAGGGCGAGAAAATGTAAGAAAGGGAAAGAAAAGGCGAGAAAAGGTAAGAAAAGGAAAGAAAAGGCAAGAAAATACAAGAAAATGAATAATAAGGAAAGATAAAGAAAGAAAAGGCAAGAAAAGTCTAGGAAAACGCAAGAAAAGGCAAGAAAAGGAAAGAAAATGCAAGAAAAGGCAAGGATAATTAATGAAAAGGCACGAAAAGGAAAGATAAGGCAAGAAAAGGTATGAAATGGCAAGGAAAAGGAATTTTAAGTCAAGAAAAGGAAAGAAAAGGAAAGGAAAAGGCAAGATAAGGCAAGATAAGGAAAGGAAAAGGCATGAAAATGCAAGAAAAGAAAATGCAAGAAAATGCAAGAAAATGCAAGACAAGGCAAGAAAAGGCAAGAAAAGTTAAGAAAAGTCAAGATAAGGCAAGAAAAGGCACGAAAAGGAAAGATAAGATAAGGCATGATAAGGCAAGGAAAAGGAAAGCAAAGGAAAGAAAAGATAAGAAAAGGCAAGATAAGGCAAAAAAAAAGGAAAGATAAGGCAAGAAAAGGGAAGGAAAGGCAAGCAAAGGGAAGAAAAGGAAAGATAAGGTAAGAAAAGGCAAGATGAGGCAAGAAAAGGCAATATAAAGCATAAAAAGGAAAGCAAAGGCAAGGAAAAAAAGGCAAGGAAAATGCCTGAAAAGGCAAGAAAAGGAAAGAAAAGGCAAGATAAGGTAAGAAAAGGCAAGATAATGAATAAAAAGACAAGATAAGGCAAGAAAGGGAAAGATAAGGCAAGATAAGGTAAAAAAATGCAAGAAAAGGCAAGAAAAGGCAAGGAAATGGAAGAAAAGGAAAGATAAGGCAAGATAAGGTAAGTAAAAGAAAGAAAAGGTAAGGAAAAAGCAAGAAAAGGCAAGGAAAGGCAAGTAGAGGCAAGAAAAGATAAGATAAGATAAGGCAAGAAAAAGCTAAAAAAGGAAAGGGAAAGGCAAGAAAAGGCAAGAAAAGAAAAGGCAAGGTAAAGGAATGAAAAGGTAAGAAAAGGAAAGATAAGACAAGATAAGGCAAGGAAAGGGATGGAAAGATAAGAAAAGGTAAGATAATGTAAGAAAAGACAATATAAGGCAAGAAAAGGAAAGAAAAGGCAAGAAAAGGCAAGGACAAGGCATGAAAAGACAAGAAAAGGAAAGAAAAGGCTAGAAGATGTAAGAAAAGGCAAGAAAAGGTAAGAAATGGCAAGAAAATGTAAGAAAAGGAAAGATAAGGAAAGATAAGGAAAGATAAAGAAAGAAAAGGCAAGGAAAAGGAAAAGGAATGAAAAGGTAAGAAAAGGAAAGATAAGGCAAGGAAAGCGAAGGAAAAGGAATAAAAAGGCAAGAAAAGGAAAGATAAGGCCAGAAAAGGCAAGGAAAAGGAATAAAAAGGCAAAAAAAGGCAAGATAAGTAAGATAAGGCAAGAAAAGAAAAGAAAAGAAAAGGCAAGGAAAAGGTAAGATAAGATAAGAAAAGGCAAGTAAAAGGTAAGATAAAGCAAGAAAAGGCAAGGAAAAGGCATGAAAATGCATGAAAAGGAATGAAAAAGCAAGAAAAGGTATGAAAGGGCCAGAAAAGGCAAGATAACACAAGAAAATGTAAAAAAATGAAAGATAAGGAAAATAAGGAACGATAAGGCATAGAAAAGGCAAGAAAAGACAAGAAAAGGAAAGACAAGAAAAGGAAAGACAAGAAAAGTAGAAAAGGCATGAAAAGGTAAGAAAAAGAAAAGAAAAGGCATGATAAGGCAAGATAAGGCAAGAAAAGGAAAGAAAAGGCAAGTAAAAGGAAAGGAAAAGGCAAGAAAAGGCAAGATAAGGAATGATAAGGAAAGGTAAGGAAAGAAAAAGCCAGGAAACAGTAAGATAATGCAAGAAAAGTCAAGAAAAAGGCAAGATAAGGCAAGAAAAGGAAAGATGAGGCAAGAAATGTTAAGATGAGCCTAGAAAAGGCACGGAAAAGGAAAGAAAAGGCAAGGACAAGAAAAGAAAAGGCTAGATAAGGAAAGAAATGGCAAGAAAATGCAAGGGAAATGCAAGAAAAGGCAAGAAAAGGAAAGAAAAGGCAAGAAAAGGCATGAAAAGGCAAGATAAGGTAAGAAAAGGCAAGATAAGGAATAAAAAGGCAAGATAAGCCAAGAAAAGGCATGAAAAGGCAAGGTAAGGTAAGAAAGGGAAAGATATGGCAAGAAAAGGCAAGATAAGGCAAGAACATACAAGGAAAAGGCATGAAAAAGAAAGAAAAGGCAATATTTAGCTTTCTCGCTTAATCCAATCCTCCAAGATCAACCCCTTGTTGAGCTTCTCAAAGTACAAAATCAAATGTAGACAATTCAATTTCAAGTTGTCGCTATTCATTATGTCATAATTTATTTACCTTCCAAATTTATCCTTTTAAATTTTCCAATTCCAAACAGACTATTTTTAGTCATCTCTCAAGCTTCCCAAACAGAACCTGTAGATAAGTATTTTAGTGGACAGTTTTGCTCATTTCATCTCAACACATCAAGCTCCTAAGAAACCCATACTATCCTCTCGGTCATTAACAGGGATGACAAACTTTTCATGGATTTAAAACAAATCAATTTAGTTACTTGAACACTTTTTTTCTCTTCCACAACAACCCATTATTTTTCTTTGGTTCATCTGTTGCAAATCAATAAACTTGACCAATACAATTTTTTTCCTTAAAACAAACCAACTTGACACTATTTTTCATTCCAACATGTACTCTCTTTATTTACGTATCAATCCATGACTCTTCTCAGTATATACCAATCAGTATCTCTATGTAAATTAAGCTCTACTTCTCACAGCTTTCTTCTTCTTTGATCTCCAATTTTCTTTTTATCTTTATTTTCTGATGAAGCTTAACGAGAGAAGCTTATGGCCCATTACAGTGAATTAGGTAAATTATACATATCTATCATGGTTAATTATTCACATATAAACCCTCACGAATTTCTCGTGCCCACATTTTACCATGCAAAATTATACAATCAAACTTAATTTAATAGACGTAGGCTTACCAAAATTTTTTGTTTCTGTTAAATTTCAACTTCTCTTCGGTTCCTTTCTTGTTTCTTTTTTTTTCTCCGGTTCTTTTTTTTTTCTGTCTTTCTTTTTCTCATCGGACTACTACAACTTGTTCTACTACCTTTATTTTATAATGTTGAGTGAGTTCATGAATTAGTTTTGTAAGTTGACACGTTTCACTTCTCTTTTATTTGTTGCCACGTCTTAAACCTTTTTTTTTCTGAATATCTCATCATTTCTTCTCTTCTTCTTTTTCTTTGAAGCTTATCCAATTTTATTTTGTTTATTTGGTGTCATTTTCCCAAATTAACCACATATTTACCCTCTTCCTTTATTGCCACGTTTTTCTCTACTTTTTTTTAATCTTATCAATTTTTATATTTAAGATCTTCAATTTTATTCATACCAGATTATATCAAATCATATTTCTAAAATTTCTCCATAATCAATTATCCACCTCTTATTTTAACTTACCACCTCTTATATTTAACTTGCCACCTCTTACCAAATTTCCTCCACTTGCCACGTTTTTATCATTGGATAAATTTAATTTGAGTTACTAAATTTTTGACTTGCTTTCAATTTATGCATCTAGAATATTAAAATATTATCAACTCAATTTCATTATTATTACATCACTAATTATATATATATATATATATAATACACACACACATAGTGTATTCTTATATTATTAACCGACTTAGCATACTGGATTAAATCTAACAAAATTTAATTGACATAGTTGGGTATCATTCACAAGAGAAATTTGAGATAAATCATCAACTAAACAATGACTTAGAAAGAGAAATGAATGAAAAGATTTGACTAGTGAAAATTTGATTTAAGTTAGCTCGAAGAAGGAAAAGTATGTATGGCAAAGTAAATTTTGGATAAAAATATTAATTTCATAATGAGTTTGTGTGAAATTTAATGAGATTATTTGGTTAGTGAAATATGAAATGAAGAAAGCCTAGAGCTGAAAAGGAAGTATGTTAAAGTGATTTAATTGAGAAGTGCAGAATAAAAAAAAATGAAAATACAAGTATATATGGTATAGAATTAGTATGAAGACAAGCTAAAATAAAATTTGGGTTCAAACTTCAGAAAATGCGAGGGAGATGGAAAACTGATATGTGCTTTGATGGAAGTATTTGTAGATACTACTTCATCAAGTAAAATATTAAGAATTTATGTGAACGTTTACAAAATACAAAGATAAATATGTTAAGAACTAAAAAAATCAAAGTGAAAGCTTCGGCATAAGAAATAATAAACTTATTAAAGTATGCTAATAACTTTGAAGATTAAAGATTAAAAAGGGATGGTAATGAGAATAAGAGTGAAGTGAAATTTGTAAAGAGTATGTTTATTTAGAGCTTTGTAAGCTTTGTTCGGCAGTTTGGTGTAATTCATATGATATAATTTGAATAATTGAAAAAAAATGTAGATTATGGAATACCCGAAAAGTAACAAGATTTAACTTATGAAAGAAAATTCTTTGAGGTTTGATGGATGATAAGTTAGTTTGTTTTGAAAGCACGATTGATCAGTATGATGACTATGGAATAAAAAAAAGTTGAAGAAACTTAAGGACAAAGATTATTGTAGGTTGGTAAATATTTTAAAGTAGTTTTGTCAAATTGTAAGATGAATGACATAAGGTCATGGTGCTATTGGAAGAGGACTGATCTTTGGAACTCAGTGTATATGCTACGAGGTATTCATAAATTTGAAGTATTGAAAGGTTATGATAAATTTTAGTTTTGGAAGTGATGAAGTGATATGGTTAATTTTAGTTTTCAACAACCTCATAGATACGTACAATTTTAATAACCAAAAGGTTCTTGGTTGTGTCATAGTGACAAGCAAACCTTTGAGAATTATTGGATCAAAAGTATGTAAGATTTGGTTTTTTTTTTGCTCATAGAATAATTGTTAGTAAGATTACGGAAGATATAGTCTAGGGATGACCCGAATAAGGGTTGACAAGAAGTAGTGAATGTATGACCCAAAAATAGAATTAAGAAAGAAATAATTGTTAGAACTATAAATACAACAAAAGATTTGAGATATATGGAGATAATGAAGATAAAGAGCATTATGCATTAGTAATTTTGATTCTAAAAAAATATGATGAAAAGAGGTAACAGAAGTTATGGCTAGCTTCTTGGTAATGCGAGAAAGTATTAGGTTTAGAATTATGCAAAAGTAGAAATTTATTTGACATGAAATTGAAAACAACAAGTTTGACACTTTGTGAAGTTCTATGTGAGAATTTAACAGAATGATTAGTATTTGTGATCTAACAAGTATGGTCGAGACATAAGACTATTGTACCTTGATGGTTATGTTATTGGAAGAGAAATTCAGAAAATTGGTCAAGTAATTGGTGAAGAACAATTGTATAACAAATAAGTTGTTGAAAGTTTGATCGAAAGGATATACTTCGATTTCATGTATTTTGGATAATTAGAGGGAAAAAAAATTAATGTTAGTCGTAAGGAAATTATAGGACACACATGTGCTTAAGGTATTACATGTGAAAGAGATAATAAATTTTGGAAGAAGATGTAGGCTTTGTTGACTCGTTTGAGAATTTGGAGCACATTGAACTAGTGGCATGTTGCTCTTTGCCATTAAAAAAAGGTTTATACCTTATTTTTGTTTGAAGTCACAAATAGTTAAAATTATTAAATTTAGCATATTAGAAGTGCCAAAAAAAATTTATTTGATAAAAGGGTTTGAAAGTTTAAGAATAGAGAACTTCCTATTTGTAAAGTATGCTAGGAAAAAATATTATTTACAAGCTAAGACAACCTTAGAGATGTAAGAAGAGATGCAACTTAAGTATCCAACTACTAGAATGACCAGTGAGTAAATTTTATTTAAGTAAATTCAGGGACCGAATTTTTATAAGGAGGGAAGAATGTAATATCCAGTACTATTAATAAAATTTGTGTGTGACTTATTAAGTTTTAGACATGACATTAATCTAGAAAAAAATAAAAAATAAAATATGATTTTAATAATTAAATACGATTTACTAACGGTAAATTACATGTCAATTGTGAAGTTGAAAACTTTGGCACTTTATGCAATTGCTATGAAAGCAATTTAACTATATTAAATTAAGATGAAACATGAGGTGGATTAGTTCTATGCACTAATTAGTGTGGCAAGAAAAAAAAAGAGATAAGTTTAGAATTTTAAAAATAAAATAAAATAACGCGGAAAGATAAAAAATGACACCAAGCAAAAATAAGACTAGATAATATTTAAAATAAAAACATGATAAGGGTAAGAAGTAAATATATAAAAAATGTGGCAACAGTTAAAGAAAAGGGAATGAGGAGTTAAAACGTGGCAACTTACCAAATACAATAGAACATAATTACCATTATAAATTATCAGGTGGTGGCAAGAGATGAAGTAGATAAGTTCACCGATAGAAAAAAAAGGGAATGAACACGAAACCAAAGAAGCAGAAAAAGAACGGGAAAAAAAGAGAGGAAGAAAGGAGTGGTTAGCGAGAGATATAAATGGATTTCGGAAAGGTAAGCTCATCTCCTTTATTTTAGGCTACCTTATAGATTTTTCAAGTAAGATTATTAAAAATAAAAGTGAATCAGATTTGTCCAATATGTTCTGACTTACGTTGAATTATTATGGAAATAGAATAACAACTCAAGTTAGGTAATTTGGTGTTTAAAATGTCTATTTATCTGTTTAATTAGGATAACAAATAAAAGGGGGGGAGGATGAACGTTTGGGATGGTTTATTTCTGAGTAATTAAAGAAATAGCAAGTATGATGAATTAAATAAAAAAGTTTGTAATATTTAGTCTCATTAGAAACAAGTTACAGAAAAAGGGAAGATAAGAAAAAGAAGAAGATTATGACGAAAGAAAAGGATGAAATGTTAGAGGTAAGTTTTTCAAATGAGATTAATTATCTTTTAGAAAGAGTATCAAGAGGCAAAGTTAATCAACCTAATAGAAGATGTGATTGAGTGTTTGAAAAATCAGCGGATATGTGTGTATGTATAATGGAACAGGTTTGTAGAAAAGATGAAGCGAGAGCCTAAGTAAATTAATTAAGCTGGAATGTTGATATTTGAAGTAATATAATAAGATGAATTTGAAGAACCGTTGGTATACAATTGATTAGCAAATTATTTGAATTATATTCAATCAATTAGAGATATTGAAAGAACTACTATTTGATTACGTAGGTATATGTACCTAGAAAACTAAGGAGCTGTTGTTAAGTTAATTAAAATCATATGAGGAAAATAAGGAGGATTATTGAATAAGAGAGGAAAGATCGAAATTAATTAAGGTTCGCTGGGGAATTTAACATGTCCGATGGAAACGTTGGTGAAGATAGAAATATGGGTTTGTGAAGTGCTTGAAATTAAATTAGTGGAACCAACCAAATTATTAAAATAATTAATTGGCAAGGTGGACCGAGAAAGAGAGAACGAATCTACTTAGTCGAATACTTATTATTTACTAAGGAGAAATAGATTAAAAGGTATTAATGGAACTAAAAAAAAATGTTGTTTCTTAGTTTGTGAGAGAAATATGATATGGAATATGACAGGTTTTGGAATACATACCACGAAGCTTTGGAAGAATATTTTGTGAATATTCGAGAGGTTCGATGATCCAAGATAATTTGACAAGCCAAAATCGGTAAACAAATAATATGTGACTCGTGCTTTCTTTGGCACACTCTATTTATTTGTCATGATCTAAATTTGGTACTTTGAGTGTATATTGTGCATTTTCCATATGAGCATTATGATGTGACATTATGACTTGTAAGAGTTTGGTTAATTCAGCCCAGATGGGGCACTGTATATGTTTGATTCGTTAAAACCTATGGATTTGATTGATATAGAAGTCTATATGATACGGTTGCCTACGGCGGGCAGAACTATTTGGCCGATGAGGTTGGTCTGATATGATATGGTTGCCTACGGCGGGCAGAACTATTTGGCCGATGAGGTTGGTCTGATATGATATGGTTGCCTACGGCAGGCAGAACTATTTGGCCGATGAGGTTGGTCTGATATGATATGGTTACCTACGGCGGGCAAAACTATTTGGCCGATGAAGTTGGTCTGATATGATATGGTTGCCTTCCGGCGGGCAGAACTATTTGGCCAAGGAGGTTGGTTGATATGATATGGTATCCTCGTGTTGGAGAGGGAGTGACACGATTTAGATTCTGCCAAATATTCGTCGAGTGCTGTGGTTTGATTTTGGAATTATGTGTTCATGTGGTTTGGTATGGGACGTTGCATAGTTTGCTCATGTTTCTGTGCCTTTGTGATTATATGTTAATATTTGGTCATCTCGTAAGTATGACTTTATGATATTGTACATATCTGCATGATTCAATTGTCATGTTAGTCATATGAATGTGTTAGGTATATTTGTGCATTGAGTGGCTAAATAAATTATGATGCATATGTTATTTGTTTACGGGGTATTCCAAAACACTCACCCCCCTCTCACTAGTTTTGCAGGAACTCGTACACCAGTTGTGTTGGTCTGAAGATCTATTCTGATCGTGTCTAGTCCACTTTGTTCTTCAGGACTGGTCTTGGGATCTCTGGTTTGTATTTTGCTCTTTGATCTAGAAGCTCCGTAGTTACACAATTCATTTTGATCTTGGGATAAATGTAAATACTAATTATCATCTTGAATTTGTAAACATGTATGATTTGTAAAGTTAAAATACGCATGAGGCTAGCTAGACTCATTATATTTTTTAAACAGATTAGGGTCTAGCGCCGATCACCGACCACCAATTCGGGTCGTGACAGACGTGGTATCAGAGCATAGGTTTGAGTGAGATATGGTTTTGAGCTATAGGATAGAGCCTTGTTTGAAACATCATGTCAAGTATCTGAAGTTATGCTACGGAGCATAGGACTCCTCATATCTTTGTGTCCCTTATATCTGTGTCGGTTGTTTATGCTTTATATTTTATTTTGTGTCAGGAGATTTATTTATGTTTGAACATGATGGTGTGATGAATTGGAACGTTATGCACCTAAATATTATTTGAGAAGTTTGTGTTTGACATTCTTATATGAGAAATTTTTGTGATGCATTCTTGTTATCACAAGGCATTCACTCTACATTATGGTGAGAATTCGTGTATCATTTGTATATGTATTCCTTTGAAGAGCCCATTTGAGTATATATATTTATATATATAAAAATCCTTTCTTGGGTGAGATTTTGATGAAGTGACTGATCACCACTTTGTCCAAATCATCTAAACACCCTTATATATTTGATTTCTTACAATGTATATTGGGCCATTGGTTTGAGTTCCACCAAATGTTTGAGTTATTTCTTTGTGAACTCTTCTAATTCGTTTATCTCTGCATTGGGAATCTGCTTTGAGTTTAAATTTGTTTGAAATGATGAATTTATGAACATTGTTATGTGGAAGGAGAATATTTGAGAAACTAAGCTATACATGTGCTTGAGAATTTAAAGTAATATGAGTAATTATTGAATTAAGATATATGAGAGTAAATTACAAGTAAAATTACAATGACAACTTTGAATACTTTGAGGGAGCTAAGATTCATTATAAATTTTGGTTTTAATTATGGTTATGTATTTTAGCAAAGATAATTTTTGGTAAGATAATTTGCACAATGGTTGGTGACAAGTTAGTCGAACAATATAAAGCATAAATGGTCAATAATTTTGACAAAATTATAAAATATACCTATTGGTTCGACAAAAATTTCAGAGGCTAGATAGAAGCCTTCTAAATTTGAGTAAATTTTTTTCTGTGTAATCAGATAATGATCTGATGCATATAACCTAAGTTTTGAAGAATGTGAGATAGAGTTATAACATAAAATTTTGATAATCGACAAATCAGTTAGCATATAGCAAGTCTGTCACGACCCAAATTTGTGGTCGGTGACCGGCGCTAGATCATGTCATACTTAATATAATAAACCATAACCTAGCAAGCCTCAAATTATAATACATCATTCTTATTACCAGGATTATCAACACACTTTTTTTTCACAACATTATTTTTTCAAACAAACATATTTATCATGTCCAAAATCTGGTAGGCATTGGAGTACACATCTCTAACGTCATATCAAACTCATCCTTTTAAAACATAAACATAAATTTATACATACATTACATATTAACATTTAGCTAAGATCATATGTCAAAGACCAACAAATATGTATAATGGAGCGACCTAGATTACAAAGACAAAGACCATCCAGAGACCTTTGAACGCATCCCGAGAAAGAAAGACAAGGGGCTGAACTCGGATGAAAAAGCTTCTTCAGATGCAAACCACGGTTCAAATCTCTTCACCTGTGGATTGAAGTAAGGGATAAGTGCTTTGAAATACTTAGTAAGCAAATATTATAAGTAACATGTATTTAACAAACTAGTCGTTCCCATCAAACCCAACCAAATACTAACACACAACTACGACAACAAAAAACCACTTCACAGATAAGGTCATCAAAGAATTCACGTATCACACGCAATCAAGATTTCAGATAGACTTTCATAGAATATATACCATAATTCGGATGAACTTCAGATAGGTCTAGATAGTGTCACTCCCACACCGACACGAGGATACCATATCTTAAAGGCGCCATCAGAAACCAACCCCGCCGGCCAAATATCATATCGTATGCATATCCAATGTATCCTCAGAATATGTGCACATATGCCAACATCCCCGGTTGGTCACGGGTAGACCTCATCATCCACCATCACACAAATCATATACCAAACTTTTCAAAATTTACATACATACACAGACAATCCAAAAATAACCTCAAATATCAAATAGACCAAAACCAAACCCAATACCACATTTCAAATTATGCAAAAGTACGCCAAATAAAGCACATCACCCACGTCTAGTTAACTAAACACATGTTACAAAGAATATCCACTTACAAAACAATGGTTGCTTAAACCGCTCAAAGAGAAGCTTCTTGCTTCGTTCTACAACTCGTGGCACTCGGATTCAAACATCGGTTAACTAGTCAAAAGAATAATTAACCACTAACATTACCCACCTCTCTAGCATGTAAATATGTCTTAGGAAACATAAAACTTTATTTCTTAATTTTTAATTTCTGTCACTAGAAATACTTAATCTAATCCGTACCAATTATACAAAATACATAACATTCATCTCTTTCTAATTATTCTCGGTTTATTATGACTTTCACGTTTTCTTCTTCATCTTTTTTTTTCTCCTCTTTGGACTAGCTTGCTTACCTATTCTTTTAATTCTAACGGTAGTTATTAAGCATAGCAAAGTGGTCAATAATCAGACTAATTAAATTTGTCAATTTCCTATTTAACTACATGCCGTGAGTTTATTGTTTGAATGATATTGTCCATGTTCTAATTAACTTAAATCATATGTGTCTAAAACTAATTCCAGCTCAACTATTCAATAATTATCTTGGTCGTAGTCCAACTATGCCATCTACCATAAGTAGTTACAGCCATGTTCAAGTAAATATCATTTAATCATGCAAACGTTACTGTACTTTTACGTCCAAATAATTAATTTATCTAACTCACCAATTCCTTAATTAGGTATTTGACTATGCTCAAATATTTACTCTACTCCACTGTAAGATTAAGATTTTCAACTTAATTTACTTACCATATGTTTATTTACAATACGTTAAATTTCAATTTCCCTTAATAATAATTCATTTGCTTTAACTAACAGAGATAAGCCCTTACCTGACCAGATTTTCTTTTCCTTTACTGTGTTCTTCTTCCCTCTAATTTATCTTCCCTTTCTTTTTTTCCGATTTCCTTTTTTTTGTTCATTTTAGTGGAAAGGATAAAGTAAGTAATTTATATTACTTACAGTAAGTTTCAACAGCCTCTGACTTTTCTTTTCTTGCTTGGTGTCAACAATTATGCCACGTTTTCTTTTTGATCTTATCATCTTTTTTTTTACTTTCTTCTGTTGTTATCTTGTTAAAATTATCCAAATTCAATTCCATCTCTTTTTCTATTCTTTCTGTTAATAACATAACCAACTCATGATTTTCTTCCTTTTATATTTTAATTTCTTATGCTCTTATCTTTGTTTCATAAGATTATCCAAATCTAACTTGATCCCTATTTTATTGGGTAGGCTACCTTCTTTCATACCATATATATATATATATTTGTCTAACTAGGACTCTCCCTTTTTTTTCATACCTTATATATATATATATATATTTTTTCCTTATCCAATTCTACAAGCTAAAATTCAACTAGCTCTTAATCCGTCTCAGAATTATCTACAAATCTTGTCACTGGACAGCTAAATATACTTTGCTTAATTTATCGAACATAATATGGCTAATTATCAGATTGAATAGTAAATTCAAAATTGAGGTTAACTTAAATGAAATCACATAACAAATATTTCCAATACTGACAAAATCAGACCTATATCAAAGCACCTTAAATTCTTAAATCACAAATTTGTTCCAGCCATCACAAAACTCAAATAACAAAATTATGGATCTAGGTGTTATGAATCCAGAAAAATTAGAATCACTTAATTTGAAGTCCCAATTAGGAAATTATGCCTATTTTATCGAACGACGACGGACTAAGCCAAAACCCTTCCAAAACCAACCTTATTTTGTTGAAACCAATTTCGTAGAAGGGTGAGGATATCACAGTCTCCCCTCCTTATAAAATTCGGTCCCCGAATTTGCAAAATGGAAAGCTAACTTACTTGTCATGCAAATAGATGTGGGTACTTCATTTTCATCACTTCCTCCATTTCCCAAGTTGCCTCAGCCAATGAACGATTTGCCCATTTAACCTTGACCATCGGAAGCTCTCTATTCCGAAGCTTCCTGACTTCACGATCCAATATTCTTATTGGATTCTCTTGATATGTCAAATCTCCACTTATCTGTCACGACCCAAATCTGTGGTCGGTGACCGACGCTAGACTTTGACTCCTTTAATCAAAAAAATAAATCTAGCCAGCCTCTCACGTATTAAATTTATAATCATAAGTATTTAAACGTAAAATTATGACTTAATGATCTTTAGTTTCATATTCCAAATTTACAAAATATAAGCCACGCTTTTTCTTTATTATACATACTTCCAAGATCAAAATAAATCATGTGACTATGGAGCTTCTAGATGAAAGAGCAAAATACAAACTGGAGACCTCGATGCAAATCCTGGAGAACAAATCGGACTTGGTACAATCAGAGTAGATCTCCGAACTAATACAACTCGTGTACGAGTTCCTGCAAAACTGGTGAGAGGGGGGATGAGTGTTTTGGAACACTCAGTAAACAAATAAGATATGCATCGCAATTTATTTAGCTACTCAATGCACAAACATACCTAACACATGCATATGACTAACATGGCAATTGAATCATGCAGACATTTAGATTATCATAATGTTTTATTTACCAGATGACCAAATATTAACATATAATCACAAAGGCACAGAAATATGAGCAAACTACGCAACGTTCTATATCGTCACGTTATTTGACACATGACACATAATTCAATTATCATATAAAAGAGCTGACGAACATTCGGCAAGATCTAGATAATGTCACTCCAACCCCGACACGAGGATACCATATCTCAAAGGCGCCATCAGAAACACACCCCGCCGGCCAAACAGATCATATCAGAATCCATTGTATCCTCAGTATATGTGCACATATGCCAACATCCTCGGTTGGTCACGGGTAGATCTCTGCCTACTAGACGTCCATATCACAGAGCAGAGCCGTCCATATAACAGACTTTCATATCATAACAAATTCATAGACTCCCAAAATATATCAAACATATCTAGTGCCCCCCTGGGCCAGATTACACAAACATTCACAAATCATAATGCCATACAAATGCTCATATGACGAATGTACAAATGCACTCACATTACCATATTCAAATCATGACAAATAAATAGAGTGCGCTAAAGAAAGCACGAGTCACATATTATTTGTTTACCAATTTTGGCTTGCCCAATAATTTGCTCCGGTCGTCCTCTAACAAAATATCTTCCAATTATTCTCATATATCACAATACCTGCCCATTAGAAATTGACTCCCTCTTTAACCACCCAACAAGAGCAATACATTTTATAATAAATCTATTTCCTTCGTAATCACTATTTCACACATTCCAATTTTTCACTCACTAAGCACCTTGGTCATTAACTATGTTTTGTTTAACTCCTTCATCTTTCTCATACAAATTGTGTCAACTGTAACACAAGTTCCAACATCAAACTAGTGTAATTCTTCTTTGGTAACTTCTGCGATATTTACTCTTTCTGGTCCTATTAAACCCAAGGTCAATATCTATTCAATCTTCTTCCAAATTAAATACTTGTTTCAATATATTATTTCGGCTACATTAATTACAATTTCTAATCCTACCGGACATGATACTACACAGTATATCCATCAACATTGCTAACTTTTACTCACCTTTTCATTAAAATATCCTCGGTTCATTGCTTTTGACCATTCTTATTCTTTTCATTTTGTTTTTAGTTTCCTTATATTTTTCTTATTCTAATCATGGTCACGGTTGAACCTTGATTACTGATAATATTTTTAATTCATCCAATTCTGGAAACTAATCTAACTAATCACACGCATCAATATTTTTAAATTTACCTTCCACTTCTCTCTTTTTTTCTCGGTTGGCTTCATCTTCTTTCATTTTCTTTTCTTGCTTCCTTTACTTTTCTTTCCTGACTTCCTTCTTTCACTTCCGTTAACTTTGTATTTTTTTTTATTGGTTCGGTAGAAGGTTTGAGAATGAGCAACTTCTATTCATTCCACTAAATTATAACCTTTGACCGACTCTTACTTTACCGCCTTTTTGTTTGTGCCTTGGTGTAATTTGTGGATGTGATCAAGGAATGTCTCCACTAATCCAATTTATATTGGACATCAAGTTTTCGTGGCCAGCTGATTATTTGCCACGTTCACCATTTCTTTTCCTATTTACTTTATTTTAATATGTTTGGTGCAAATTGTTGGAACCATCCTTAATTTTCCCGAAAATCATCTCATTGTAAAATGGGACATATATAATTTCGTGGCCAATTCCATTAGCTGCCACATTTGCTATTCTAATTTTTTTTATAGCTTATCCTATTTTATTTTATTATTCTTTATCTACTAAAAATGGTTAGAAACTTATAGAATTCAGATTTTTTTCCTTACTACTAATTAAATTGCTTCCTCGTATAAATTTATCAATCGATCAACATTTCTTATACATCGGGTTATCGAATTGACCATAGTCATCAATCGGTCTAATTATATTTAAATCTTAGAATATCTGAATCACTAGTTAGCATTAATATTTTTCGACATAGTAGTATATTTTTATCTTATGAAATAATCTAGCATACTTGATTAAATCTAATTAAGTTTAAGTAAAATAGTCGGGTATTACATTCTCTCCTCCTTATAAAAATTCGGTCCCCGAATTTATTCAGACAAAATTTTCTAACTTGTCATTCTAATAGTTGGATACTGAAGTTGTATCTACTGTTAAATCTCCTCTTTTCCAATACTTTTAATATTTCTGATTAAAATTTTTTTTTTTAGCTCTTTCAATATGCCAATTTTACTATTTGTTGCTTCAGACAAGAGTAAGGTATATCAATTTGTCTGATGGCTAGATGTGACTTTAACATGACAATGTTACAATTGTATAGGAAAATTCAACATGCCAATAGCTCAATTGACTCCAAATTTTCAAACGAGTCAATCTATCTAGGATTGAGTTTTTACGTTCTTCCAAAGTCATTGTCTCTTCTGCATTTGAGACTTTGAGCATTCTCACATTAGAATTCATATCCTCTTATCTTCAAACTAATTAATGGAATTGTTCTAAAAAAAATTTATAAATGACCTTAGTTTACTTATTCATCTCTCAACCTATTTCAAACTCACTTATACCCCTTTTGTAGAAAGAAGTTCAATTGCCTTTTCCTAATAACACCAAATAACTTATCAAATGACTTATTTTTCTCACTTTAATAGATCACAAAATTTATCGTCAAATTTTCTCATATTAACTATAGTTTTTACCAAAAGTTAGAATATACTAGTCTCTTTATCATATAGGCCAATATAAAACCCGCATGTTATAATGTTAGATCTTTCAAAACACATTCTCCCTTTCTTAGTAATACATTGAGCAACATGTGTTTTCTTAGTGAAATTGCATTTGCTTCCATCTCTAAACCTTATAAACAACATTAGTGTTTTGCTATATTTTTCAAAGTATTTCAAATCGAAGTAATTCTTCGATCAAAGTTTTAACAACTTTTTGTTATACAATTGTTCTTCTAATTCCACCAATTACTTTGACCCTTTTTTTTAATCCAATACCATAACCCTAATCATAAAGGGTATATTGATCTTATATCTCGATCATACTGGTTAATTCACAAACACTGATCATTCCATCAAATTCTCACACATAACTTCAAAAAGTTTCAAACTTATTATTTTCAATTTCATGTCACATACATTTCTATTTTTGTGTAATTCTAAACCTATTACTTTCTGACATTACTAAGAAGTTAGTCAAAACTTCTATTATCTCTTTCCATCATTTTTCTTTGATTCATACTTCCTTATTTGTAATGCTTAAACTTTATTATCCCCATACCTCAAATCTTTTGTTATACTTATAGTTCTTTGACTAAATTTCTCTTCTTTTTTTTTGCCATACCTTTGGTAGTTCTACCGAACCCTTATTCAGATCATTC
This sequence comes from Hypericum androsaemum, assembly GCA_963995505.1. Classification (NCBI taxonomy): domain Eukaryota; kingdom Viridiplantae; phylum Streptophyta; class Magnoliopsida; order Malpighiales; family Hypericaceae; genus Hypericum; species Hypericum androsaemum. The sequence continues at coordinate 6,463,159 of OZ023197.1, forward strand.
ATGGACCATATTTTTACAATTTTACTAACATTTATTCAGTCAGCCCAAAAATGTCAAAATCTTACATACATTTGATCTATTAATTCTTAAAGTTTTGTTTGTCAGCATGACACAACTAAAAGACTTTTGGTTCTTAAAGTTGAATGTATCTATTGGGTTGCTGAAAAACTAAGCGTCTAAACCTCTCCAACAACAAACCGTATCATTTTACCATCTCTAAAACTCAAAATTTTTCATAACCTTCTAATACTCCAAATCCACAAATGCTTTGTCACACCTACTTGTCTCTTAACAATCTTTTTCTTTATCACCTATACTTTGACAAGGTTAAATTTATCATATAACTTGTAGTTCCATGAAGTTCACAATGTCAGTTATAATATCTTCATGTGCTCTTCTAAATTATCCATATACACCAAATATTTCCATAAAATTATTAACTTATCTCTCATATGCTTGAGCACTCGAATTATAATTCTTATCATAAATTTTATCTTGTGAGTTGACCAAATATCATATCGCTACATCTTAATGCATACATTAAGTTCTAAAAGTTATGTTGACTACAACATCTTCGATTGGTACCATGATCTTGTGCCATTTTTATAATCAAATAAAAATATCACAAAATATTTTTGAACCTATAAAAATTCTTATTTATCAAGTTTGCTCAACTCTTTTCCTCGAATAAAGTTATACTTAATAGTGGTCCAAATGTTAACACTTTTCTCATTAAAGAGTTATCATATTACTCGATCTTCCAAATACAAACTAGTTCATCATCCACCAAAACTTCTCAATAATTTTCTTTCATAAGCTAAATCTTGTCACTGTTCGAGTTTTCCATAACCTACATACTTTTCACTTATTCAAATTATATCATATGAGTTACACCAAATTGCTAATCAAAGCGTCAAATCTCCAAATACACATAATCTTTGCAAATGTCACTTCATTCTTATTCTCATTTCGATCTTTTTTTTTAATCTTTAAAAATTACTAGCATACTTCAATGAGTCTATCATACCTTGTGCCATAGTTGTCACTTTGATTCTTTAGTTCTTAACATATTTATCTTAGTAATTCGTAGATATTCAACATATATATATTTTTATAACCACATAAATATTAAGAATTTACATGATGGAGTAAAATCTGCAAATACTCCCATCAAAGCATATACCATTTTTCAATTCCCTAGCATTTCTAAAGTTTGAACCCAAATTTTATTGCAACTTCTCTTCATACTAATTCAAATTTTGTGACTATTAAGTCAATCATATCTTGTCACTTCATATCCCCAAATTTTGTACAATCCAACATATGTTTCAAATTCTACATACTATGTGCTCTCCTATTCTCATATTTCTTTATCCCTTGATTTTGAGAAAAATATTCTTTATTATATTTTCTTTTCTGACCTTACGTTGTCTGAAACTCATATTTTACAAGTCAAATTTTTTTTGTTCATTCCTCTCTTTGAGTCATTGTCTAACTGATGATTTATCTGAAATTTTTTTTTCTTGTACAGATAACATTTGCTTTCCGCTATCTTATAGAGCTATCTTATAAAATTATTTGCTTTATGTCAGAATTCTATCTCACATATTCTTCAAGACTTAGATTATATGCATCAGATCATTATCTGATTACACAGAGAAACGTTACTCAAATTCAAAAGGCTTCTCTATAGCCTCTGAAGTCTTTTGTCAAACCAATAGGTATAATTTATAGTTTGGTCAAAACTATTGACCTTATAGGCTTTATGTTGTTTGATTACCTTACCTATAACCATTGAGCAAATTATCTCATCAAAAGTCCATCAAAATATCTCTTTCCCAAAATCCATAGCCATAATTCAAATCAAGATTCATTCTCAATTTTAACTTACTCAGAGTATTCAAGGTTGTAAAAGCAATAACTTAATTCCATATAACTTAATCTCATAATTTCATCCATAATAAATCTCATATTACTTTATATATATTTCCTTAAATCCCAAAGCACACTTGCAACTTATTTTCTCATATATGCTCCTTCCATATAACATCGTTCAGAATTTCCTCATTTTCAAACAAATTTAAACTCAAAAGTAGATTCTCAATGCACAAATAAATAAAATCGAAGAGTTCACAAAGATATAACTCAAACATTTGGTGAGACTCAAACCAATGGCCCAATATACATAGAAAGAAATCAAATATATAAGGGTGTTTAGATGATTTGGACAAAGTGGTGATCAGTCACTTCATCAAAATCTCACCCAATGAAGGATTTTCATATATATAAATATATATACTCAAATGGGCTCTTCAAAGGAATACATATACAAATGGTACAAGAATTCTCACCATAATGTAGAGTGATAATAAGAATGCATCACAAAAATTTCTCATATAAAAATGTCAAACACAAATATCTTACATCTCAAGCAAAGCATAGTTTCCAAATTTCATATTCATCACACCATTATTATCAAACAAAAATAACTCTTCGTTGACACAAAAGAGATTACGACACGAACGAATGACATAAATGAAAAGGATGCAAGGATATGGGAAATCCTATGCTCCGTAGCACAACTTAAGATACTTGACACGATAATTCAAACAATGCTCTAACCTAGAGCTCTGATACCAAGTCTGTCACGACCCAAATCTGTGGTCGGTGACCGGCGCTAGACTTCGACTCCTTTAATCAAAAAAATAAATCTAGCCAGCCTCTCACGTATTCAAATTTATAATCATAAGTATTTAAACGTAAAATTATGACTTAATGATCTTTAGTTTCATATTCCAAATTTACAAAATATAAGCCACGCTTTTTCTTTATTATACATACTTCCAAGATCAAAATAAATCATGTGACTACGGAGCTTCTAGATGAAAGAGAAAAATACAAACTGGAGACCTCGATGCAAATCCTGGAGAACAAATTGGACTTGGTACGATCAGAGTAGATCTCCGAACTAATACAACTCGTGTACGAGTTCCTGCAAAACTGGTGAGAGGGGGGATGAGTGTTTTGGAACACTCAGTAAACAAATAAGATATGCATCGCAATTTATTTAGCTACTCAATGCACAAACATACCTAACACATGCATATGACTAACATGGCAATTGAATCATGCAGACATTTAGATTATCATAATGTTTTATTTACCAGATGACCAAATATTAACATATAATCACAAAGGCACAGAAACATGAGCAAACTACGCAACGTTCTATATCGTCACGTAATTTGACACATGACACATAATTCAAATATCATATAAAAGAGCTGACGAACATTCGGCAAGATCTAGATAGTGTCACTCCAACCCCGACACGAGGATACCATATCTCAAAGGCGCCATCAGAAACCAACCCCGCCGGCCAAACAGATCATATCAGAATCCATTGTATCCTCAGTATATGTGCACATATGCCAACATCCCCGGTTGGTCACGGGTAGATCTCTGCCTACTAGACGTCCATATCACAGAGCGGAGCCATCCATATAACAGACTTTCATATCATAACAAATTCATAGACTCCCAAAATATATCAAACATATCCAGTGCCCCCCTCGACCAGATTACACAAACTTTCACAAATCATAATGTCATACAAATGCTCATATGACGAATGTACAAATGCACTCACATTACCATATTCAAATCATGACAAATAAATAGAGTGCGCTAAAGAAAGCACGAGTCACATATTATTTGTTTACCGATTTTGGCTTGCCCAATAATTTGCTCCGGTCGTCCTCTAACAAAATATCTTCCAATTATTCTCATATATCACAATACCTGCCCATTAGAAATTGACTCCCTCTTTAACCACCCAACAAGAGCAATACATTTTATAATAAATCTATTTCCTTCGTAATCACTATTTCACACATTCCAATTTTTCACTCACTAAGCACCTTGGTCATTAACTATGTTTTGTTTAACTCCTTCATCTTTCTCATACAAATTGTGTCAACTGTAACACAAGTTCCAACATCAAACTAGTGTAATTCTTCTTTGGTAACTTCTGTGATATTCACTCTTTCTGGTCCTATTAAACCCAAGGTCAATATCTATTCAATCTTCTTCCAAATTAAATACTTGTTTCAATATATTATTTCGGCTACATTAATTACAATTTCTAATCCTACCGGACATGATACTACACAGTATATCCATCAACATTACTATTTTTTACTCACCTTTTCATTAAAATATCCTCGGTTCATTGCTTTTGACCATTCTTATTCTTTTCATTTTGTTTTTAGTTTCCTTATATTTTTCTTATTCTAATCATGGTCACGGTTGAACCTTGATTACTGATAATATTTTTAATTCATCCAATTCTGGAAACTAATCTAACTAATCACACGCATCAATATTTTTAAATTTACCTTCCACTTCTCTCTTTTGTTCTCGGTTGGCTTTATCTTCTTTCATTTTCTTTTCTTGCTTCCTTTACTTTTCTTTCCTGACTTCCTTCTTTCACTTCCGTTAACTTTGTATTTTTTTTTACTGGTTCGGTAGAAGGTTTGAGAATGAGCAACTTCTATCCATTCCACTAAATTATAACCTTTGACCGACTCTTACTTTACCGCCTTTTTGTTTGTGCCTTGGTGTAATTTGTGGATGTGATCAAGGAATGTCTCCACTAATCCAATTTATATTGGACATCAAGTTTTCGTGGCCAGCTGATTATTTGCCACGTTCACCATTTCTTTTCCTATTTACTTTATTTTAATATGTTTGGTGCAAATTGTTGGAACCATCCTTAATTTGCCCGAAAATCATCTCATTGTAAAATGGGACATATATAATTTCGTGGCCAATTCCATTAGCTGCCACGTTTGCTATTCTAATTTTTTTTATAGCTTATCCTATTTTATTTTATTATTCTTTATCTACTAAAAATGGTTAGAAACTTATAGAATTCAGATTTTTTCCCTTACTACTAATTAAATTGCTTCCTCGTATAAATTTATCAATCGATCAACATTTCTTATACATCGGGTTATCGAATTGACCATAGTCATCAATCGGTCTAATTATATTTAAATCTTAGAATATCTCAATCACTAGTTAGCATTAATATTTTTTGACATAGTAGTATATTTTTATCTTATGAAATAATCTAGCATACTTGATTAAATCTAATTAAGTTTAAGTAAAATAGTCGGGTATTACATTATCTCCACTATCTGTGGCTCCAAAACATGAGTAGGATCGTGCAAATATCGCTTAAGCATAGAGACATAGAACACTGGATGAATATGTGGCAAGGATGGTGGCAAAGCCAATCGATATGCCACTGGTCCAACTCGCTCCAAAATCTCCAATGGGCCAATATATCTAGGACTGAGTTTGCCCCTTCTTCCAAACCTCATTGTTCCCTTCATAGGTGAAACCTTGAGGAAAACATGTAGTCCCACATCAAACTCAATATCCTTTCGTCTCTTGTCTGAGTATGACTTTTGCCGACTCTGGGCTGTTTCTAGCCTTTGTCGAATCAACTGTATCTTCTCATTGGTTTCTTCTACTAAGTCATTACCCAATAGTTGTTTCTCACCAACCTCATTCCAACATAACGGAGATCTACATTTTCTTCCATACAAAGCTTCATATGGAGCCATCTTGATACTTGATTGGTAGCTATTATTATAAGCAAACTCCATCAATGGCAAATAGCGAGCCCAACTTCCTCAAAAATTAATGACACAAGTTCGCATCATATCTTCTAATATCTGAATAACATGCTCAGACTGGCCATCTGTTTGAGGATGAAAGGCCGTACTCAAATCCAAACGAGTTCCAATAGCCTCCTGAAATTGCCCCCAAAAGCTTGATGTGAAATGAGTTCCACGATCAGATACAATTGAAACTGGTACACCATGAAGGCGAATAATTTCATCCATAAATATCTGAGCAAACATACTTGCATCATATGTACTCTTTATTGGTAAAAAATGTGAAGATTTTGTCAATCTGTCTACAATAACCCATACTGCATCATAACCTTTGGAAGTAGTTAGAAGCCCTACTAACAAATCCATTGTTATCTGCTCCCACTTCCACATTGGAATCTCAAGAGGTTGTAGTAATCCAGAAGACCTCTGATGCTCTGCTTTAACCTGCTGACAGGTCAAACACTTTGAAACAAACTTTGCAATGTCCTTTTTCATACCTTGCCACCAATAATTGCTTCTCAAATCATGGTACATTTTTGTAGATCCAGGGTGCATACTGTAGACCGCTCGGTGTGCCTGAGGCAATAATTCCTTTCTTAGATCTCTAACATCAGGGACAACCGCTCGAGAACCAAAATACAAGATACCATTAGCACTAAGTCAAAATTTAGGTAATTCACCCTGCTCAACTTGTTCCATCATCATAATAACCTCTGGATCCTCCCATTGCAATTCCATAACCCGTCCTCGTAAGGTAGGTCTCATATGCATCTCTACTAGAAACTTTGGCTGGACTAAGGTTTTCGACTTAAAGCATCAGCTACCACATTAGCTTTCCCAGGGTGATAGTTAATGGTGCAGTCATAATCCTTAAGTAACTCCATCCACCTCCTCTGTCTGAAGTTCAAATCTCGTTGCTCAAAGATATACTTGAGACTTTTATGATCTGTATATATCTCAAACTTCTCACCATACAAGTAGTGCCTCCAAATCTTCAGTACAAACACAATAGCTGCCATTTCCAAGTCATGGACTGGATAATTCTCTTCATGTTTCTTCAGCTATCTAGACGCATAAGCAATAACATTCTTGTGTTGCATAAGAACACATCCCAAACCCACTCTTGAATCATCACAATAAATTGAATATCCACCTGATCCTGAAGGTAGAACCAATACAAGTGCATGTATTAATCGATTCTTCAATTCTTGGAAACTCTCTTCACACCTACCCGACCATTCATACTTGGCATTTTTATGAGTTAGCCGAGTTAACGGTGCTGCCAAAGTAGAGAATCCTTTGACAAATCATCGATAATACCCTGCTAAACCCAAAAAGCTGCGTATCTCAGTAACATTAGCTGGGGTAGGCCAATTCACAATAGCTTCCACCTTCTTTCGGTTAACTGACACTCCATCTTTAGACACCACATGTTCTAGAAAAGCTACACTTTGAAGCCAAAACTCACACTTTGAGAATTTAGCATATAGCTTTTTCTCTCGTAGCGTCTGCAACACTTGCCTAAGGTGTCTCTCATGATCCTCCTGATCAATAGAGTAAATCAATATATCATCAATAAACACAACCACAAACTGATCCAGGAAAGGCTTGAAATTCCTGTTCATCATATCCATAAAGACAGCTGGGGCATTAGTTAATCCAAATGGCATAACCAGAAACTCATAATTGCCATATCGAGTCCTGAATGCCATCTTTGGAATGTCCATCTCTCTAATCCGCAACCGATGATACCCTGATCTCAAGTCAATCTTAGAAAACCATTTAGATCCCCGCAACTGATCAAACAAATCATCTATTCTCGGAAGAGGATATCGGTTGCATATAGTTACCTTATTCAGCTTTCGATAGTCTATGCACAATCGTAAACTCCCATCTTTCTTCTTCACAAATAGCACTGAGGCTCCCCAAGGAGAAATTATGTACCCTTTATTCAATAAATCTTGCAACTGATCTTTTAACTCTTTCATTTCAGCTGGAGCCATACGATAAGGTGGTATAGAGATTGGTTCAATTCCTGGTGCAAGATCAATACAAAATTCAATCTCCCTCTCTGAAGGTAAGCCTGGTAGATCTTTTGGAAATACATCTGGGTACTCCCTGACAATAGGGATATGATCCACTGAAACATCATCCTTCTTTATTTCCTTTACCATAGCTAAATAGCTTGCACATCCTTTCCTTAAAAACTTGTTAGCTTTCATGTCAGAGATAAGCTTTGCAGTAGTCATCTTTTTCTCACCCTGAAACTCAAACTCTGCCTCATCTGTGGGATGGAAAATGACCCTTTTTCCAAAACAATCCACTACTGCATGATAAGTGGATAACACGTCCATACCCACTATGATATCAAAATCATCCATATCCAAAATGTATAAATCAGCCATCAAGACATGTCCACTAATTTGAATATTGCATGATCTAACAACTTCACAAATATACATAAATCTGCCCGAAGGAGTGGCAACAATCATAGACTCATCCAAACATACAGGCATAGCATCCAAATATTGAACATATTGAGATGACACAAAAGAGTGTGTAGAACCCGAATCAAATAGAATACGTGCATAAGATGATCCAATGGGAAGGGTACCTGACACCACAGTGTTACTAGCATCAGCATCTATCCTGGTCAAAGCATACACTCTAGGGTGTGCACCGCCTCCTCCACTATCAGACTTAGGTCCCTCAATCCTCAAACCTACTTCTCTTTGATCAAGTAGATTGCCCTGCTGAACTTATGGTCGGGGAAAGTGTTGTATTGGCGGCCTAACTATCAAACTTGCCACTTGCTTACGCTGATCGATTGTAGGACAGTCTTTCACCAAGTGACCTTGCATACCACAGCGAAAACAAGTTCCTGTCCTTTTATAACAAAAGTCTCCAAGATGTTGTTTACCACAACTTTGGCATTTCCTGAAATTACTGGACTGGTTCTTACTGAATTGCTGACCACAAAAATCCTTCCCTCTACCAAATCTACCAACTGGTCCTCCACCCTTTGACGATACTGGCTGAATGTTGGTCCATCTCTCTTGCTGTATAAAGCCTTGGTTGAAACTCCTTTGTGGTAGTTTTTCAAACTTCTGTAATTTTGGTTGACTTTGGACCACTCGACGTTCATTATCTCGCATCTCCAAGGTTTGAGCACAATCCACTGCAGCTGCATATGTATCAAAACCACGAGGATACATAACTTTAAACATAGAATCATCAAGTCCACGAACAAACCTCTTTACTTTCATCTCATCATTGGGAACCAAGTGTTTAGCATACCGTGACAGATAAGTGAACCTCTCATCATATTGAGATACTGTCATCTCTCGAATCTTCACCAATCGCTCAAATTCAAAAGCTCGGGCATCTTTTCAACTCTCGGGTAAGAACCGATCCAACAAGGCCTTAGTAAAGATCTCCCAAGTTCATGCATATGATCCCTCCTTTTGGAACCAAACTCCAGCCACACCTACCAACTCAAATGATGCCAACTCCACCATTCGCTCTTTATTGCACCTTAAGATTCTTCTCCTCTTCTCTATCTCATCAATGAACACTTGAGGATCATCACTTAAGCCAGAAAATATTGGTGGATTCAACTTCAAGAACTCACCCAAAGAGTCATCTTTAGTAGCTAATGTAACATTCTGCTCTAATTGTGTTTGCTGAGTAGCGATGAATTTCTCCATTGCTTTCATAACTCTGTCTACACCATCACCACCCTGCGAAAGAAAAGGAAAGATGAGGCAAGAAAAGGAAAGATGAGGCAAGAAAAGGCGAGATAAGGCAAGAAAAGGAAAGGAAAGGAAAGGAAAATTCAAGAAAAGGAAACATAAGGAAATAACAGGTAAGATAAGGGAAGAAAAAGCTAGAAAAGGAAAGGAAAGGCAAGATAAGGAAAGATAAGGCAAGAAATGGCAAGATAAGCCAAGAAAAGGCATGGAAAGGCAAGATAAGGAAAGAAAAGGCCAAAAAATGCAAAAGAAGGCAAGAAAAGGCAAGATAAGAAAGAAAAAGAATGATAAGGCAAGAAAAGGCCAGATAAGGCAAGAAAAGGCAAGATAAGGCAAGAATAGGCAAGAAAAGGATAGAAAAGGCAAGATAAGATTAATAAGAAAAGAAAAGGCTCGTTAGCAACACTTGTAGGACTTGGCCAGTCCCAGATGATCCTCTCTAAGTGCATCTAGGACAGATTTCAAATGCTCTACATGATCCTCTAAACTCGTACTATAAATGAGTACATCATCAAAGTACACAATGAAAAATTTGCCAATGAATGGACGTAAGACATGATTCATAAGGCGCATGAATGTACTAGGTGCATTAGATAACCCGAACGGCATGACTATCCACTTATACAACCCATATTTTGTTTTAAAAGTAGTCTTCCACTCATCTCCTTCTTTCATCCTAATATGATGATAACCACTTTTTAAGTCAATCTTAGAAAACATGCAAGATCCATGCAACTCATCTAACATGTCATCTAAGCGAGGAATAGGGTGACGATATTTTACCGTGATGTTGTTGACAGCTCGACAATCAACACACATCCTCCAAGATCCATCCTTCTTAGGCACAAGTAGGATTGAAACAGCACATGGGCTCATGCTTTCTCTCACGTACCCTTTTTCCAAAAGCTCATTGACTTGCCTCTCAAGTTCATTTGTTTCCTCAGGATTACTTCTATATGCGGGGCGGTTAGGTATGGTAGCTCCTGGAACAAAGTCAATTTGATGCTCAATCCCTCGTATAGGTGGTAATCCAGGTGGTAGCTCTTCGGGAAAGACATCCTTGTAGTCCTGCAAGAGAGAAACAACCATACTAGGCAAGTGTGGCTCAAGTTCGTTAGTGATCAAAAATGTCTCCCTACACCGAAGTAAGATCATAGACTTTTTTTCAAAACAAGCGTGCTTGATTTCACTTGCTCCCACATAGTAGTTCTTTTTCCATCTCTAGGATTTTCTCTCAATGGCCGATTTCAATTCTATTTTTTTGGCTTCTTTTGCTCGCTCCATTGTATCCTCTCTTTTGGCCGTTTTTCCTTTCTATTTTTCGGCTTCTTCTCTCCTCTCAATTCATTTATTTTGCTCACTTTTTTTTCTCTCATCACTTTGTTTTTGTAACTTCATCTGATCTTCACAAACTTGTGATGGCGCTAAGGGTGCCAAAGTGAACACACCCCTATTGAGTGTGAATGAGTACTTGTTGGTGTGTCTGTCATGAGTTACTCTTCTATCAAACTGCCACGGCCTCCCCAATAGTAGATGACTAGCTTGCATTGGCACAACATCGCACAACACTTTATCTTCGTACTTGCCAATGCGGAATGTCACTAGCACTTGCTTCTCCACTCGTACTTCTCCACTATCATTCAGCCATTGCAGCTTGTAAGGTTTAGGGTGTTTCTTCGTGAGTAACCCTAACTTCTAAACCATAGTAGTGCGTGCCACGTTAGCACAGCTGCCTCCATCAATGAGGACACTACACACCTTGTATGGAAGATATTCTCCCTTTGTGCTTTGTCATCTTCTTCTCTTGCTTGCAAGTTCAAGGCTCTTCTTGCCACTAGAGTGAGTCCTTCAGGAACTTGAATTTCCTCTTCGGATACGTCTTCCAATGAAGGCATGCTATCATGATCCGAATCTTCTCCTTCTGTTACGACCTCCCCACTCTCTCTAATCACCATAATCTGTTTGTTAGGGCATTGACTTGAGATGTGCCCCCTTCCTTGACACTTGAAGCACTTGATGTCACGGTTTCGTGTAGGAGTGGCTTCCACCTTCTTTTGAGAATTGCATTGGAACTCTCAGTCTTCTGCTCTGTCTTGGTTGCCTGTGGTTTGTCAAATTTCTTTGAATAGTTTGGCTTCCAATTAGCACTTGATGTAGCTCTTGTCCCTCCTCCTCCTCTCTTCAGTTGCTTCTCAATTTTCGTGGCCATATGCACCATGTCCTCCAACTCCATATAGTGTTGCAACTCTACTTTGTCATGGATCTCAGGATTGAGTCCATCCAAGAACCTTGCCATGGTAGCTTCTCTATCTTCCTCCACGTCAGCTCTTATCATGGCCATCTTCATCTGTTTGTAATATTCTTCCACGCTCAGACTTCCTTGTCTCATTCCTTGTAACTTCTTGTATAGCTCTCGGTAGTAATGACTTGGAACAAAACGTTTCCTCATCACCACTTTCATCTTCTCCCATGTAGCTATAGGACGCTATCCATTACGCCTCCTGCTTATGATAAGTTTATCACACCACATTATAGCATAATTAGCGAACTCAGTCACAACTAGCTTTACCTTCTTTGTTTCGGAACAATTGTGGCAATCAAACACGAACTCAATCTTCTTCTCCCACTCTAGGTATGCTTCCGGGTCAGAACGACCTACAAAGAAAGGTATCTTCAGCTTAATACTTCCCAAGTTGTCATCTCCTCTTCGCCTTGCCTCTCTAGGTGGGCGGTCAGTCCTTGCTCGCCTAAGATTCCTTGTAGAGCCTACGTCCTCCTCCTGAAAAGGGTCGGAATCTTTTTCACTTGTGCTTCCAAAAGGTGCTCTCCTTCTTTGTGCACAGAATTCTCCTCCACTTGTGCCTCCCAAAGGTCCAAACCTTCGTTGTGCTTGGACTTCTCTTCTTGGTTGTTGGCTGTTGCGAGTGTCCTCCATTGCATCTATGCGTTGTTGCAACGGCTCCATCTCCGCTCGCATCATTTGTTGGAATTTTCCTGTCAGGGCCTCCACAAATACCTTAAGACCAACATCAGCCAACGTACCCTCTTTTTCTCTTCAATCTTCGTAAGACATCTTGCTGCAAGAAAATTTTGTTAGTAAAAAAAATTGATGGCCTCACAAGTTCACTCCCTTACGTCTTTACTCTCAATGTAAGTTGCACTCAAGTTCACTCGTGTTTGCACTCAATTATTTGGCTTTTCTCTCTAATGCACTCACAAACTCTTGCCTTTTTCCTCTCGTGATACTCTTGTACGTTCTTACTAAGCTAACAAGGCTTTGCTTGAACTACACGGATCACTATCAAAGGTAGTTCCTTATTTTCTTGCACTGCACGTAGATTAATTCGGACTGACTTCCTCTTGTTTTCTGTCCGCCTATCTGTTTTGCTTCTTGCTTCCTCTTTTGTTTCTCTTGCATTTTCTCTTTAATCGCAAGCTTCCTAATTTGCCTTGTTCCGCTTTAGTCTTGCAATTTCCTGTTTAGTCTTGCTTCTTCTTTTGTTTTCTGTTTCTTTTTTTTTTATCAGAATACACAACCTAGAATAACTAAGTCACGAATCTGATTGCTACGAAACACAATCGAATCAAACTACTTATGAAAAAAAAATGAATTGGATACTAGACTAACAAAAGGAAAGGTAAAGATAGATAGTAGCAAGCCGTGGCTCTGATACCAAATGATATGAACCTCGGCAGGAGGCTCACAACGGACCGTGCTACTTTGGATGGAACAGACCGGAACCCACGAACTCGAGCCTTGCCAGAACCTTGGTTTGGAAGAACCGCAACCCAAGCAATGGAATTTCGTGAACCTATGCTCCAAGTCAAATCACGCCACAAACGATGATGGGAGAATCGTTTGATAAGTGAAAAGTTGCGCTCAAGCTTAGCAATCCAGCAATTAGCAAGAACACACAAGGAGTATCTTAACTCACAAAGAATGAAATCAATCTCAAAAGTTCGTGTCACGACCCGCTCTCAGGTCGGTGACCGGTGCTAGACTCCACGACAAACACCTGCAAATGTGCAATCTAGCAAGCCTCACACAAATTCATCAATACTCACATTAAACAAATCTGAGAAAGATACAACACATACAAAGATGGTACACAACCATCAACGAAAATCTGAACAATCCATCTCCAAATGACAAATCCAAAATCGGACATAAACCAGGATCTAACCACTACGGAGCATCTATACAGATGTACAAGGAAGCACAAGTCTGGAGACCTCAAAGTGTAGCCCTCGAAAGAATAAGATGGGCTCGAAATACAGACTACAGAATCAATGCTACTATGGCACCTCGGAACCTGAGATAGATTAGTAGGGGGGTAAGTGTTAGGGAACACTTAGTAAGAAGATAGAACATAACATATTAGTTAAGTCTGAGACATACATGCCACAGAACTCAACCATGTTCGACGTAACTGAACTTGAAATGCATGATGACCATATGATGCACAAATTACCGAAAACATAAATATAAACACACAGACACATAGAGCCATGAACAGGTTTTGAAAAGCCCCTTCCTCTGACTGCCAAGGGATATCCAAATGGCCAAACAAATCTCCGTCCACACAAACACAAAGCTAGCTTACATACGTAAACTAGTGATATCCCCAAACTATGAGCTTATAGACTAACATCCCCAGTTAGTACGGGAAAACCTGTTCATCTCTCTCACAAATACATATCTTAACAAACATATGACCCAACGGTCCAGAATCATATCCCTCACACATATGCCAAATGTACCAAATCAGCCCGAGCTAGCAATCTAGCCAGCCATTCACAAATCTCACATTCATCACAAACCGATCACAATATACCAAACGTATCACATATGCACAATCTCATCAAATAACCAACATCATATGCATGAGACGCACATCAATCAAGATCTGAAACATGCATATAACAAACACAACCAACATATCATGGTCTATCCGCTTACACAACGAAGATCCACCGATCACACTGATTTCTGAATCCAATGCCTTTCAGTCAAAGCTTTTGAAATGATTCTCCTTCACCCACACACCTTGCGGATGTTCTGTTCACAATCCCAAATCACAATAACAAGGTTAACCTCTGAATTCCTAAACCAAATCGATGCCAATGCTTCAGAACAACGGATAACGACATAATCACAACACATCGTCTAAACATGCATCAAACATATCCAAATATCTCAATCTCTTTCAATCCTTACTTTCTTGACAAATATACCACACATGTATAATCTGTTTAGAGCCTACTCATGGTCATAAATGTCATCCAACAATCTGTTTTGGCAATCACAACACAAACCAAACACAAGAGAAGCTCAACCACTTCATCTTCAACAATTATCACATATAACTCAATCTCAGATCATAACCACTTCAAATAACACTTTACATGACTTCCCCTGTATGTCCTTGATATCTCAGAATCCACATATTCACTGAAATTTCCAAACAAACCACTTACCAAGTCACTATTCTTGACCCCCTTCAATCTGAACACAGCAGACAAGTCCGAACTTCAACCAAGTCTTGAACAAGATTTCTTCATCCAAACAAGGCATATGATATACGGTTAGAAAGCTTATAGAGTCCTCTATAAGCTTTCAAAATTTCATGTCCCAATTCGAAGCCTAAGTATGCTTACCGATCACGTTTTCCTCAACAATCTCAGCTATATGCTTCTTCAACGACAGTCTGATTCAAAACGAATTTCCCGTCGATTCCCTGATCCAAATTCCACATATGATATACCAAAAGAAAGGTATTGAAGTCAAAGTTTTAAAGTCTAACTCTGAACGGAAGTAGGCTTACCGCTTGATTCTTTATTGAGCAGCTTGTTTCTTCCTCTTTCAGCCTTCTCTCTTCTTTCTCTTAAATTTTCGTTTTATGACCAAGGAGATAAGTCTTCTGCCTCTTCAGAAAAGCCTCTGAGATATATGAAGAGGTGGGTGAGGTCCAATAGCAATCAACTCACCTCTTTCTTTAATTCTAAGAAGCAAACAAAGAAACTGGGGTCCAATCAGATTTATTCACAAGCAAGCAGCTCAAATATGGCGGCCTTCCTCTGGTTTTTATCCAATTTGATAGTCAACTTATTTGTTCCCCTATGTTTCTAGTTTCTGGATCAAGTTCATTTGTACTATTTGAAGCAATATTGAGAATGTTATGCCCAATTTACTAAGCAAAGGTCAATCTGTCCAAATCTGTCCAAGTACTTTCTCAAGGAAATAAATTCACTAAAGATTGTTGTGGTTGAAATGGGATCATAAGGACACCAATTGATATCATTGAACACTTCAAATCACACATCTCATGTAACCATCTCGATGCGATGCATTCCGACCAACCATTTTTCCGAATGTCACAGTTCGTTAGTGATCAAAAGTGTCTCCCTCCACCGAAGTAAGATCATAGACTTTTTTTCAAAACAAGCTTGCTTGATTTCACTTTCTCCCACATAGTAGTTCTTTTTCCATCCCTCGGATTTTCTCTCAATGGCCGATTTCAATTATGTTTTTTCGGCTTCTTTTGCTCGCTCCATTGTATCCTCTCTTTTGGCCGTTTTTCCTTTCTGTATTTTGGCTTCTTCTCTCCTCTCAATTCGTTTCTTTTGCTCACCTTTTTTTCTCTCATCACTTTCTTTTTGTAACTTCATCTGATCTTCACAAACTTGTGATGGCGCTGAGGGTGCCAAAGTGAACACACGCCTATTGAGTGTGAATGAGTACTTGTTGGTGTGTCCGTCATGAGTTACTCTTCTATCAAACTGCCACGGCCTCCCCAACAGTAGATGACTAGCTTGCATTGGCACAACAGCGCACAACACTTCATCTTCGTAGTTGCCAATGCAGAATGTAACTAGCACTTGCTTCTCCACTCGTACTTCTCCACTATCATTCAGCCATTGCAGCTTGTAAGGTTTAGGGTGTTTCTTCGTGAGTAACCCTAACTTCTCAACCATAGTAGTGCTTGCCACGTTAGCACAGCTGCCTCCATCAATGAGGACACTACACACCTTGTCCTCGACATAACACCTTGTATGGAAGATATTCTCCCTTTGTGCTTTGTCATCTTCTTCTCTTGCTTGCAAGTTCAAGGCTCTTCTTGCCACTAGAGTAAGTCCTTCAGGAACTTGAATTTCCTCTTCGGATACGTCTTCCAATGAAGGCATGCTATCATGATCCGAATCTTCTCCTTCTGTTACGACCTCCCCACTCTCTCTAATCACCATAATCTGTTTGTTTGGGCATTGACTTGAGATGTGCCCCCTTCCTTGACACTTGAAGCACTTGATATCACGGTTTCGTGTGGGAGTGGCTTCCACCTTCTTTTGAGAATTGGCATTGGAACTCTCAGTCTTGTGCTCTATCTTGGTTGCCTGTGGTTTGTCAAATTTCTTTGAATAGTTTGGCTTCCAATTAGCACTTGATGTAGCTCTTGTTCCTCCTCCACCTCTCTTCAGTTGCTTCTCAATTTTCGTGGCCATATGCACCATGTCCTCCAACTCCACATAGTGTTGCAACTCTACTTTGTCATGGATCTCGGGATTGAGTCCATCCAAGAACCTTGATATGGTACGAGTGATACGAACCTTGCCATGGATCTCGGGATTGAGTCTGTGTTGTTCACTCGTGTTTGCACTCAAGTTCACTCGTGTTTGCACTCAAGTTCACTCGTGTTTGCCATTCAACTCTCACTTGGAGTGCTTTGATACCAAATGATACGAACCCCATCAACGATGCACGAGACCCATCCACGAAGCATTGAAATCCCAGATCGTTCTAGATCAGTTCGTGATGGAGATCTCGACCCGATGCTCACAACCAAACAAGAACCTTGGTATTACGACCGCGACCCGCTGTTTGAGTTGAAACAAAGAACCTTGATATGTTGATGAATGCCCAAATTAGAGAGAATAAATCTTCAAGATCTTTGCTGCTGAAAGGACCTTCTAAAACATGTATTAAGGTCATAAACTCAGCTGAATTTCGTGGCTTTTGGTCTATGGACTTTAATAAATTTGCTTGAGCCCAACTCTCCGATGTAAGCTTGGAAATCAGCCCATTAAGTTGTGACTTGAAGTGCTTTGTCCGTGCTCTCTCACTTGGTCAGATTGGCACTTGAAATCATCATTTGAGTGCTTCTCATATTCATATCACTCATCGTGCCTTTTCTTTCCTTATCTTGCCTTTTCTTTCCTTTTCTTGCCTTTTCATGTCTTTTCCTTGCCTTTTCTTGACTCATCATGCCTTTTTCTTGCCTTTCTTTCCTTTTCTTGCCTTTCCTTGACTCTTCTTGCCTTGTCTTGCCTTTTATTGACTTTCCTTCCCTTATCTTGCCCTTTCTTAAATTTTCTTGCCTTTTCATGCCTTTTCATTCTTTATCTTGCCTTTTCTCACCTTATCTTTCCTTTTCTTACCTTTTCTTGACTTTTCATGCCTCTTCCTTGCCTTTTCTTTCCTTTTCTTTCCATATCTTGCCTTTTCTTGAGTCATCTTTCCTTTTCTTACCTTTTCTTGCCTCTCTTTCCCTTTTCTTGCCTTGCCTTGCCTTTCCTTTCCTTGCCTTTTCTTCCCTTTTCTTGCCTTATCTGGCGTTATCTTTCCATATCTTGCCTCATCTTTCCTTTTCTTTCCTTTTCTTTCCTTTCCTTCCCTTTTCTTTCCTTTTCTTGCCTTTCCTTCCCTTTGCCTTCCTTTTCTTTCATATCATGCCTTATCTTGCCTTTTTTTTGCCTCTTCCTTTCCTTTTCTTTCCTTTTCTTGCCTTTTTCTTGCCTTTTCCTTGCCTTGCCTTATCTTACCTTTTCTTTCCTTAACGTGGCTTATCTTTACTATTCTTTCTTTTTCTTTCTTTTTCTTGCCTTATCTTTCCTTTTCTTAACTTTTCTTTCCTTTTCTTGCCTTTTTATGCCTTATGTCTCCTTTTCTTGCCTTTTCATTCCTTTTCCTTGCCTTTTCTTGCAGTTTCTTTTCTTTTCTTGCCTTTTCTTACCGTCTCTTACATTTTCTTGCCTTTTCTTGCCTTTGCATACCTTATCTCGCCTTGTCTTGCCTTATCTTGCCTTTTCCTTACCTTTTCTTTTATTTTCTTGCCTTTTCTACCTTTTTCTTTCCTTTTCTTGCCTTCTCTTGCCGTTTCCTTTCATTTTCTTTCCTTTTCTTGCATTATCTTGCCTTTTCTTACCTTTTCCTTTCCTTTTTTTCCTTTTCTTGCCTTATCTTTCATTTTCTTTCCTTATCTTGCCTTTTATTTTATTTTATTTTCTTGCCTTTTCATGTCTATTCTGGCCTTATCTTTTAATTTCTTGCCTTTTCCATGCCATTTCTTGCCTTTTCTTGCCTTATCTTTCCTTTTCTTTCATTTTCTTTCATTTTCTTTCATTTTCTTGCCTTTTCATTCCTTTTCCTTGCCTTTTCTTGCCTGATCTTTCCTTTTCTTGCCTTTTCATTCCTTTTATTTTCCTTTTCTTGCCTTTTCTTGACTTTTCTTGCCTTTTCATACCTTTTCTTTCCTTTTCTTTCCTTATCTTGTCTTTTCTTGCCTTATCTTTCCTTTCTTTCCTTTTCTTGCCTTTCCTTTTCTTGCCTTTCCTTGCCTATTCTTTCCTTTTCTAACCTTATCTTGTCTTTTCTTGCCTTATCTTTCCTTTCTTTCTTTTTTTTGCCTTTCCTTGCCTTTTCTTGCCTTATCTTGCCTTTTCTTGTATTTTCTTGCCTTATCTTGCCCTTTCTTAAATTTTTGTGCCTTTTCATGCCTTTCCTTGCCTTATCTTGTCTTTTCTTGCCTTATCATGCCTTTTCATTCCTTATCTTGCCTTTTCTTATCTTATCTTGCCTTTTCTTACCGTTTATTGCCTTTTGTATCCTTTTCTTGCCTTTTCATGCCTTTTCCTTGCCTTATCTTTCCTTATCTTGCCTTTCTCTTGCCATTTCCTTGCCTTTTCTTTCCTTTTCTTGCCTCATCTTTCCATTTCTTGCCTTTCCTTCTCTTTTCTAGCCTTATCTTGCCTCTTCTTGCCTATTCTTGCCTTATCTTGCCTTTTCCTTGCCTTTTCTTTCCTTTTCTTGCCTATCATGCCTTATCTTGCCTTTTCCTTATTTTTCTTGTATTTTCTACAATTTTCTTGCCTTATATTGCCTTTTCTTGCCTTAACTTGGCTTTTCTAGCCTGTTCTTGCCTTTTCTTGCCTTTTATTTTCTTTTTTTACCTTTTCTTGCCTTTTATTTTCATTTCTTACCTTTTCTTGCCTTTTCTTTCTGTTTCTTGCCTTTTTTTGCCCTATCTTTCATGTTCTTGCCATTCCATTCCTTTTCCTCGCCTTTTCTTGCAGTATCTTTCTTTTTCTTGCCATTTCTAGCCTATTCCTTGCCTTTCCTTGCCTTATCTTTCCATTTCTTTCTTTTTCTTACTTTTCTTGCTTTATATTGCCTTTTCTTATATTTTTTTGCCTTTTCCTGCCTTTTCCTTCCCTTATCTTGCCTTTTCTTACCTTTTTCTTGCCTTTTCTTTTCGTTTCTTGCCTTATCTTGTCTCATCTTGCCTTATCTTGCCTCATCTTGCCTTATCTTGCCTCATCTTACCTTTTCTTGCCTTATCATGCCTTTTTCTTGCCTTTCCTTGCCTTATCTTTCCTTTTCTTTCCTTTTCCTGACTTTACTTGCCTTTCCTTGCCTTTTCTTACATTTTCTTTCCTTTTCTGGCCTTTTCCTTCCCTTATCTTGCCTTTTCTTCCTTTTTCCTTGCCTTTTCTTTCCGTTTCTTGCCTTATCTTATCTTGTCTTGCCTTATCTTGTCTCGTCTTGCCTTTTCTTGCCTCATCTTGCCTTTTCTTGCCTCATCTTGCCTTTTCTTTCCTCATCGTGCCTTTCCTTGCCTCATCTTGCCTTTTCTTGCCACATCTTGCATTTTCTTTCCTCATCATGCCTTTTCTTTCCTTATCTTGCCTTTTCTTTCATTTTCTTGCCTTTTCATGCCTTTTCCTTGCCTTTTCTTGACTCATCATGCCTTTTTCTTGCCTTTCTGATATGAACCTCGGCAGGAAGGTTCACAACGCACGGTGCTACTTTGGATGGAACAGACCGCAACCCACGAACTCGAGCCTTGCCAAAACCTTGGTTTGGAAGAACGGCAACCCAAGCAATGGAATTTCGTGAACCTATGGTCCAAGTCGAATCACGCCAGAAATGATGATGGAAGAATCGTTTGATAAGTGAAAAGTTTCGCTCAAGCTAAGCAATCCAGCAATTAGCAAGAACACACAAGGAGTATCTTAACTCACAAAAATAATCAATCTCAAAAGTTCGTCCCCTTTTATTGCTAGGAGACCTCCTTATATAGGCTCCAAAGTACCAAAGTATTCCTAAACAAGCTAACTCCTAAAAAGGAGTTCAAAGGCTGGCCAAAAACTCTCTTTCCTAATCTAAGGATATTCTGGCCGAATTATTCAACTAAATAAGAAATAATCTAAGAAAATAATATCTAATAGAATAACTAATAGCTGCATGTCCATGTAGATGCACGGACTAAATAGGTTGATTCTTCTTGATTCTCCATGTGTGCATGCATCCAGAAGTTTACATGCATGTCAAGCTTCCAAAATAACCTCTATCACGTGCATGGGCTTTGCATGGGCCTCATGCACGTCCTTCCATTTGTACGCACTGGCTTGAGCCCAGACTTCTTGCATTAATCCATTAATTTCTGCTTGAAACATTTTGGCTCTTGCTCGTGACATCGGCTCAATTGGTACTTGCACTTGCTGTGAGTCTTGTAGCTTCACATCATTCCCCTCCGCTTTAAAAGGATTTGTCCTCAAATCTTCACCTACATCAAACGGACTCAAATCAGTAACATTGAAAGAAGCACTAACATTATACTCACCTGGCAGGTCAAGCTTGTAGGCATTATCATTGATGCGTTCAAGCACTTGAAACAGACCATCTCCCCGTGGTAGCAACTTTGAACGTCATTGCGCAGGAAAGCATTCCTTTCTCATGTACAACCAGACCCAATCACCAGGCTCAAAGACAACCTTGTGCTATCCTTTGTTTACTTGTCTTGCATAGTGCTCCATTCATTTCTCTATGTTCATTCGCGCCCTCTCATGCAGTTGCTTGACAAATTCAGCCTTCCTCTTGCCATCTAAGTTAATATGCTCACTCGAAGGCAAAGGTGATAAATCCAATGGAGTTAAAGGATTAAATCCATATACAAGCTCAAATGGTGAGAATTGAGTAGCAGAATGAACTGAACGATTATAAGCAAATTCAACATGTGGCAGACATTCTTCCCAAATCTTAATGTTATGCTTGATAAGTTCTCTCACTAAAGTAGACAAAGTCCTATTTACAACTTCGGTTTGACCATCAGTTTGTGGATGACAAGTAGTAGAAAATAACAACTTGGTACCTAACTTACTCCACAAGGTCTTCCAAAAGTAACTCAAGAACTTAGCATCTCTATCAGAAATAATAGTTCTAGGCATACCATGCAACCTAACAACTTCTCTAAAGAACAAATCAGCAATGTTTGAAGCATCATCAGTCTTATGACATGGAATAAAATGTGCCATCTTAGAAAACCTATCCACTACCACAAAGATGAATCCCTTCCACATTTAGTCCTAGGCAGTCCTAACACAAAATCCATAGAGATATCAATCCAAGGCTCACTAGGTATAGGTAGTGGGGTGTACAAACCGTGGGGTTTTACCTTTGACTTGACTTGGCTTGCTTGCATGTGATGCAACGCCCACAAACTCTTTCAATGTCGTGCTTCATATGTGGCCAATAGAAGTGATCTTGTAGCATTGCCAAAGTCTTTGCGATTCCAAAGTGCCCCATCAAGCCGCCTCCATGTGCCTCCTGAATTAGCAACTCTCGCATAGAACAATTAGGCACACAAAGTTTGTACTCACGAAATAGGTAACCTTCATTCTAAAAAAATTTACCACTTGCACTCTTCTCCGTAGCTCGGAACAGATCACCAAAGGCAGTATCATCAGCATACAACTCTTTAAGGTGTTCAAAACCAATTAACTTCGCATCAAGAGTTGAGATCAAAGCATACCTTCACGATAGGGCATCAGCTACTACATTTTCCTTACCTTGCTTGTAGCGAATGACATTAGGAAATGTCTCAATGAACTCCACCCATCGTGCATGCCTCCTATTCAACTTGTGTTGCCCCTTTAAGTGCTTGAGTGATTCATGATCAGTGTGGATCACGAATTCCTTGGGCCACAAGTAATACTGCCATGTTTCCAATGTTCGAACTAGTGCATACAACTCTTTGTCATAAGTTGGATAGTTCAAGGTTGCTCCACTTAGTTTCTCACTAAAGTAGGCAATTGGTCTCCCTTCTTGCATGAGGACAGCTCCAATCCCTATACCTGAGGCATCACATTCAACTTCAAAGGTTTTAGCAAAGTTAGGCAAAGCCAACAAAGGAGCATTAGTCAACTTCTCTTTGATGAGTTGGAATGAGTTCTCTTGAGCTTCTCCCCAACTAAATCCAACATTCTTCTTGATGACTTCAGTGAGGGGCGCAGCTAGGCTACTAAAGTCTTTCACAAACATCTGTAAAAGCTGGCTAAGCCATGAAAACTTCGAACGTTAGCAACACTTGTAGGACTTGGCCAGTCCTGGATGGCTCGGATCTTCTCCTCATCAACCTGTATCCCGTGAGCACTAAAAACAAAACCCAAGAATACAAGTTTATCTGTGCAAAAGGTGCACTTCTTCAATTTGGCAAACAATTGATCCTCTCTAAGTGCATCTAGGATAGATTTCAAATGCTCTACATGATCCTCTAAACTCGTACTATAAATGAGTATATCATCAAAGTACACAATGACAAATTTGCCAATGAATGGACGTAAGACATGATTCATAAGGCGCATGAATATACTAGGTGCATTAGATAACCCGAACGGCATGACCATCCACTCATACAACCCATATTTTGTTTTAAAAGCAGTCTTCCACTCATCTCCTTCTTTCATCCGAATCTGATGATAACCACTTTTTAAGTCAATCTTAGAAAACAAGCAAGATCCATGCAACTCATCTAACATGTCATCTAAGCGAGGAATAGGGTGACGATATTTTACCGTTATGTTATTGACAACTCGGAAATCAACACACATCCTCCATGATCCATCCTTCTTAGGCACAAGTAGGACTGGAACAGCACATGGGCTCATGCTTTCTCTCACGTACCCTTTTTCCAAAAGCTCATTGACTTGCCTCTCAAGTTCCTTTGTTTCCTCAGGATTACTTCTATATGGGGGACGGTTAGGTATGGTAGCTCCTGGAACAAAGTCAATTTGATGCTCAATCCCTCGTATAGGTTGTAATCCAGCTGGTAGCTCTTCGGGAAAGACATCCTTGTAGTCGTGCAAGAGAGAAACAACCATACTAGTCAAGTGTGGCTCAAGTTCGTTAGTGATCAAAAGTGTCTCCCTACACCGAAGTAAGATCATAGACTTTTTTTCAAAACAAGCTTGCTTGATTTCAATTGCTCCCACATAGTAGTTCTGTTTCCATCCCTCGGATTTTCTCTCAATGGCCGATTTCAATTCTATTTTTCCGGCTTCTTTTGCTCGCTCCATTGTATCCTCTCTTTTGGCCATTTTTTCTTTCTATTTTTTGGCTTCTTCTCTACTCTCAATTCGTTTCTTTTGCCCACTTTTTTTTCTCTCATCACTTTCTTTTTGTAACTTCATCTGATCTTCACAAACTTTTGATGGCTTCTTCTCTTCTCTCAATTCGGCTTCTTTTGCCTTTTCTTACCTTTTCCTTGACTTTTGTTTCCTTTTCTTGCCTATCATGCCTTATCTTGCCTTTTTCTTGCCTTTTCCTTCATTTTCTTGCCTTTACTTCACTTTTCTTACCTTTTCTTGCCTTATCTTGCCTTATCTTGCTATTTCCTTGCCTTTTCTTTCCTTATCTTGCCTTTTCTTACCTTTTTCTTGCCTTTTCTTTCCTTATCTTGCCTTATCTTGCCTTTTCTTTCATTTTCTTGCATTATCTTGCCTTATCTTTCCTTATCTTTCCTTTTCATGCCTTATCTTCACTTGTCTTGCCTTCTCTTGAACTTTTCTTGCCTTTTCCTTGCATTTTCTTGCCTTTTCTTCCCTTTTTTTGCCTTTTCTTGCCTGATCTTGCCTTTTCTTACCTTTTCTTTGCCTTTTCTTACCTTTTCCTTGCCTTTTCATTCCTTTTCTTTCTGTTTCTTGCCTTTTCCTTGCCTTTTCTTGCCTTAACTTTCCTTTTCTTGCCTTTTCATTCCTTTTCCTTGCCTTTTCTTGCCTGATCTTTCCTTTTCGTGCCTTTTCATTCCTTTTCTTTTCCTTTTCTTGCCTTTTCTTACCTTTTCCTGGCCTTTTCTTGCCTTTTCTTTGCTTTTCTTACCTTTTCCTTACCTTTTGTTTCCTTTTCTTACCTTATCTTGTCTTTTCTTGCCCTTTCTTAAATTTTTGTGCCTTTTCTTGCCTTTCCTTCCCTTTTCTATCCTTATCTTGTCTTATCTTGCCTCTTCTTGACTTATCTTATCTTTTCTTGCCTTTTCCTTGCCTTTTCCTTGCATTTTCTTTCCTTTTCTTGCCTATCTTGCCTTTATCTTCATTTTCTTGCCTTTACTTCACTTATCTTGCCTTCTCTTACCTTATCTTGCCTTTTCCTTTCATTTTCTTTCCTTTTCTTTCCTTTTCTTACATTTTCCTTACCTTTTCTTTCCTTTTCTTGCCTTATCTTGCCTTTTATTATCTTTTCTTTCCTTTTCTTGCAATTTCTTCCCTTTGCTTGCCTTTTCATTCCTATCATGCCTTATCTTGACTTTTTTTGCCTTTTCCTTGCCTTATCTTACCTTTTCTTTCCTTAACGTGGCTTATCTTTCCTTTTCTTGCCTTTTCTTGCCTTTTCATGCATTTTCTTTCCTTTTCTTGCATTTTTATGCCTTTTCCTTGCCTTTTCTTGCCTTATCTTACCTTTTCTTTACCTTTTCTGGCCTTATCTTGCCTTTTCTTTGCCTTATCTTGCCTTTATTTTTATTTTCTTTCTTTTTCTTGTCTTTTCTTACCTTTTCCTTCCTTATCTTGCCTTTTCTTTCCTTACCTTTCCTTTTCTTGGCTTATCTTGCCTTTTTAGTCATTTTCTTGCCTTTGCCATGCCTTTTCTTACTTTATCGTGCCTTTTATTGCCTTTTCTTGGATTTTCTTCAATTATCTTGCCCTTTCTTGCCTTTTCTTACATTATCTTTCTTTTTCTTGCCTTTTCATGCCTTTTCTTTCATTTTTTTGCCTTTTCTTTCCTTTTTTGCCTTAACTTTCCTTTTCTTTTCTTTTCTTTTATTTCCTTTTCTAGCCTTTTCTTGCCTTATCTTGCATTTTCATTCCTTTGCTTGCCTTATCTTGCCTTTTCTTTCATTTTCTTTCGTTATCTTGCCTATTCTTTTTGTTTCTTGCCTTCTCTTGTTTATCTTGTATTTTCTTGCCTCTTCTTGACTTATCTTGTCTTTTTTTTCCTTATCATACCTTTTCTTTCCTTATCTTGCATTTTCTTACCTTATCATGCCTTTTCTTTTCTTTTCATGCCTTTATTGCCTTATATTTCCTTTTCCTTCCTTTTCTTGCCTTTTCATGACTTTTCTTGCTTGTTCTTGCCATTTCTATCCTTATCTTGCTTTTCCATGCCTTTTCTTCCCTTATCTTGCCTTTTCTTACCTTATCTTACCTTTTCTTTCCTTATCTTGCCTATTCTTGCCTTTTCCTTGCCTTTTCTTTCCTTTTCTTGCCTTATCTTGCCTTTTCTTGCCTCATCTTTCCTTTTCTTGCCTTCCCTTCCCTACCCTTTTTTGCCCTATCTTGCCTTTTCTAGCCTTTTCCTTGCCTTTTCTTTCTGTTTCTTGCGTTATCTTGTCCTGTCTTGCCTTATCTTTCCTTTTCTTGCCTTTTCATTTCTTATCTTGTCTTTTCATACCTTATAAGGCTTTTTCATACCTTTTCTTGCATTTTCTTCCCTTTTCTTGACTTTTCTAGCCTCATCTTGTCTTTTCTTGCCTTTTCTTACCTTATCATGCCTTTTCCTTGCCTTTTCTTTCTTTTTCTTACCTTATCTTGCCCTTCCTTAAATTTTTTTATCTTTTCATGTCTTTTCTCAACTTATCTCGCCTAATCTTGCCTTCTCAATGCTTATCTTGCCTTTTCTTACCTTACCTTGCCTTTTCATGCCTTTTCCTTGCCTTATCTTTCCTTATCTTTCCTTTTCATGCCTTATCTTACCTTTTCTTGCCTTTACTTGCCTTTTCATTCCTTTTCTTGCATTTTCTTTCCTTTTCTTGCCTTTTCATGCCTTTTCCTTGCCTTTTCTTTCCTTTTCTTGCCTCATCTTTCCTTTTCTATCCTTTTCTTGCTTTTCCTTCCCTTTTCTATCCTTATCATGCCTTATCTTTCTTTTTCTTGCCTTTTCCTTTCCTTTTCTTTTCTTTCCTTTTGTTGCTTCATCTTACATTTTCTTGTCTTATCTTGCTGATGTGAAGCTACAAGACTCACATCAAGTGCAAGTACCAATTGGGCCGATGACACGAGCAAGAGCCAAAACATTTCAAGCAGATCTTAATGGGTTAATGCAAGAAGTCTGGACTCAAGCTAGTGCGTATAAGTGCAAGGACGTGCATGAGGCCCATGCAAAGCCCATGCACGTGATAGAGGCTATTTTGGAAGCTTGACATGCACGTAAACTTCTGGATGAATGCGCACATGGAGAATCAAGAAGAATCAGCCTGTTTAGGACGTGCAGCTATTAGTTATTCTATTAGATATTATTTGCTTAGATATTATTCTATTAGTTATTCTATTAGATATTATTTGCTTAGATATTATTCTATTAGTTATTCTATTAGATATTATTTGCTTAGATATTATTCTATTAGATATTATTTTCTTAGATATTATTTACTTAGATATTATTTGCTTAGATTATTTCTTATTTAGTTGAATAATTCGGCCAGAATATCCTTAGATTAGGAAAGAGAGTTTTGGCCAGCCTTTGAACTCCTTTTTAAGAGTTAGCTTGTTTAGGAATACTTTGGTACTTTGGAGCCTATATAAGGAGGTCTCCTAGCAATAAAAAGGACGAACTTTGGAGATTGATTTCATTCTTTGTGAGTTAAGATACTCCTTGTGTGTTCTTGCTAATTGCTGGATTGCTAAGCTTGAGCGCAACTTTTCACTTATCAAACGATTCTTCCATCATCGCTTGTGGCGTGATTCGAGTTGGACCATAGGTTCACAAAATTCCATTGCTTGGGTTGCGGTTCTTCCAAACCAAGGTTCTGGCAAGGCTCGAGTTCGTGGGTTGCGGTCTGTTCCATCCAAAGTAGCACTGTCTGTTGTGAGCCTCCTGCCGAGGTTCATATCATTTGGTATCAGAGCTACGGCTTACTACTATCTATCTTTACCTTTCCTTTGTTAGTCTAGTATCCAATTCATTTTTTTCTTCATAAGTAGTTTGTGTTTCGTAGCAATCACATTCGTGACTTAGTTATTCTAGGTTGTGTATTCTGATCAAAAAAAAAGAAAAAAAAGGGAAAACGGAAAACAAAAGAAGAAGCAAGACTAAACAGGAAATTGCAAGACTAAAGCAGAGCAAGGCGAATTAGGAAGCTTGCGATTAAAGAGAAAACGCAAGAGAAACAAAAGAGGAAGCAAGAAGCAAAAACCAATAGGCAGACAGAAAACAAGAGGAAGTCAGTTCGAATTAATCTACGTGCAGCGCAAGAAAACAAGGAACTACCTTTGATAGTGATCTGTGTAGTTCAAGCAAGGCCTTGTTAGCTTAGTAAGAACGTACAAGAGTATCACGAGAGGAAAAAGGCAAGAGTTTGTGAGTGCATTAGAGAGAAAAGCCAAATAATTGAGTGCAAACACGAGTGAACTTGAGTGCAACTTACATTGAGAGTAAACACGTAAGGGAGTGAACTTGTGAGGCCATCAATTTTTTTTACTAACAAAATTTTCTTACAGCAAGATGTCTTACGAAGATCAAAGAGAAAAAGAGGGTACGTTGGCTGATGTTGGTCTTAAGGTATTTGTGGAGGCCCTAACAGGAAAATCCCAACAAATGATGCGAGCGGAGATGGAGCCGTTGCAACAACGCATAGATGCAATGGAGGACACTCGCAATAGCCAACAACCAAGAAGAGAAGTCTAGGCACAACGAAGGTTTGCACCTTTGGGAGGCACAAGTGGAGGAGAATTCCGTGCACAAAGAAGGAGAGCACCTTTGGGAAGCACAAGTGAAGAAGATTCCTACCCTTTTCAGGAGGAGGACGTAGGCTCTACAAGGAATCTTAGGCGAGCAAGGACTGACCACCCACCTACAGAAGCAAGGCGAAGAGGAGATGACAACTTGGGAAGTATTAAGCTGAAGATACCTTCCTTTACAGGTCGTTCTGACCCAGAAGCATACCTAGAGTGGGAGAAGAAGATTGAGTTCGTGTTTGATTGCCACAATTGTTCCGAAACAAAGAAGGTAAAGCTAGCTGTGACTGAGTTCGCTGATTATGCTATAACGTGGTGGGATCAACTTGTCACAAGCAGGAGGCGTAATGGAGAGCGTCCTATAGCTACATGGGAGAAGATGAAAGTGGTGATGAGGAAACGTTTTGTTCCAAGTCATTACTACCGAGAGCTATACAAGAAGTTACAAGGAATGAGACAAGGAAGTCTGAGCGTGGCAGAATATTACAAACAGATGGAGATGGCCATGATAAGAGCAGACGTGGAGGAAGATAGAGAAGCTACCATGGCAAGGTTCTTGGATGGACTCAATCCCGAGATCCATGACAAAGTAGAGTTGCAATACTATGTGGAGTTGGAGGACATGGTGCATATGGCCACGAAAATTGAGAAGCAACTGAAGAGAGGAGGAGGAGGAACAAGAGCTACATCAAGTGCTAATTGGAAGCCAAACTATTCTAAGAAATTTGACAAACCACAGGCAACCAAGATAGAGCACAAGACTAAGAGTTCCAATGCCAATTCCCAAAAGAAGGTGGAAGCCACTCCCACACGAAACCGTGATATCAATGCCCTAACAAACAGATTATGGTGATTAGAGAGAGTAGGGAGGTCATAACAGAAGGAGAAGATTCAGATCATAATAG
The DNA here is from genome assembly GCA_963995505.1 of Hypericum androsaemum. NCBI lineage: Eukaryota > Viridiplantae > Streptophyta > Magnoliopsida > Malpighiales > Hypericaceae > Hypericum > Hypericum androsaemum. The sequence goes on from OZ023197.1 coordinate 6,492,781, forward strand.
CATGCCTTCATTGGAAGACGTATCTGAAGAGGAAATTCAAGTTCGTGAAGGACTCACTCTAGTGGCAAGAAGGGCCATGAACTTGCAAGCAAGAGAAGAAGATGACAAAGCACAAAGGGAGAATATCTTCCATACAAGGTGTTATGTCAAGGACAAGGTGTGTAGTGTCCTCATTGATGGAGGCAGCTGTGCTAACGTGGCAAGCACTACTATGGTTGAGAAGTTAGGGTTACTCACGAAGAAACACCCTAAACCTTACAAGCTGCAATGGCTGAATGATAGTGGAGAAGTACGAGTGGAGAAGCAAGTGCTAGTGACATTTCGCATTGGCAAGTACGAAGATGAAGTGTTGTGCGATGTTGTGCCAATGCAAGCTAGTCATCTACTGTTAAGGAGGCCGTGGCAGTTTGATAGAAGAGTAACTCATGACGGACACACCAACAAGTACTCATTCACACTCAATAGGCGTGTGTTCACTTTGGCACCCTTAGCGCCATCACAAGTTTGTGAAGATCAGATGAAGTTACAAAAAGAAAGTGATGAGAGAAAAAAAGGTGAGCAAAAGAAACGAATTGAGAGGAGAGAAGAAGCCGAAAAACAGAAAGGAAAAATGGCCAAAAGAGAGGATACAATGGAGCGAGCAAAAGAAGCCGGAAAAATAGAATTGAAATCGGCCATTGAGAGAAAATCTGAGGGATGGAAAAAGAACTACTATGTGGGAGCAAGTGAAATCAAGCAAGCTTATTTTGAAAAAAAGTCTATGATCTTACTTCGGTGGAGGGAGACACTTTTGATCACTAAAGAACTTGAGCCACATTGCTTAGTATGGTTGTTTCTCTCTTGCAGGACTACAAGGATGTCTTTCCCGAAGAGCTACCAGCTGGATTACCACCTATACGAGGGATTGAGCATCAAATTGACTTTGTTCCAGGAGCTACCATACCTAACCGCCCCGCATATAGAAGTAATCCTGAGGAAACAAAGGAACTTGAGAGGCAAGTCAATGAGCTTTTGGAAAAAGGGCACGTGAGAGAAAGCATGAGCCCATGTGCTATTCCAGTCCTACTTGTGCCTAAGAAGGATGGATCATGGAGGATGTGTGTTGATTGCAGAGCTGTCAATAACATCACGGTAAAATATCGTCACCCTATTCCTCGCTTAGATGACATGTTAGATGAGTTGCATGGATCTTGCATGTTTTCTAAGATTGACGTAAAAAGTGGTTATCCTCAGATTAGGATGAAAGAAGGAGATGAGTGGAAGACTGCTTTTAAAACAAAATATGGGTTGTATGAGTGGATGGTCATGCCGTTCGGGTTATCTAATGCACCTAGTACATTCATGCGCCTTATGAATCATGTCTTACGTCCATTCATTGGCAAATTTGTCGTTGTGTACTTTGATGATATACTCATTTATGGTACGAGTTTAGAGGATCATGTAGAGCATTTGAAATCTGTCCTAGATGCACTTAGAGAGGACCAATTGTTTGCCAACTTGAAGAAGTGCACCTTTTGCACAGATAAACTTGTATTCTTGGGTTTTGTTGTTAGTGCTCACGGGATACAGGTTGATGAGGAGAAGATCTGAGCCATCCCCTAACTCATCTAACTGGCCAAGTCCTACAAGTGTTGCTAACATCCGAAGTTTTCATGGCTTAGCTAGCTTTTACAGGAGGTTCGTGAAAGACTTTAGTAGCCTAGCCGCACCCCTCACTGAAGTCATCAAGAAGAACATTGGATTTAGTTGGGGAGAAGCTCAAGAGAACTCATTCCAACTCATCAAAGAGAAGTTGACTAATGCTCCTTTGTTGGCTTTGCCTAACTTTGCTAAAACCTTTGAAGTTGAATGTGATGACTCAGGTATAGGGATTGGAGCTATCCTCATGCAAGAAGGGAGACCAATTGCCTACTTTAGTGAGAAACTAAGTGGAGCAACCTTGAACTATCCAACTTATGACAAAGAATTGTATGCACTAGTTCGAACATTGGAAACATGGCAGCATTACTTGTGGCCCAAGGAATTCGTGATCCACACTGATCATGAATCACTCAAGCACCTAAAGGGGCAACACAAGTTGAATAGGAGGCATACATGATGGGTGGAGTTCATTGAGACATTTCCTTATGTCATTCGCTACAAGCAAGGTAAGGAAAATGTAGTAGCTAATGCCCTATCGCGAAGGTATGCTTTGATCTCAACTCTTGATGCGAAGTTACTTGGTTTTGAACACCTTAAAGAGTTGTATGCTGATGATACTGATTTTAGTGATCTGTTCCGAGCTACGGAGAAGAGTGCAAGTGGTAAATTTTTTCGGAATGACGGTTACCTATTTCGTGAGAACAAACTTTGTGTGCCTAATTGTTCTATGCGAGAGTTGCTAATTCAGGAGGCACATGGAGGCAGATTGATGGGGCACTTTGGAATCGCCAAGACTTTGGCAATGCTACAAGATCACTTCTATTGGCCACACATGAAGCGCAACATTGAAAGAGTTTATGGGCGTTGCATCACATGCAAGCAAGCCAAGTCAAAGGTAAAACCCCACTGTTTGTATACCCCACTACCTATACCTAGTGAGCCTTGGATTGATATTTCTATGGATTTTGTGTTAGGACTGCCTAGGACAAAACGTGGAAGGGAATCAATCTTTGTTGTCGTGGATAGGTTTTCTAAGATGGCACATTTTATTCCATGTCACAGACTGATGATGCTTCAAACATTGCTGATTTGTTCTTTAGAGAAGTTGTTAGGTTGCATGGTATGCCTAGAACTATTATTTCTGATAGAGATGCTAAGTTCTTGAGTTACTTTTGGAAGACCTTGTGGAGTAAGTTAGGTACCAAGTTGTTATTTTCTACTACTTGTCATCCACAAACTGATGGTCAAACTGAAGTTGTAAATAGGACTTTGTCTACTTTATTGAGAGCACTTATCAAGCATAACATTAAGACTTGGGAAGAATGTCTGCCACATGTTGAATTTGCTTATAATCGTTCAGTTCATTCTGCTACTCAATTCTCACCATTTGAGCTTGTTTATGGATTTAATCCTTTGACTCCATTGGATTTATCACCTTTGCCTTCGAGTGAGCATGTTAACTTAGATGGCAAGAGGAAGGCTGAATTTGTCAAGCAACTACATGAGAAGGCGCGAATGAACATAGAGAAACGAACGGAGCACTATGCAAGATAGGCAAACAAAGGATGGCACAAGGCTGTCTTTGAGCTTGGTGATTGGGTCTGGTTGCACATGAGAAAGGAACGTTTTCCTGCGCAACGACATTCAAAGTTGCTACCACGGGGAGATGGTCCGTTTCAAGTGCTTGAATGCATCAATGACAATGCCTACAAGCTTGACCTGCCAGGTGAGTATAATGTTAGTGCTTCTTTCAATGTTACTGATTTGAGTCCGTTTGATGTAGGCGATGATTTGAGGACAAATCCTTTTCAAGCGGAGGGGAATGATGTGAAGCTACAAGACTCGCATCAAGTGCAAGTACCAATTGGGCCGATGACACGAGCAAGAGCCAAAATGTTTCAAGCAGATCTTAATGGGTTAATGCAAGAAGTCTGGACTTAAGCTAGTGCGTACAAGTGCAAGGACGTGCATGAGGCCCATGCACGTGATAGAGGCTATTTTGGAAGCTTGACATGCACAAAAACTTCTGGATGCATGCGCACATGGAGAATCAAGAAGAATCAGCCTGTTTAGGACGTGCAGCTATTAGTTATTCTATTAGATATTATTTGCTTAGATATTATTCTATTAGTTATTCTATTAGATATTATTTGCTTAGATATTATTTTCTTAGATATTATTTGCTTAGATTATTTCTTATTTAGTTGAATAATTCGGCCAGAATATCCTTAGATTAGGAAAGAGAGTTTTGGCCAGCCTTTGAACTCCTTTTTAGGAGTTAGCTTGTTTAGGAATACGTTGGTACTTTGGAGCCTATATAAGGAGGTCTCCTAGCAATAAAAAGGACGAACTTTTGAGATTGATTTCATTCTTTGTGAGTTAAGATACTCCTTATGTGTTCTTGCTAATTGCTGGATTGCTAAGCTTGAGCGCAACTTTTCACTTATCAAACGATTCTTCCATCATCATTTGTGGCGTGATTCGACTTGGACCATAGGTTCACGAAATTCCATTGCTTGGGTTGTGGTTCTTCCAAACCAAGGTTCTGGCAAGGCTCGCGTTCGTGGGTTGCGGTCTGTTCCATCCAAACTAGCACGGTCCGTTGTGAGCCTCCTACCGAGGTTCATATCACTTGCCTTACGTTTTCATGTCTTTTCTTGCCTTATCTTTCTTTTTCTTGCCTTTGCATTCCATTTCCATGCCTTTTATAGCATGTTCTTGTCGTATCTTTCATTTTCTATCCTTTTCTTACCTTTTCATGCCTGTTGTTGCCTTATCTTTCCTTTTCCATGCCTTTTCTTTCCTTTTCTTTTTGTTTCTTACCTCTTCCTTGCCTTTTCTTGCCTTATCATTCCTTTTCTTTCCTTTTGTTGCCTTATCTTTCCTTTTCTTGCCTTTTCATTCCTTTTCCTTGCCTTTTCTTGCCTGTTCTTTCCTTTTCTTGCCTCTTTATACCTTTTCTTTGCCTTTTCTTGCCTTTTCCTCGACTTTTCTTGCCTTTTCTTGCCTTTTCTTGATTTTTCTTGACTTTTCTTGACTTTTCTTTCCGTTTCTTGCATTTTCTTCCCTTATCTTGCCTTTTCCTTACCTTTTCTTTCTTTTTTTACCTTATCTTGTCCTTTCTTGCATTATCTTTCCTTTCTTTCCTTTTCTAGCTTTTCCTTGCATTTACTTGCCTTATCTTTCCTTTCATTGCCTTTTCTTGTCTTTTCTTGCCTTATCTTGCCATTTCTTAAATTTTTGTGCCTTTTCTTGTCTTTTCATTCTTTATCTTGCCTTTTCTTACCTTATCGTTCCCTTTCTTGTCTTTTCTCGCCTTTTCATGCCTTTTCCTTGCCTTATCTTTCCTTATCTTGCCTTTTCTTGCCTTTTCCTTGCCTTTTCTTTCCTTTTCTTGCCATATCTTGCCTTTTCTTGCCTCATCTATCCGTTTCTTTCCTTTCCTTCCCTTTTCTATCCTTATCTTGCCTTATCTTGCCTCTTCTTGACTTTTCCTTGCCTTTTCTTTCCTTTTCTTGCCTATCATGCCTAATCTTGCTTTTTTCTTGCCTTTTCCTTCATTTTCTTGCCTTTACTTCATTTTTCTTGCCTTTTCTTGCCTTATCTTGGCTTTTCCTTGCCTTTTCTTTCCTTTTCTTGCCTTATCTTGCCTTTTCTTACCTTTTTCTTGCCTTTTCTTGCCTTATCTTGCCTTTTCTTTCCTTTTCTTTCATTTTCTTGCATTTTCTTGCCTTATCGTTCCTTATCTTTCCTTTTCATGCCTTTTCATGCCTTATCTTGCCTTCTCTTGCCTTTTCCTTGCCTTTTCTTTCATTTTTTTGCCTGATCTGGCCTTTTCTTACCTTTTCTTTGCCTTTTCTTACCTTTTCCTTGCCTTTTCTTTCCATTTCTTTCAGTTTCTTGCCTTTTCCTTGCCTTTTCTTGCCTTATCTTGCCTGATCTCTCCTTTTCGTGCCTTTTCATTCCTTTTCTTTGCCTTTTCTTACCTTTTCCTGGCCTTTTCTTGACTTTTCTTGCCTTTTCTAACCTTTTCGTTCCTTTTCATACCTTTTCTTGCCTTCTCTTAGCATTTCTTGCCTTTTCTAGCCTTATCTTGCCTTTTCCTTACCTTTTCTTTCCTTTTCTTACCTTATCTTGTCTTTTCTTAGGAAATTTCCTTTCTTTCCTTTTTTTGCCTTTCCTTACCTTTTCTTGCCTTATCTGGCCTTTCATTGCCTTCTCTTGTCCTTTCTTGCCTTATCTTGCCCTTTCTTAAATTTTTGTGCCTTTTCTTGCCTTTTCAAGCCTTTCCTTCCCTTTTCTATCCCTATTTTGTCTTATCTTGCCTCTTCTTTACTTATCTTGCCTTTTCTTGCCTTTTTCTTGTCTTTTCCTTGCCTTTTCTTTCCTTTTCTTGCCTATCATGCCTTATCTTGCCTTTTTCTTGCCTTTTCCTTCATTTTCTTGCCTTTACTTCACTTTTCTTGCCTTTTCTTACCTTATCTTGCCTTATCTTGCCTTTTCCTTTCATTTTCTTTCTTTTTCTTGCCTTATCTTGCCTTTTCTTACCTTTTCCTTGCCTTTTCTTTCCTTTTCTTGCCTTATCTTTCCTTTTCTTGTCTTTGCTTGCCTTTTATTACCTTTTCTTTCCTTTTCTTGCCTTATCTTTCCTGTTCTTGCCTTTTCAATCCTGTTCTTGCCTTAACTTTCCTTTTCCTGCATTTTTCATGCCTTTTCTTGCCTCATCGTGCCTTTTCTTTCCTTATCTTGCATTTTCTTTCCTTTTCTTGCTTTTTCTTGCATTATCTTGCCTTTTTTGTCTTTTCTTTCCTTTTCTTCCCTTATCTTGCCTTTTCTTTTCTCATCTTTCTATTCTTTCTTTTCTATCCTTTTCTTGCCTATTGTTGCCTTATCTTGCATTTTCTTCCCTTATCTTGCCTTTTCATGCCTTATCTTGCCTTTTCTTGACTTATCTTGTCTTTTCTTGCCTTATCATTCCTTTTCTTTCCTTTTCTTCCCTTTTCTTGCCTTTTCTTACCTTATCTTGCCTTTTCTTGCCTTTTTCAGCCTTTTCTTGCCTTATCTTTCCATTTCCTTCCTTTCCTTGCCTTTTCATGCCTTTTCTTCCCTTTTCTTTCCTTATCTTGCCTTACCATGCCTTTTCTTGTCTTATCTTGCCATGTTTTGCCTTATCTTGCCTTTTCTTTCCTTATCTTACCTTTTCTTTCCCTTTCTTGCTTTTTCTTCCCTCATCTTCCCTTTTCTTACCTATTATTGCCTTATCTTTCCTTTTCTTGAATTTACCTTGCCTTTTCTTTCCTCATCTATCCTTTTCTTGCCTCATCTTTCCATTTCTTTCCTTTTATTGCCTTGATGTGAATCTCGTTACGGATCCACGCGAAAGCCGGATCTATCTACGTTCAGATTGATGGAAATCTCGACCCGTTGTTTGCACCTTTGCAAGAACCTCGGTATGAACAACCTCGACCCGCTGCTGTAGGGAAACAAGAACCTTGAATTGATGAAGACGCCACAAACGGTGATGTAGATCCGCTTCATAAGTCGAAGGTGAACGAACGAAATCCCTCCGCTGTGTTCGAACAGTTCCGAAGAACCAAGAGAGCAAAGCCCACGTTTTTTGTACTCCAATTATTCTCCTCATTCTCATTGATAAAGCCTTTATATATAAGCAGATTGTTACAAAAAGAATCCTTGTTAAATAAAACTTCTAACTAGATAAATATGACTTAAAAAGGGAAACTAAAAAGGAAAACAAGTCTAGTACTCCTATGATTTCTAAAAACGTGATTATCACATAATCACATTCCTAAACTGACTTGAACTCTTAAAGAAACGAAATTCTCAAATTATTGACTTCCTAAATAGACTAGAACTTTTATAAAACGAAAATAACATATAATTAACTTCCTAAACAGACTCAAAAACCTCAAAAACGAAATTAATTTTCTTGCTGATCAGATTCATATCATTCCCCTCCTCTTGAAATGGATTTGTCCTCAAATCCTTGCATACGTCATGCTTTTTCCAATTCACGATCATGCTTGAACAAGTCTTGGAACGTCTGGGTTGAACTTGATATCTTCCATCCCAACAAAATAGATACTTTGAACATAAGCAATCTGAAGTCCTCTCCAAATTAAAAACCAAAATCTTACTTATTTGCACAAGCCTTTCTTTGAACTTCAAACTATTCCAGAAGTTGATCAATGATGAACCTCCAACATAATTAAACTTGTCCACACCTAAGAAGTCAATATGTTCAACATGTAAATCAGGAGACATGTAAGATATGGGTTGGACATCTTCCTTGTCAACTAAAACAACAAGTTCTTCTTGTTCACCATCAATAGCAGTTAAGCACTTCTTCATATGAACAACATCCACCAATTCTGATTCATTGAACAAATCCCTCAAGTAAAGAAGTGACATGGCATGGTCATCAAAACATTCTCCATCGAACAAGTCAATAGAATATTCACCAAATTCCTCCCATGTCAAAACCTCTTCTTCAACAATCACTTCAGGTGTAACCTCCAAATCGTCAGAACTACATACCTTCCCCTCAATGTCGTGCTTAGTGTTAATGGTGTTCTCCCTCTTTGCATTGACTTCTCCAACAAAATTAGCTCCTGAATTCTTCTCATCTTTGACCCTAATCCTCCTTTGTTGAATTTGTCTTCTCTTACAGACATTAGGAACAACATGTATCCTCTCTTGTTTGCACACTATCCGGTCCACCTTTTCGCTGAGCTTCTTGACCTCCGTTCTCATTATATGCCTCATCTCACTAAGAAGGGCATCCATAAACGTGTGTGGATCACCAACCAATGGTGCAACACCTTCAAAGGATCTTCTTGACTAGTTATAAGACATTCTTGCAGATTCTCTTTTTTTCTACTTTCAACTTTTCTTTTTTTTTTGATTTTTTTTTCAGCCTTCTTTCTTCTTCTTTTCTTGGCTGCCTTCTTCTCTATCTTTCTTTTTTTTTCGGAATTTTTTTCCTCTTTTTTTATTTTTTTTTCTTTCTCCAACTTAGAATAAAATAAGAACAATAATTGAAAACTAATGAAAACAAAAACAAAATTTAAAGATAGATGATCTGAAGTAGAGCCTAAGCTTTGATACCAACTGATATGAATCTCGTTACGGATCCACGCGAAAGCCGGATCTATCTACGTTCAGATTGATGGAAATCTCGACCTGTTGTTTGCACCTTTGCAAGAACCTCGGTATGAACAATCTCGACCCGCTGCTGTAGGGAAACAAGAACCTTGATTTGATGAAGACGCCACAAACGGTGATGTAGATCCGCTTGATAAGTCGTTATGCTTCAACCTGGCTCTGATACCAAATGATGTCAAATTCGCTGGGAATTCCACACGAACGGACCGCTGCTACTTGATGGATGAGAAAGACTCCAACTCCAACTACGCAATGCACGAACCTTGGTGATGTCTCACCGCAACCCGAACAATGGAAGTCAAGAACCCAAGTCCTTAAGTCGAATCACGCCACAAACAGAGGTGGATAATCTGTTTGATAAGTGAAATACGTTGCCCTAGCTAAGCGACGCACTAGCCTAACCAAGAACACACAATGAGTATCAAAACTCACAAGAACCGTTTAGGAACTCATGATGTGAATCCCGTTACGGATCCATGCGGAAGCCGGATCTATCTACATTCAGATTGATGGAAATCTCGACCCATTGTTTGCACCTTTGCAAGAACCTCGGTATGAACAACCTCGACCCGCTGTTATAGGGAAACAAGAACCTTGATTTGATGAAGATGCCACAAACGGTGATGTAGATCCGCTTGATAAGTCGAAGGTGAACGAACGGAATCCCTCCGCTGTGTTCGAACAGTTCCGAAGAACCAAGAGAGCAAAGCCCACGTTTTTTGTACTCAAATTATTCTCCTCATTCTCATTGATAAAGCCTTTATATATAGGCATATTGTTACAAAAAGAATCCTAGTTAAATAAAACTTCTAACTAGATAAATATGACTTAAAAAGGGAAACTAAAAAGGAAAATAACTCTAATCCTACTAGGAATACTAAAAAACGTGATTATCTTATAATTGACTTCCTAAACAGACTAGAACTCCTAATAAAACGAAATTATCTTTTTTTGTAACTTCCTAAACAGAATAGAACTCATGTAAAATGAAATTAACAAATAATTAACTTCCTAAATAGACTTTGAAACTCAAAAACGAATTATTAAATAATTATGGCTTCTTGCAGATCTGATTCATATCATTCCCCTCCTCTTGAAATGGATTTGTCCTCAAATCCTTGCATCCGTCATGCTTTTGCCAACTCACAACCATGCTGGTGCAAGATGAACTCTTTGAACGTCGTGGCTGCACTTGATACCTTCCTTTCCAACAGAATAAGTACTTCGATCTTAAAGAATCTGAAGTCATCTCCAACTCAAAAGCAAAAGCCCTACTAATCTGTTTAAGCGTTTCTTTGAACTTCAAACTATTCCAGATGTTGATCAACGATGAACCTCCAATATAATTAAACTTGTCCACACCTAAGAAGTCAATATGTTCAACATGTAAATCAGGAGACATGTAAGATATGGGTTGGACATCTTCCTTGTCAACTAAAACAACAAGTTCTTCTTGTCCACCATCAATAGCAGTTAAGCACTTCTTCATATGAACAACATCTACCAATTCTGATTCATTGAACAAATCCCTCAAGTAAAGAAGTGACATGGCATGGTCATCAAAACATTCTCCATCGAACAAGTCAATAGAATATTCACCAAATTCCTCCCATGTCAAAACCTCTTCTTCAACAATCACTTCAGGTGTAACCTGCAAATCGTCAGAACTACATACCTTCCCCTCAACGTCGTGCTTAGTGTTAATGGTGTTCTCCCTCTTTCCATTGACTTCTCCAACAAAATTAGCTCCTGAATTCTTCTCATCTTTGACCCTCATCCTCCTTTGTTGAATTTATCTTCCGCTACAGACATTAGGAACATCATGTATCCTCTCTTGTTTGCACACTATCCGGTCCATCTTTTCGCTGAGCTTCTTGACCTCCGTTCTCATTATATGCCTCATCTCACTAAGAAGGGCGTCCATAAACGTGTGTGCATCACCAACCAATGGTGCAACACCTTCAAAGGATCTTCTTGAGTAGTTATAAGACATTCTTGCAGATTCTCTTTTTTTCTACTTTCAACTTTTCTTTTCTTTTGTTGATTTTTTTTTCAGCCTTCTTTCTTCTTCTTTTCTTGGCTGCCTTCTTCTCTATCTTTCTTTTTTTTTGGAATTTTTTTCCTCTTTTTTTATTTTTTTTCTTTCTCCAACTCAGAATAAAATAAGAACAATAATTGAAAACTAATGAAAACAAAAACGAAATTTAAAGATAGATGATCTGAAGTAGAGCCTAAGCTTTGATACCAACTGATGTGAATCCCGTTACGGATCCATGCGGAAGCCAGATCTATCTACGTTCAGATTGATGGAAATCTCGACCCGTTGTTTGTACCTTTGCAAGAACCTCGGTATGAACAACCTCGACCCGCTGCTGTAGGGAAACAAGAACCTTGATTTGATGAAGACGCCACAAACGGTGATGTAGATCCGCTTGATAAGTCGTTGGAGAACGCGAACGGAATCCCTCCGCTGTGTTCGAACAGTTCCGAAGAACCAAGAGAGCAAAGCCCACATTTTTTGTACTCCAATTATTCTCCTCATTCTCATTGATAAAGCCTTTATATATAGGCAGATTGTTACAAAAAGAATCCTTGTTAAATAAAACTTCTAACTAGATAAATATGACTTAAAAAGGGAAACTAAAAAGGAAAACAAGTCTAGTACTCCTATGATTTCTAAAAACGTGATTATCACATAATCACATTCCTAAACTGACTTGAACTCTTAAAGAAACGAAATTCTCAAATTATTGACTTCCTAAATAGACTAGAACTTTTATAAAACGAAAATAACATATAATTAACTTCCTAAACAGACTCAAAAACCTCAAAAACGAAATTAATCTCCTTGCTGATCAGATTCATATCATTCCTTCCCATCCCTTTTCTTTCCTTCCCTTCCCTTTTCTTGCATTTTCTTGCTTTTCATGCCTTATCTTTCCTTTTCTTGCCTTTCCTTGCCTTAACTTTCCTTTTCTCGCCTTTGCTTATCTTTTCTTGCATTATCTTGCCTTTTCTTGCCTTTTCATGCCTTTTCTTGCCATATCTTACCTTTTCGTGCCTTTTCTTCCCTTATCTTTCCTTTTCTCGCCTTTTAATTCCTTTTCCTTGCCTTTTCTTGCCTTTTCTTTTCTTTTCTTACTTTTTCTTGCATTTTCATGCCTTATCTTTCCTCATCTTGCCTTTTCTTGCCTTGTCTTGCCTTATCTTGCCTTTTTCTTGACTTTTCCATGCCTTTTCTTCCCTTTTCTTGCCTTATCTTGCCTTATCTTGCCTTTTCCTTTCCTTTTCTTTCCTTTTCTTGCCTTTTCTTACCTTTTCCTTGCCTTTTCTTTCCTTTTCTTGCCTTATCTTGCCTTTTCTTTCCTTTTTTTTCTTTTCTTGCATTTTCATTCCTGTTCTTGCCTTATCTTTCTTTTTCTTGCCTTTTCATGCCTTTTTTTGCCTTATCTTTCCTTTTCTTGCCTTTTCCATGCCTTTTCTTACCTTTTCTTTCAATTTCTTGCATTTTCTTGCCTTTTCCTTGCATTTTCTTGACTTATCTTTCCATATCTTTCCTTTTCTTGCTTTATCCTTTTTTTCTTGCCTTTTCATTCCTTTTCCTTGCCTTTTCTTGCCTGACCTTTCCTTTTCTTGCCTTTTCATTCCTTTTCTTTGCCTTTTCTTGCCTATTCTTAACTTTTCTTGTCTTTTCATACCTTTTCTTGATTTTTCTTTCCTTTTCTTGCCCTTTCTTGCCTTATCTTGCCTTTTCCTTGCCTTTTCTTTCCTTTTCTTGCCTTATCATATCTTTTCTTGCCTTATCTTTCCTTTCTTTCCTTTTCCTTGCCTTTTCTTGACTTTTCTTGCCTTTTCATACCTTTTCTTGACTTTTCTTGCCCTTTCTTGCCTTTTCTTGCCTTTTCCTTGCCTTTTCTTTCCTTTTCTTACCTTATCTTATCTTTTCTTGCCTTATCTTTCCTTTCTTTCCTTTTCCTACCTTTCCTTGCCTTTTCTTGCCTTATCTTGCCTTTCCTTGCCTTATCATGCCTTTTCTTTCCTTATCTTGCCTTTTCTTACCTTATCTTACCTTTTCATTACCTTTTCGTTGCCTTTTCTTGCATTTTCTTGCCATTTCTTCCCTTTTCTTGCCTGATCTTGGCTTTTCTTACCTTTTCCTTGCCTTTTTTTTCCTTTTCTTGCCTTTTCCTTGCCCTTTCCTACCTTTTCATACCTTTTCTTGACTTTTCTTGCCCTTTCTTGCCTTTTCTTGCCTTTTCCTTGCCTTTTCTTTCCTTTTCTTACCTTATCTTATCTTTTCTTGCCTTATCTTTCCTTTCTTTCCTTTTCCTACCTTTCCTTGCCTTTTCTTGCCTTATCTTGCCTTTCCTTGCCTTATCATGCCTTTTCTTTCCTTATCTTGCCTTTTCTTACCTTATCTTACCTTTTCGTTACCTTTTCGTTGCCTTTTCTTGCATTTTCTTGCCATTTCTTCCCTTTTCTTGCCTGATCTTGGCTTTTCTTACCTTTTCCTTGCCTTTTCTTTCCTTTTCTTGCCTTACCTTCCTTTTCTTGACTTATCTTGCCTTTTATTTTCTTTTCTTGCCTTTTCATGCCTGTTCTTGCCTTATCTTTCATTTTCTTGCCTTTTTATTCCTATTTTTGCTTTATCTTTAATTTTCTTGCCTTTTCCATGCCTTTTCTTTCCTTTTCTTTCTGTTTCTCGCCTTTTCCTTGCCTTTTCTTGCCTTATCTTTCCTTTTCTTTCTTTTTCTTGCCTTATCTTTCCTTTTCTTGCCTCATCTTTCCTTTTCTTGCCTTTTCATTCCTTTTCTTGCCTTTTCCTTGCCCTTTCCTACCTTTTCTTGCCTTTTCGTTCCTTTTCTTGACTTTTCTTGCATTTTCATAGCTTTTCTTGCCTTTTCTTTCCTTTTCTTGCCTTTTCTTTCCTTATCTTTCCATTTCCTTATGTTTTCTTACCTTTTCTTATCTTTTCTTGCCTTATCTTTCCTCTCTTTCCTTTTGTTGCCTTATCTTGCCTTTCATTGCCTTTTGTTGCCTTATCTTGCCTTTTCAATCCTTATTTAGCCTTTTCTTACCTTCTCTTGCCTTTTCTAGCCTTTTCTTGCCTTTTCATGCCTTCTCCTTGCCTTATTTTTCCTTTTCTTGCCGTTTCTTTCCTTTTCTTGCCATATCTTGCCATTTCTTGCCTTTTCCTTGCCTTTTCTTTCCTTTTCTTGCCATATCTTGCCTTTTCTTGCCTGATCTTTGCATTTCTTTCCTTTTCTTTCCATTTCTTGCCTCTCCTTCCCTTTTCTATCCTTATCCTGCCTTCTCTTGAATTTTCCTTGCCTTTTCCTCACGTTTTCTTTCCTTTTCTTTCCTATTATGCCCTGTCTTGCCTTTTTCATGCCTTTTCCTTCATTTTCTTGCCTTTACTTAACTTTTCTTGCCTTTTCTTACCTTATCTTGCCTTATCTTGCCTTTTCCTTTCATTTTCTTTCTTTTTCTTGCCTTATCTTGCCTTTTCTTACCTTTTCCTTGCCTTTTCTTTCCTTTTCTTGCCTTATCTTTACTTTTTTTGTCTTTGCTTGCCTTTTATTACCTTTTCTTTCCTTTTCTTGCCTTATCTTTCCTGTTCTTGCCTTTTCAATCCTGTTCTTGCCTTAACTTTCCTTTTCTTGCATTTTCCATGCCTTTTCTTGCCTCATCGTGCCTTTTCTTTCCTTATCTTGCATTTTCTTTCCTTTTCTTGCTTTTTCTTGCATTATCTTGCCTTTTTTGTCTTTTCTTTCCTTTTCTTCCCTTATCTTGCCTTTTCTTTTCTCATCTTTCTATTCTTTCTTTTCTATCCTTTTCTTGCCTATTGTTGCCTTATCTTGCATTTTCTTCCCTTATCTTGCCTTTTCATGCCTTATCTTGCCTTTTCTTGACTTATCTTGTCTTTTCTTGCCTTATCATTCCTTTTCTTTCCTTTTCTTCCCTTTTCTTGCCTTTTCTTACCTTATCTTGCCTTTTCTTGCCTTTTTCGGCCTTTTCATGCCTTATCTTTCCATTTCCTTCCTTTTCTTGCCTTTTCATGCCTTTTCTTCCCTTTTCTTTCCTTATCTTGCCTTACCATGCCTTTTCTTGTCTTATCTTGCCATGTTTTGCCTTATCTTGCCTTTTCTTTCCTTATCTTACCTTTTCTTTCCCTTTTTTGCTTTTTCTTCCCTCATCTTCCCTTTTCTTACCTATTATTGCCTTATCTTTCCTTTTCTTGAATTTACCTTGCCTTTTCTTTCCTCATCTATCCTTTTCTTGCCTCATCTTTCCATTTCTTTCTTTTTATTGCCTTCCCTTCCCTTTTCTTTCCTTCCCTTCCCTTTTCTTGCATTTTCTTGCTTTTCATGCCTTATCTTTCCTTTTCTTGCCTTTCCTTGCCTTAACTTTCCTTTTCTCGCCTTTGCTTATCTTTTCTTGCATTATCTTGCCTTTTCTTGCCTTTTCATGCCTTTTCTTGCCTTATCTTACCTTTTCGTGCCTTTTCTTCCCTTATCTTTCCTTTTCTCGCCTTTTAATTCTTTTTCCTTGCCTTTTCTTGCCTTTTCTTTTCTTTTCTTACTTTTTCTTGCATTTTCATGCCTTATCTTTCCTCATCTTGCCTTTTCTTGCCTTATCTTGCCTTTTTCTTGACTTTTCCATGCCTTTTCTTCCCTTTTCTTGCCTTATCTTGCCTTATCTTGCCTTTTCCTTTCCTTTTCTTTCCTTTTTTTGCCTTTTCTTACCTTTTCCTTGCCTTTTCTTTCCTTTTCTTGCCTTATCTTGCCTTTTCTTTCCTTATTTTTCTTTTCTTGCATTTTCATTCCTGTTCTTGCCTTATCTTTCTTTTTCTTGCCTTTTCATGCCTTTTTTTGCCTTATCGTTCCTTTTCTTGCCTTTTCCATGCCTTTTCTTACCTTTTCTTTCAATTTCTTGCATTTTCTTGCCTTTTCCTTGCGTTTTCTTGACTTATCTTTCCATATCTTTCCTTTTCTTGCTTTATCCTTTTTTTCTTGCCTTTTCATTCCTTTTCCTTGCCTTTTCTTGCCTGACCTTTCCTTTTCTTGCCTTTTCATTCCTTTTCTTTGCCTTTTCTTGCCTATTCTTAACTTTTCTTGCCTTTTCATACCTTTTCTTGACTTTTCTTTCCTTTTCTTGCCCTTTCTTGCCTTATCTTGCCTTTTCCTTGCCTTTTCTTTCCTTTTCTTGCCTTATCATATCTTTTCTTGCCTTATCTTTCCTTTCTTCCCTTTTCCTTGCCTTTTCTTGACTTTTCTTGCCTTTTCATACCTTTTCTTGACTTTTCTTGCCCTTTCTTGCCTTTTCTTGCCTTTTCCTTGCCTTTTCTTTCCTTTTCTTACCTTATCTTATCTTTTCTTGCCTTATCTTTCCTTTCTTTCCTTTTCCTACCTTTCCTTGCCTTTTCTTGCCTTATCTTGCCTTTCCTTGCCTTATCATGCCTTTTCTTTCCTTATCTTGCCTTTTCTTACCTTATCTTACCTTTTCGTTACCTTTTCGTTGCCTTTTCTTGCATTTTCTTGCCATTTCTTCCCTTTTCTTGCCTTATCTTGGCTTTTCTTACCTTTTCCTTGCCTTTTCTTTCCTTTTCTTGACTTATCTTGCCTTTTATTTTCTTTTCTTGCCTTTTCTTGCCTGTTCTTGCCTTATCTTTCATTTTCTTGCCTTTTTATTCCTATTTTTGCTTTATCTTTAATTTTCTTGCCTTTTCCATGCCTTTTCTTTCCTTTTCTTTCTGTTTCTCGCCTTTTCCTTGCCTTTTCTTGCCTTATCTTTCCTTTTCTTTCTTTTTCTTGCCTTATCTTTCCTTTTCTTGCCTGATCTTTCCTTTTCTTGCCTTTTCATTCCTTTTCTTGCCTTTTCCTTGCCCTTTCCTACCTTTTCTTGCCTTTTCGTTTCTTTGCTTGACTTTTCTTGCATTTTCATAGCTTTTCTTGCCTTTTCTTTCCTTTTCTTGCCTTTTCTTTCCTTATCTTTCCATTTCCTTATGTTTTCTTACCTTTTCTTATCTTTTCTTGCCTTATCTTTCCTCTCTTTCCTTTTCTTGCCTTATCTTGCCTTTCATTGCCTTTTGTTGCCTTATCTTGCCTTTTCAATCCTTATTTAGCCTTTTCTTACCTTATCTTGCCTTTTCTAGCTTTTTCTTGCCTTCTCCTTGCCTTATTTTTCCTTTTCTTGCCTTTTCTTTCCTTTTCTTGCCATATCTTGCCATTTCTTGCCTTTTCCTTGCCTTTTCTTTCCTTTTCTTGCCATATCTTGCCTTTTCTTGCCTGATCTTTCCATTTCTTTCCTTTTCTTTCCATTTCTTGCTTCTCCTTCCCTTTTCTATCCTTATCCTGCCTTCTCTTGAATTTTCCTTGCCTTTTCCTCACGTTTTCTTTCCTTTTCTTTCCTATTATGCCTTGTCTTGCCTTTTTCATGCCTTTTCCTTCATTTTCTTGCCTTTACTTCACTTTTCTTGCCTTTTCTTACCTTATCTTGCCTTATCTTGCCTTTTCTTTGACTTTTCTTTCCTTTTTTTTACTTTATCTTGCCTTTTCTTACCTTTTCCTTGACTTTTCTTTCCTTTTATTGCCTTATCTCACCTTATCCTATCTTTTCTTTTATTTTCTTTCTTTTTCTTTCCTTTCCATGCCTGTTCTTGCCTTTACTTTCCTTTACTTTCCTTTTCTTGCATTTTCCATGCCTTTTCTTGCCTTTTCTTTTCGTTTCTTGCCTTTTCTTGCCTCATCGTGCCTTTTCTTGCCTTATCTTGCCATTTCTTTCCTTTTCTTGCCTTTTCTTGCATTATCTTGCCTTTTCTTGTCTTTTCTTTTCTTTTCTTCCCTTATCTTGCCTTTTCTTTTCTTATCTTTCTTATTTTGCCTATTTTATCCTATTCTTGCCTATTCTTGCCTTATCATGCATTTTCTTCCCTTATCTTCCCTTATCTGGCCCTTTCTTGTCTTTTCTTGCCTTATCATTCCTTTTCTTTCCTTATCTTTCCTTTTCTTGCCTTTTCTTACCTTATCTTGCCTTTTCTTTCATTTTTCGGCCTTTTCTTGCCTTATCTTTCCTTTTCCTTCCTTTTCTTGCCTTTTCTTGCCTTTTCATGCCTTTTCTTTCCTTATCTTGCCTTTCCATGCCTTTTCTTGACTTATCTTGCCATTTCTTGCCTTATCTCACCTTTTCTTTCCTTATCTTGCCTTTTCTAGCTTTTTCTTCCCTTATCTTGCCTTTTCTTACCTGTTATTTCCTTATCTCGCCTTTTCTTGCCTCAGCTTTCCTTTTCTTGCCTCATCTTCCCTTTTCTTTCCTTTTCTTGCCTTTCCTTCCCTTTTCTTGTCTTATCTTGCCTTTTCTTACCTTTTACTAGTCTAATCTTTCCTTTTCTTACCTTATCTTTCCTTTTCATGCCTTATCTTTCCTTTTCTTGCCTTTTCTTGCCTTTTCTTGCATTTTCTTATCTTTTCTTGCCTTTTCATGCCTTTTCTTGCCTTATCTTGCCTTTCATTGCCTTATCTTGCCTTTTCATTCCTTATCTTGCCTTTTCTTACCTTATCTTGCCTTTTTCTTGCATTTTCGTTCATTTTCTTGCCATTTCTTCCCTTTTCTTGCCTTTTCTTAGCTTTTCTTACCTTTTCCTTTCCTTTTCTTGCCTTTTCTTGCCTTATCTTGCCTTTTCTTGACTTATCTTGCCTTTTCTATTCTTTTCTTTTCTTTTCTTTTCTTTCCTTTTCATGCCTGTTCTTGCCTTTCCTTTCATTTTCCTTCTTTTTCTTGCCTTTTCATGCCTTATCTTTCTTTTTCTTGCCTTTCCATGCCTTTTCATTTTTTTTCTTTCCTTTTCTTGCCTTATCTTGCCTTTTCTTACCTTTTCCTTCCCTTTTCTTATCTTTTCTTGCCTTATCTTGCCTTTTCTTGCCTTTTATTTTCTTTTCTTCCCTTTTCTTGCCTTTTCATGCCCGTTCTTGCCTTATCTTTCCTTTTCTTGCTTTTTCTTGCCTCATCTTTCCTTTTCTTTCCTTTTCTTGCCTTCCCTTCCCTTTTCCTGCCTTATCTTTCCTGTTCTTGCCTTATCTTTCCTTTTCTTGCCTTTTCCATGCCTTTTCTTGATTTTCTTTCCTTTTCTTTCCTTTTCCTTGCCTTTTCTTGCCTTATCTTTCCTTTTCTTGCCTTACCTTTCCTTTTCTTGTCTTTTCATTACTTTTCCTTGCCTTTTCCTTATCTTTTCTTTCCCTATCTTGCATTTTCCTTCCTTTTCATGCCTTTTCTTGCCTTATCTTTCCTTTTCTTGCCTTTACATACCTGTTCATGCCTTTTCCATGCCTTTTCTTTCCTTTCCTTGCCTTTTCCTTACCTTTTCTTGCCGTATCTTTCCTTTTCTTGCCTTACCTTTCCTTTTCTTTCCTTTTCATTCCTTTTCCTTGCCTTTTCCTAGCCTTTCCTTGCCTTATCCGTCCTTTTCTTGCCTTACCTTTCCTTTTCTTGCCTTTTCATTCCTTTTCCTTGCCTTTTCATGCCCGTGCTTGCCTTATCTTCCCTTTTCTTTCGTTTTCTTGCCTCATCTTTCCTTTTCTTTCCTTTTCGTGCCTTCCTTTCCCTTTTCATGCCTTATCTTTCCTCTTCTTGCCTTATCTTTCCGTTTCTTGCCTTTTCCATGCCTTTTCTTGACTTTTCTTTCCTTTTCTTCCCTTTTCCTTACATTTTTTTGCCTTATCTTTCCTTTTCTTGCCTTACCTTTCCTTTTCTTGTCTTTTCATTCCTTTTCCTTCCCTTTTCCTTGCCTTTTCTTGCCTTATATCTTATCTTGCCTTACCTTTCCTTTTCTTGCCCTTCATTCCTTTTCCTTGCCTTTTCTTGCCTCATCTTTCCTTTTCTTGCCTTTTCATTCCTTTTCTTTGCCTTTTTTTGCCTTATCTTGCCTTTTATTTTCTTTTCTTTCCTTTTCTTGCCTTTTCATGCCTGTTTTTGGCTTATCTTTCCGTTTGTTGCCTTTTCATACCTGTTCTGGCCTTATCTTTCCTTTTCTTGCATTTTCCATGCCTTTTTTTTTCTTTTCTTTCCTTCCCTTGCCTTTCCCATTCCTTTTCTTGCCTTATCTTTCCTTTTCTTGACTTACCTTTCTGTTTCTCGCCTTTTCATTTCTTTTCCTTGCCTTTTCTTGCCTTTTCCTTGCCTTATCTTTCCTATTCTTTCCTTTTTTTTGCCTTACCTTTCATTTTTCATACGAACCCCGCCAATGATGCGAGAGACCCGTCCACGAAGTGTTGAATTCCCAGATCATTCTAGATCAGTTCGTGATGGAGATCTCGACCCGATGCTCACAACCAAACAAGAACCTTGGTATTAATACCGCGACCCGCTGCTTGAGTTGAAACAAAGAACCTTGATATATCGATGACGCCACAAATGGTGATGAAGATCCGCTTGATAAGTCGATGGTGAACTCGACAGAATCCCTCCATTGTGTTCGAACAGTTCCAAAGAACCAAGAGAGCAAAGCCCACGTTTTTCAATCAATAATAGTCTACTTATTCTCATTGCATCAGCCTCTATAAATAGGCTCAATATTACAAAGAGATTCCTAATCAAACAACTCCTAAAAAAGAAGTGAAATCTGGCTTGAATGGGAAACAAAAAAAGGAAAACAATTCTCAGCCTTTTAGGAAGGCTAAAAACGTGTCCAACAATCTAAATAAGCCAAGAGTTGTTGGATAACTTCCTAATCAAAACTAATGGCTGAAAGAAAACTTCCTAAATAGAATGCCCAAATCAGAGAGAATGAATCTTCAAGACTTTGCTGCTGGAATTTCCTTCTTTAACATGAACTAATGCTCTCAATTTCGTGGTTCTTCAACAATGGACTTCCATGAACTCACTTGAGTCCAACTCTTCTATTTAAGCTTGGAAATCAGCCCGTTAAATTGTAACTTGAAGCCCTTTGCACATGCTCTCACAATTGGTCAGATAAGTACTTTATAAGGCTACTAGGATTCATATCATTCCCCTCCTCTTCAAAGGGATTTGTCCTCAAATCCTCGCATATGCCATGCCTTTGCCAATTAATCATCATGTTGGAACAAGGTTGAGTCTTTGAACGTCGTGGTTGTACTTGATATCTTCCACTCCAACAGAATAGATACTTTGAACATAAACAATCTGAATTCATCTCCAAATCAAAAGTTAAAGACTTACTTTTTTGAATAAGCCTTTCACCAATCTTCAAAGCTTTCCACAAGTTGATCAATGCTGATCCTCCAACATATTCAAACTTGTCAACTCCCAAGAAGTCAATATGCTCAACATATTCAACATGAAAATCTGGACATATGTAAGATATGGGCTGAACCTCTTCCTTCTCAACCACAACAACAAATTCTTCATGATCACCATCAATTGGAGTTATGCACTCCTTCATGGGAACAACATTATTCACCACAGATGATTCATCAAATAAATCCCTTAAGTAAAGTAGTGACATTGTATTCTCATCAAAGCAATCTCCATAAAATAGGTCAATAGAATATGCACCAAACTCCTCCCATGTCAAAGCCTCTCCAAGAACTTCAAAAGAAGAAGCTTTCATATCAACTTCAGAACCAGATACCTTATTCTCAATATCGCACTTAGTTTGAATGATCTTCTCTCATTGCACTTCACTAACTTCTCTTGTATGCAAGTCAATTTTCCTTGCCAATAACATAAGTTTCTCCCAGCTGTCTTCATCATCCCATGCTGTAACTTTAACACTGCTATCACCTCTAACCCCAATCTTTCTTTGTTGAGCTCTTGTATCCCTACATACATTAGAAACAACATCTACCCTCTTCGAAAGTTTACTCTCTATTCGGTCTATCCGTCGGTAAAACTTATTGATCTCCCCACTCACCATGCACGTTCTTTTTTTCCAATGTTCTTGCACGTTCTTTTTTTCCCTTCCACTTTTTTTTCAAACTTTTTTTCAGCCTCCTTTCTTCCTTTGTAGGCTGGCTTCTTTTCTCACTTTCCTTTTTCCGGATTTTTCTCTCTTTTTTTATTTTTTTTCTTTCTCCAACTCAGAATACAATAAGAACAACTAACTGAAAACTAAAGAAAAAATGAAATTTAAAGGATAGATAGAACTGAAATAGAAGTCTAAGCTCTGATACCAAATGATACGAACCCCGCCAATGATGCGCGAGACCCATCCACGAAGCATTGAATTCACAGATCGTTCTAGATCAGTTCGTGATGGAGATCTCGACCCGATGATCACAACTAAACAAGAACCTTGGTATTAAGAGCGCGACCCACAGCTTGAGTTGAAACAAAGAACCTTGATATGTCGATGACGCCACAAACGGTGATGAAGATCCACTTGATAAGTCGATGGTGAACTCGACAGAATCCCTTCGTTGTGTTCGAACAGTTCCGAAGAATCAAGAGAGCAAAGCCCACATTTTTCAATCAATAACAGTCTATGTGCTGTTCTAGTCCTACTTGTGCCTAAGAAGGATGGATCATGGAGGATGTGTGTTGATTGCCGAGCTGTCAACAACATCACGGTAAAATATCGTCACCCTATTCCTCGCTTAGATGACATGTTAGATGAGTTGCATGGATCTTGCATGTTTTCTAAGATTGACTTAAAAAGTGGTTATCATCAGATTAGTATGAAAGAAGGAGATGAGTGGAAGACTGCTTTTAAAACAAAATATGGGTTGTATGAGTGGATGGTCATGCCGTTCGGGTTATCTAATGCACCTAGTACATTCATGCGCCTTATGAATCATGTCTTACGTCCATTCATTGGCAAATTTTTCATTGTGTACTTTGATGATATACTCATTTATAGTACGAGTTTAGAGGATCATGTAGAGCATTTGAAATCTGTCCTAGATGCACTTATAGAGGATCAATTGTTTGCCAACTTGAAGAAGTGCACCTTTTGCACAGATAAACTTGTATTCTTAGGTTTTGTTGTTAGTGCTCACGGGATACAGGTTGATGAGGAGAAGATCTGAGCCATCCGGGACTGGCCAAGTCCTACAAATGTTGCTAACATTAGAAGTTTTCATGGCTTAGCTAGCTTTTACAGGAGGTTCGTGAAAGACTTTAGTAGCTTAGCCGCGCCCCTCACTGAAGTCATCAAGAAGAACGTTGGATTTAGTTGGGGAGAAGCTCAAGAGAACTCATTCCAACTCATCAAAGAGAAGTTGACTAATGCTCCTTTGTTGGCTTTGCCTAACTTTGCTAAAACCTTTGAAGTTGAATGTGATGCCTCAGGTATAGGGATTGGAGCTGTCCTCATGCAAGAAGGGAGACCAATTGCCTACTTTAGTGAGAAACTAAGTGGAGCAACCTTGAACTATCCAACTTATGACAAAGAGTTGTATGCACTAGTTCGAACATTGGAAACATGGCAGCATTACTTGTGGCCCAAGGAATTCATGATCCACACTGATCATGAATCACTCAAGCAATTAAAGGGGCAACACAAGTTGAATAGGAGGCATGCACAATGGGTGGAGTTCATTGAGACATTTCCTTATGTCATTCGCTACAAGCAAGGTAAGGAAAATGTAGTAGCTGATGCCCTATCGCAAAGGTATGCTTTGATCTCAACTCTTGATGCGAAGTTAATTGGTTTTGAACACCTTAAAGAGTTGTATGCTGATGATACTAATTTTGGTGATCTGTTCCGAGCTACGGAGAAGAGTGCAAGTGGTAAATTTTTTCGGAATGAAGGTTACCTATTTCGTGAGAACAAACTTTGTGTGCCTAATTGTTCTATGCGAGAGTTGCTAATTCAGGAGGCACATGGAGGTGGATTGATGGGGCACTTTGAAATCGCAAAGACTTTGGCAATGCTACAAGATCACTTCTATTGGCCACACATGAAGCGCGACGTTGAAAGAGTTTGTGGGCGTTGCATCACATGCAAGCAAGCCAAGTCAAAGGTAAAACCCCACGGTTTGTATACCCCATTACCTATACCTAGTAAGCCTTGGATTGATATCTCTATGGATTTTATGTTAGGACTGCCTAGGACTAAACATGGAAGGGATTTAATCTTTCTGGTAGTAGATAGGTTTTCTAAGATGGCACATTTTATTCCATGTCATAAGACTGGTGATGCTTCAAACATTGCTGATTTGTTCTTTAGAGAAGTTGTTAGGTTGCATGGTATGCCTAAAACTATTATTTCTGATAGAGATGCTAAGTTCTTGAGTTACTTTTGGAAGACCTTGTGGAGTAAGTTAGGTACCAAGTTGTTATTTTCTACTACTTGTCATCCACAAACTGATGGTCAAACTGAAGTTGTAAATATGACTTTGTCTACTTTATTGAGAGCACTTATCAAGCATAACATTAAGACTTGGGAAGAATGTCTGCCACATGTTGAATTTGCTTATAATCGTTCAGTTCATTCTGCTACTCAATTCTCACCATTTGAGCTTATTTATGGATTTAATCCTTTAACTCCATTGGATTTATCACCTTTGCCTTCGAGTGAGCATGTTAACTTAGATGGCAAGAGGAAGGCTGAATTTGTCAAACAACTGCATGAGAGGGCGCGAATGAACATAGAGAAACGAACGGAGCACTATGCGAGACAGGCAAACAAAGGACGGCACAAGGTTGTCTTTGAGCCTGGTGATTGGGTCTGGTTGCACATGAGAAAGGAACGTTTTCCTGCGCAACGACGTTCAAAGTTGCTACCATGGGGAGATGGTCCATTTCAAGTGCTTGAACGCATCAATGATAATGCCTACAAGCTTGACCTGCCAGGTGAGTATAATGTTAGTGCTTCTTTCAAAGTTACTAATTTGAGTCCGTTTGATGTAGGTGACGATTTGAGGACAAATCCTTTTCAAGCGGAGGGGAATGATGTGAAGCTACAAGACTCACATCAAGTGCAAGTACCAATTGGGCCGATGACACGAGCAAGAGCCAAAACATTTCAAGTAGATCTTAATGGGTTAATGCAAGAAGTCTGGGCTCAAGCTAGTGCGTACAAGTGCAAGGACGTGCATGAGGCCTATGCAAAGCCCATGCACGTGATAGAGGCTATTTTTGAAGTTGACATGCACGTAAACTTCTGGATGCATGCGCACGTGGAGAATCAAGAAGAATCAGCCTGTTTAGGACGTGCAGCTATTAGTTATTCTATTAGATATTATTTGCTTAGATATTATTCTATTAGTTATTCTATTAGATATTATTTGCTTAGATATTATTTGCTTAGATATTATTTGCTTAGATTATTTCTTATTTAGTTGAATAATTCGGCCAGAATACCCTTAGATTAGGAAAGAGAGTTTTGGCCAGCCTTTGAACTCCTTTTTAGGAGTTAGCTTGTTTAGGAATACTTTGGTACTTTGGAGCCTATATAAGGAGGTCTCCTAGCAATAAAAAGGACGAACTTTTGAGATTGATTTCATTCTTTGTGAGTTAAGATACTCCTTGTGTGTTCTTGCTAATTGCTGGATTGCTAAGCTTGAGCGCATTATTCTTGCCTTTTCTTGCCTCCTATTTCCTTATCTTTCCTTTTCTTGAATTTTCCTTGCCTTTTCTTTCCTTTTCTTGAATTATCTTTCCTTTTCTTGCCTCATCTTTCCTTTTCTTGCCTTTTCTTGCCTTCCCTTCCCTTTTCTTACCTCATCTTGCCCTTACTTACCTTTTACTTGTCTTATCTTTCCTTTTCTTACCTTATCTTGCCTTTTCATGCCTTATATTTCCTTTTCATGCCTTTTCTTGCCTTATCTTACCTTTTCTTTCCTTTTCATTCCTTATCTTGCCTTTCCATGCCTTATCATGCCTTTTCTTTCCTTATCTTGCCTTTTCTTACCTTATCTTACCTTTTCGTTACCTTTTCGTTGCCTTTTCTTGCATTTTCTTGCCATTTCTTCCCTTTTCTTGCCTTATCTTGGCTTTTCTTACCTTTTCCTTGCCTTTTCTTTCCTTTTCTTGCCTTACCTTCCTTTTCTTGACTTATCTTGCCTTTTATTTTCTTTTCTTGCCTTTTCATGCCTGTTCTTGCCTTATCTTTCATTTTCTTGCCTTTTTATTCCTATTTTTGCTTTATCTTTAATTTTCTTGCCTTTTCCATGCCTTTTCTTTCCTTTTCTTTCTGTTTCTCGCCTTTTCCTTTCCTTTTCCATGCCTTTTCTTTCCTTTTCTTTCTGTTTCTCGCCTTTTCCTTGCCTTTTCTTGCCTTATCTTTCCTTTTCTTGCCTGATCTTTCCTTTTCTTGCCTTTTCATTCCTTTTCTTGCCTTTTCCTTGCCCTTTCCTACCTTTTCTTGCCTTTTCGTTCCTTTTCTTGACTTTTCTTGCATTTTCATAGCTTTTCTTGCCTTTTCTTTCCTTATCTTTCCATTTCCTTATGTTTTCTTACCTTTTCTTATCTTTTCTTGCCTTATCTTTCCTCTCTTTCCTTTTCTTGCCTTATCTTGCCTTTCATTGCCTTTTGTTGCCTTATCTTGCCTTTTCAATCCATATTTAGCCTTTTCTTACCTTATCTTGCCTTTTCTAGCCTTTTCTTGCCTTCTCCTTGCCTTATTTTTCCTTTTCTTGCCTTTTCTTTCCTTTTCTTGCCATATCTTGCCATTTCTTGCCTTTTCCTTGCCTTTTCTTTCCTTTTCTTGCCATATCTTGCCTTTTCTTGCCTGATCTTTCCATTTCTTTCCTTTTCTTTCCATTTCTTGCCTCTCCTTCCCTTTTCTATCCTTATCCTGCCTTCTCTTGAATTTTCCTTGCCTTTTCCTCACGTTTTCTTTCCTTTTCTTTCCTATTATGCCTTGTCTTGCCCTTTTCATGCCTTTTCCTTCATTTTCTTGCCTTTACTTCACTTTTCTTGCCTTTTCTTACCTTATCTTGCCTTATCTTGCCTTTTCTTTGACTTTTCTTTCCTTTTTTTTACTTTATCTTGCCTTTTCTTACCTTTTCCTTGACTTTTCTTTCCTTTTATTGCCTTATCTCACCTTATCCTATCTTTTCTTTTATTTTCTTTCTTTTTCTTTCCTTTCCATGCCTGTTCTTGCCTTTACTTTCCTTTACTTTCCTTTTCTTGCATTTTCCATGCCTTTTCTTTTCGTTTCTTGCCTTTTCTTGCCTCATCGTGCCTTTTCTTGCCTTATCTTGCCATTTCTTTCCTTTTCTTGCCTTTTCTTGCATTATCTTGCCTTTTCTTGTCTTTTCTTTTCTTTTCTTCCCTTATCTTGCCTTTTCTTTTCTTATCTTTCTTATCTTGCCTATTTTATCCTATTCTTGCCTATTCTTGCCTTATCATGCATTTTCTTCCCTTATCTTCCCTTATCTGGCCCTTTCTTGTCTTTTCTTGCCTTATCATTCCTTTTCTTTCCTTATCTTTCCTTTTCTTGCCTTTTCTTACCTTATCTTGCCTTTTCTTTCATTTTTCGGCCTTTTCATGCCTTATCTTTCCTTTTCCTTCCTTTTCTTGCCTTTTCTTGCCTTTTCATGCCTTTTCTTTCCTTATCTTGCCTTTCCATGCCTTTTCTTGACTTATCGTGCCATTTCTTGCCTTATCTCACCTTTTCTTTCCTTATCTTGCCTTTTCTAGCTTTTTCTTCCCTTATCTTGCCTTTTCTTACCTGTTATTTCCTTATCTCGCCTTTTCTTGCCTCAGCTTTCCTTTTCTAGCCTCATCTTCCCTTTTCTTTCCTTTTCTTGCCTTTCCTTCCCTTTTCTTGTCTTATCTTGCCTTTTCTTACCTTTTACTAGTCTAATCTTTCCTTTTCTTACCTTATCTTTCCTTTTCATGCCTTATCTTTCCTTTTCTTGCCTTTTCTTGCCTTTTCTTGCATTTTCTTATCTTTTCTTGCCTTTTCTTGCCTTTTCATGCCTTTTCTTGCCTTATCTTGCCTTTCTTTGCCTTATCTTGCCTTTTCATTCCTTATCTTGCCTTTTCTTACCTTATCTTGCCTTTTTCTTGCATTTTCGTTCATTTTCTTGCCATTTCTTCCCTTTTCTTGCCTTTTCTTAGCTTTTCTTACCTTTTCCTTTCCTTTTCTTGCCTTTTCTTGCCTTATCTTGCCTTTTCTTGACTTATCTTGCCTTTTCTATTCTTTTCTTTTCTTTTCTTTTCTTTCCTTTTCATGCCTGTTCTTGCCTTTCCTTTCATTTTCCTTCTTTTTCTTGCCTTTTCATGCCTTATCTTTCTTTTTCTTGCCTTTCCATGCCTTTTCATTTTTTTTCTTTCCTTTTCTTGCCTTATCTTGCCTTTTCTTACCTTTTCCTTCCCTTTTCTTATCTTTTCTTGCCTTATCTTGCCTTTTCTTGCCTTTTATTTTCTTTTCTTCCCTTTTCTTGCCTTTTCATGCCCGTTCTTGCCTTATCTTTCCTTTTCTTGCTTTTTCTTGCCTCATCTTTCCTTTTCTTTCCTTTTCTTGCCTTCCCTTCCCTTTTCCTGCCTTATCTTTCCTGTTCTTGCCTTATCTTTCCTTTTCTTGCCTTTTCCATGCCTTTTCTTGATTTTCTTTCCTTTTCTTTCCTTTTCCTTGCCTTTTCTTGCCTTATCTTTCCTTTTCTTGCCTTACCTTTCCTTTTCTTGTCTTTTCATTACTTTTCCTTGCCTTTTCCTTATCTTTTCTTTCCCTATCTTGCATTTTCCTTCCTTTTCATGCCTTTTCTTGCCTTATCTTTCCTTTTCTTGCCTTTACATACCTGTTCATGCCTTTTCCATGCCTTTTCTTTCCTTTCCTTGCCTTTTCCTTACCTTTTCTTGCCTTATCTTTCCTTTTCTTGCCTTACCTTTCCTTTTCTTTCCTTTTCATTCCTTTTCCTTGCCTTTTCCTAGCCTTTCCTTGCCTTATCCGTCCTTTTCTTGCCTTACCTTTCCTTTTCTTGCCTTTTCATTCCTTTTCCTTGCCTTTTCATGCCCGTGCTTGCCTTATCTTCCCTTTTCTTTCGTTTTCTTGCCTCATCTTTCCTTTTCTTTCCTTTTCGTGCCTTCCTTTCCCTTTTCATGCCTTATCTTTCCTCTTCTTGCCTTATCTTTCCGTTTCTTGCCTTTTCCATGCCTTTTCTTCACTTTTCTTTCCTTTTCTTCCCTTTTCCTTACATTTTTTTGCCTTATCTTTCCTTTTCTTGCCTTACCTTTCCTTTTCTTGTCTTTTCATTCCTTTTCCTTCCCTTTTCCTTGCCTTTTCTTGCCTTATATCTTATCTTGCCTTACCTTTCCTTTTCTTGCCCTTCATTCCTTTTCCTTGCCTTTTCTTGCCTCATCTTTCCTTTTCTTGCCTTTTCATTCCTTTTCTTTGCCTTTTTTTGCCTTATCTTGCCTTTTATTTTCTTTTCTTTCCTTTTCTTGCCTTTTCATGCCTGTTTTTGGCTTATCTTTCCGTTTGTTGCCTTTTCATACCTGTTCTGGCCTTATCTTTCCTTTTCTTGCATTTTCCATGCCTTTTTTTTTCTTTTCTTTCCTTCCCTTGCCTTTCCCATTCCTTTTCTTGCCTTATCTTTCCTTTTCTTGACTTACCTTTCTGTTTCTCGCCTTTTCATTTCTTTTCCTTGCCTTTTCTTGCCTTTTCCTTGCCTTATCTTTCCTATTCTTTCCTTTTTTTTGCCTTACCTTTCATTTTTCATACAAACCCCGCCAACGATGCGAGAGACCCATCCACGAAGTGTTGAATTCCCAGATCATTCTAGATCAGTTCGTGATGGAGATCTCGACCCGATGCTCACAACCAAACAAGAACCTTGGTATTAATACCGCGACCCGCTGCTTGAGTTGAAACAAAGAACCTTGATATATCGATGACGCCACAAATGGTGATGAAGATCCGCTTGATAAGTCGATGGTGAACTCGACAGAATCCCTCCATTGTGTTCGAACAGTTCCAAAGAACCAAGAGAGCAAAGCCCACGTTTTTCAATCAATAATAGTCTACTTATTCTCATTGCATCAGCCTCTATAAATAGGCTCAATATTACAAAGAGATTCCTAATCAAACAACTCCTAAAAAGGAAGTGAAATCTGGCTTGAATGGGAAACAAAAAAAGGAAAACAATTCTCAGCCTTTTAGGAAGGCTAAAAACGTGTCCAACAATCTAAATAAGCCAAGAGTTGTTGGAATATAACTTCCTAATCAAAACTAATGGCTGAAAGAAAACTTCCTAAATAGAATGCCCAAATCAGAGAGAATGAATCTTCAAGACTTTGCTGCTGGAATTTCCTTCTTTAACATGAACTAATGCTCTCAATTTCGTGGTTCTTCAACAATGGACTTCCATGAACTCACTTGAGTCCAACTCTTCTATTTAAGCTTGGAAATCAGCCCGTTAAATTGTAACTTGAAGCCCTTTGCACATGCTCTCACAATTGGTCAGATAAGTACTTTATAAGGCTACTAGGATTCATATCATTCCCCTCCTCTTCAAAGGGATTTGTCCTCAAATCCTCGCATATGCCATGCCTTTGCCAATTAATCATCATGTTGGAACAAGGTTGAGTCTTTGAACGTCGTGGTTGTACTTGATATCTTCCACTCCAACAGAATAGATACTTTGAACATAAACAATCTGAATTCATCTCCAAATCAAAAGTTAAAGACTTACTTTTTTGAATAAGCCTTTCACCAATCTTCAAAGCTTTCCACAAGTTGATCAATGCTGATCCTCCAACATATTCAAACTTGTCAACTCCCAAGAAGTCAATATGCTCAACATATTCAACATGAAAATCTGGACATATGTAAGATATGGGCTGAACCTCTTCCTTCTCAACCACAACAACAAATTCTTCATGATCACCATCAATTGGAGTTATGCACTCCTTCATGGGAACAACATTATTCACCACAGATGATTCATCAAATAAATCCCTTAAGTAAAGTAGTGACATTGTATTCTCATCAAAGCAATCTCCATAAAATAGGTCAATAGAATATGCACCAAACTCCTCCCATGTCAAAGCCTCTCCAAGAACTTCAAAAGAAGAAGCTTTCATATCAACTTCAGAACCAGATACCTTATTCTCAATATCGCACTTAGTTTGAATGATCTTCTCTCATTGCACTTCACTAACTTCTCTTGTATGCAAGTCAATTTTCCTTGCCAATAACATAAGTTTCTCCCAGCTGTCTTCATCATCCCATGCTGTAACTTTAACAGTGCTATCACCTCTAACCCCAATCTTTCTTTGTTGAGCTCTTGTATCCCTACATACATTAGAACCAACATCTACCCGCTTCGAAAGTTTACTCTCTATTCGGTCTATCCGTCGGTAAAACTTATTGATCTCCCCACTCACCATGCACGTTCTTTTTTTCCAATGTTCTTGCACGTTCTTTTTTTCCCTTCCACTTTTTTTTCAAACTTTTTTTCAGCCTCCTTTCTTCCTTTGTAGGCTGGCTTCTTTTCTCACTTTCCTTTTTCCGGATTTTTCTCTCTTTTTTTATTTTTTTTCTTTCTCCAACTCAGAATACAATAAGAACAACTAACTGAAAACTAAAGAAAAAATGAAATTTAAAGGATAGATAGAACTGAAATAGAAGTCTAAGCTCTGATACCAAATGATACGAACCCCGCCAACGATGCGCGAGACCCATCCACGAAGCATTGAATTCACAGATCGTTCTAGATCAATTCGTGATGGAGATCTCGACCCGATGATCACAACCAAACAAGAACCTTGGTATTAAGAGCGCGACCCACAGCTTGAGTTGAAACAAAGAACCTTGATATGTCGATGACGCCACAAACGGTGATGAAGATCCACTTGATAAGTCGATGGTGAACTCGACAGAATCCCTCCGTTGTGTTCGAACAGTTCCGAAGAATCAAGAGAGCAAAGCCCACATTTTTCAATCAATAATAGTCTATGTGCTGTTCTAGTCCTACTTGTGCCTAAGAAGGATGGATCATGGAGGATGTGTGTTGATTGCCGAGCTGTCAACAACATCACGGTAAAATATCGTCACCCTATTCCTCGCTTAGATGACATGTTAGATGAGTTGCATGGATCTTGCATGTTTTCTAAGATTGACTTAAAAAGTGGTTATCATCAGATTAGTATGAAAGAAGGAGATGAGTGGAAGACTGCTTTTAAAACAAAATATGGGTTGTATGAGTGGATGGTCATGTCGTTCGGGTTATCTAATGCACCTAGTACATTCATGCGCCTTATGAATCATGTCTTACGTCCATTCATTGGCAAATTTTTCATTGTGTACTTTGATGATATACTCATTTATAGTACGAGTTTAGAGGATCATGTAGAGCATTTGAAATCTGTCCTAGATGCACTTATAGAGGATCAATTGTTTGCCAACTTGAAGAAGTGCACCTTTTGCACAGATAAACTTGTATTCTTAGGTTTTGTTGTTAGTGCTCACGGGATACAGGTTGATGAGGAGAAGATCTGAGCCATCCGGGACTGGCCAAGTCCTACAAATGTTGCTAACATTCGAAGTTTTCATGGCTTTGCTAGCTTTTACAGGAGGTTCGTGAAAGACTTTAGTAGCTTAGCCGCGCCCCTCACTGAAGTCATCAAGAAGAACGTTGGATTTAGTTGGGGAGAAGCTCAAGAGAACTCATTCCAACTCATCAAAGAGAAGTTGACTAATGCTCCTTTGTTGGCTTTGCCTAACTTTGCTAAAACCTTTGAAGTTGAATGTGATGCCTCAGGTATAGGGATTGGAGCTGTCCTCATGCAAGAAGGGAGACCAATTGCCTACTTTAGTGAGAAACTAAGTGGAGCAACCTTGAACTATCCAACTTATGACAAAGAGTTGTATGCACTAGTTCGAACATTGGAAACATGGCAGCATTACTTGTGGCCCAATGAATTCATGATCCACACTGATTATGAATCACTCAAGCAATTAAAGGGGCAACACAAGTTGAATAGGAGGCATGCACAATGGGTGGAGTTCATTGAGACATTTCCTTATGTCATTCGCTACAAGCAAGGTAAGGAAAATGTAGTAGCTGATGCCCTATCGCAAAGGTATGCTTTGATCTCAACTCTTGATGCGAAGTTAATTGGTTTTGAACACCTTAAAGAGTTGTATGCTGATGATACTAATTTTGGTGATCTGTTCTGAGCTACGGAGAAGAGTGCAAGTGGTAAATTTTTTCGGAATGAAGGTTACCTATTTCGTGAGAACAAACTTTGTGTGCCTAATTGTTCTATGCGAGAGTTGCTAATTCAGGAGGCACATGGAGGTAGATTGATGGGGCACTTTGAAATCGCAAAGACTTTTGCAATGCTACAAGATCACTTCTATTGGCCACACATGAAGCGCGACGTTGAAAGAGTTTGTGGGCGTTGCATCACATGCAAGCAAGCCAAGTCAAAGGTAAAACCCCACGGTTTGTATACCCCATTACCTATACCTAGTAAGCCTTGGATTGATATCTCTATGGATTTTGTGTTAGGACTGCCTAGGACTAAACGTGGAAGGGATTTAATCTTTCTGGTAGTAGATAGGTTTTCTAAGATGGCACATTTTATTCCATGTCATAAGACTGATGATGCTTCAAACATTGCTGATTTGTTCTTTAGAGAAGTTGTTAGGTTGCATGGTATGCCTAAAACTATTATTTCTGATAGAGATGCTAAGTTCTTGAGTTACTTTTGGAAGACCTTGTGGAGTAAGTTAGGTACCAAGTTGTTATTTTCTACTACTTGTCATCCACAAACTGATGGTCAAACTGAAGTTGTAAATATGACTTTGTCTACTTTATTGAGAGCACTTATCAAGCATAACATTAAGACTTTGGAAGAATGTCTGCCACATGTTGAATTTGCTTATAATCGTTCAGTTCATTCTGCTACTCAATTCTCACCATTTGAGCTTGTTTATGGATTTAATCCTTTAACTCCATTGGATTTATCACCTTTGCCTTCGAGTGAGCATGTTAACTTAGATGGCAAGAGGAAGGCTGAATTTGTCAAACAACTGCATGAGAGGGCGCGAATGAACATAGAGAAACGAACGGAGCACTATGCGAGACAGGCAAACAAAGGACGGCACAAGGTTGTCTTTGAGCCTGGTGATTGGGTCTGGTTGCACATGAGAAAGGAACGTTTTCCTGCGCAACGACGTTCAAAGTTGCTACCATGGGGAGATGGTCCGTTTCAAGTGCTTGAACGCATCAATGATAATGCCTACAAGCTTGACCTGCCAGGTGAGTATAATGTTAGTGCTTCTTTCAAAGTTACTAATTTGAGTCCGTTTGATGTAGGTGATGATTTGAGGACAAATCCTTTTCAAGCGGAGAGGAATGATGTGAAACTACAAGACTCACATCAAGTGTAAGTACCAATTGGGCCAATGATATGAGCAAGAGCCAAAATGTTTCAAGTAGATCTTAATGGGTTAATGCAAGAAGTCTGGGCTGAAGCTAGTGCGTACAAGTGCAAGGACGTGCATGAGGCCCATGCAAAGCCCATAGACGTGATAGAGGCTATTTTGGAAGCTTGACATGCACGTAAACTTCTGGATGCATGCGCACATAGAGAATCAAGAAGAATCAGCCTGTTTAGGACGTGCAGCTATTAGTTATTCTATTAGATATTATTTGCTTAGATATTATTCTATTAGTTATTCTATTAGATATTATTTGCTTAGATATTATTCTATTAGATATTATTTTCTTAGATATTATTTACTTAGATATTATTTGCTTAGATTATTTCTTATTTAGTTGAATAATTCGGCCACAATATCCTTAGATTAGGAAAGAGAGTTTTGGCCAGCCTTTGAACTCCTTTTTAGGAGTTAGCTTGTTTAGGAATACTTTGGTACTTTGGAGCCTATATAAGGAGGTCTCCTAGCAATAAAAAGAACTTTTGAGATTGATTTCATTCTTTGTGAGTTAAGATACTCCTTGTGTGTTCTTGCTAATTGCTGGATTGCTAAGCTTGAGCACAACTTTTTCACTTATCAAACAATTGTTCCATCATCGTTTGTGGCGTGATTCGACCTGGACCATAGGTTCACGAAATTCCATTGCTTGGGCTGCGATTCTTCCAAACCAAGGTTCTGGCAAGGCTCGAGTTCGTGGGTTACGGTCTGTTCCATCCAAAGTAGCACGGTCCGTTGTGAGCCTCCTGCCGAGGTTCATATCAATAAGACTGATGATGCTTCTGATTTATTCTTTAAAGAAGTTGTTAGGTTGCATGGTATGCCTAGAACTATTATTTCTGATAGAGATGCTAAGTTCTTGAGTTACTTTTGGAAGACCTTGTGGAGTAAGTTAGGTACCAAGTTGTTATTTTCTACTACTTGTCATCCACAAACTGATGGTCAAACTGAAATTGTAAATAGGACTTTGTCTACTTTATTGAGAGCACTTATCAAGCATAACATTAAGACTTGGGAAGAATGTCTGCCACATGTTGAATTTGCTTATAATAGTTCCGGTTCATTCTGCTACTCAATTCTCACCATTTGAGCTTGTTTATGGATTTAATCCTTTGACTCCATTGGATTTATCACCTTTGCCTTCGAGTGAGCTTGTTAACTTAGATGGCAAGAGGAAGGCTGAATTTGTCAAGCAACTGCATGAGAAGGCGCGAATGAACATAGAGAAATGAACGGAGCACTATGCGAGACAGGCAAACAAAGGACGGCACAAGGTCTTCTTTGAGCCTGGTGATTGGGTCTTGTTGCACATGGGAAAGGAACGTTTTCCTGCACAATAATGTTCAAAGTTGCTACCACGGGGAGATGGTTCGTTTCAAGTGCTTGAACGCATCAATGAAAATGCCTACAAGCTTGACCTGCCAGGTGAGTATAATGTTAGTGCTTCTTTCAATGTTACTGATTTGAGTCCGTTTGATGTAGGTGACGATTTGAGGACAAATCCTTTTCAAGCGGAGGGGAATGATGTGAAGCTATAAGACTCCCATCAAGTGCAAGTACCAATTGGGCCGATGACACGAGCAAGAGCCAAAACATTTCAAGCAGATCTTAATGGGTTAATGCAAGAAGTCTGGGCTCAAGCTAGTGCGTACAAGTGCAAGGACGTGCATGAGGCCCATGCAAAGCCCATGCACGTGATAGAGGCTATTTTGGAAGTTGACATGCACGTAAACTTCTGGATGCATGCGCACGTGGAGAATCAAGAAGAATCAGCCTGTTTAGGACGTGCAGCTATTAGTTATTCTATTAGATATTATTTGCTTAGATATTATTCTATTAGTTATTCTATTAGATATTATTTGCTTAGATATTATTTGCTTAGATATTATTTGCTTAGATTATTTCTTATTTAGTTGAATAATTCGGCCAGAATACCCTTAGATTAGGAAAGAGAGTTTTGGCCAGCCTTTGAACTCCTTTTTAGGAGTTAGCTTGTTTAGGAATACTTTGGTACTTTGGAGCCTATATAAGGAGGTCTCCTAGCAATAAAAATGACGAACTTTTAAGATTGATTTCATTCTTTGTGAGTTAAGATACTCCTTGTGTGTTCTTGCTAATTGCTGGATTGCTAAGCTTGAGCGCATTATTCTTGCCTTTTCTTGCCTCCTATTTCCTTATCTTTCCTTTTCTTGAATTTTCCTTGCCTTTTCTTTCCTTTTCTTGAATTATCTTTCCTTTTCTTGCCTCATCTTTCCTTTTCTTGCCTTTTCTTGCCTTCCCTTCCCTTTTCTTACCTCATCTTGCCCTTACTTACCTTTTACTTGTCTTATCTTTCCTTTCCTTACCTTATCTTGCCTTTTCATGCCTTATATTTCCTTTTCATGCCTTTTCTTGCCTTATCTTACCTTTTCTTTCCTTTTCATTCCTTATCTTGCCTTTTCTTACCTTATCTTGCCTTTTCATTCCTTTTCTTGGATTTTCTTTCCTTTTCTTGCCTTTTCATGCCTTTCCCTTGCCTTTTCCTTGCCTGTTCTTTCCTTTACTTGCCTCATCTTTCCTTTTCTTTCCTTTTCTTGCCTTTCCATCCCTTTTCTATCCTTATCTTGCCTTTTCTTCCTTTTCCTTGCCTTTCTTTCCTTTTGTTGCCTTATCTTACATTTTCTTTTCTTTTCTTTTCTTTCCTGTGCTTGCCTTTTCATGCCTTTTCTTGCCTTATCTTTCCTTTTCTTGCCTTATCTTTCCTTTTCTTCCCTTTTCATTCCTTTTCCTTGCCTTTTCTTGCCTTTTCTTTTCTTTTCTTTTCTTGCCTTTTCTTGCCTTTTCTAGCATTTTCATGCCTTATCTTTCCTTGTCTTTCCTTTTCTTGCCTTTTCCTTGCCTTTTTTTCATTTTCTTACCTTTTTTTCCCTTTTCTTGCTTTATCTTTCCTTATCTTGCCTTTTCCATTTCTTTTCTTACCTTTTCCTTGCCTTTTCTTTCCTTTTCTTGCCTTATCTTGCCTTATCTTGCCTTTTATTTTCTTTTCTTTTCTAGCCTTTTCATTCCTGTTCTTGACTTATCTTTCTTTTTCTTGCCTTTTCATGCCTGTTCTTGCCTTATCTTTCCTTTTGTTGCCTTTTTTTTTCTTCTGTTTCTTGCCTTTTCTTGTCTTTGCCTTGCCTTTTCTTGCCTTACCTTTCCTTTTCTTTCCTTTTCTTGCTTTATCTTTCCATTTCTTTCCTTTTCATTCCTTTTCATGCCTTTTCTTGCCTTTTCTTGATTTTTCTTTCCTTTTCTTGTCTTTTCTTACCTTTTCATACCTTTTCTTGTCTTTTCTTTCATTTTCTTGCCTTTTCTTGCCATATCTTGCCTTTTCCTTGCCTTTTCTTTCCTTTTCTTACCTTATCTTATCTTTTCTTGCCTTATCTTTCCTTTATTTCCTTTTGCTACCTTTCCTTGCCTTATCTTGCCTGATCTTTCCTTTTATTGGCTTTCCATCCCTTTTCTATCCTTATCTTGCCTTTTCTTGCATTATCTTGCCTTTTCTTATCTTTTCTTTCCTTTTCTTCCCTTATCTTGCCTTTTCTTTCCTTATCTTTCTTATCTTGCCTTTTCTTTCATTTTCTTGCTCTTTCATGCCTGTTCTTGCCTTATCTTGCATTTTCTTCCCTTATCTTGCCTTTTCTTGCCTTGCCTTATCTTTTCTTGCCTTATCATTCCTTTTCTTTCCTTATCTTGCCTTTTCTTACCTTATCTTGCGTTTTCTTGCCTTT
Source organism: Hypericum androsaemum (assembly GCA_963995505.1). Lineage (NCBI taxonomy): Eukaryota > Viridiplantae > Streptophyta > Magnoliopsida > Malpighiales > Hypericaceae > Hypericum > Hypericum androsaemum. Next base: position 6,530,671 of record OZ023197.1, read on the forward strand.
TCTTGCCTTATCTTTTCTTTTTCCTTCCTTTTCTTCCCTTTTCTTACCTTTTTATGCCTTTTCTTACCTTTTCTTTCCTTATCTTGCCTTTCCATGCCATTTCTTGCCTTTTCTTGACTTATCTTTCCTTATCATGCCTTTTCCTTCCTTTTCTTTGCTTTTCTTCCCTTATTCTTGCCTTTTCTTGCCTGCTATTTCCTTTTCTTGAATTTTCCTTGCCTTTTCTTTCCTTTTCTTGCCTCATCTTGCATTTTCTTGCCTCATCTTTCCTTTTCTTGCCTTCCCTTCCCTTTTCTTGCCTTATCTTGCCTTTACTTACCTTTTACATGTCTTATCTTTCCTTTTCTTACCTTATCTTGTCTTTTTATGCCTTATATTTCCTTTTCTTGCCTTTCCTTGCCTTTTCTTTCCTCATCTTGCCTTTTCTTGCCTTATCTTTCCTTTTCTAGCCTTTTCATGCCTTTTCTTGGCTTATCTTACATTTTTTTGCCTTTTCTTGCCTCATCTTGCCTTTTCTTACCTTATCTTGTCTTTTCTTGCCTTATATTTCCTTTTCTTGCCTTTCCTTGCCTTTTCTTGCCTCATCTTGCTTTTTCTTGCCTTATCTTTCCTTTTCTTGCCTTTTCATGCCTTTTCCTGGCTTATCTTTTCTTTTTTTGCCTTTTCATTCCTTATCATGCCTTTTCTTACCTTATCTTGCCTTTTCATTCCTTTTCTTGCATTTTCTTTCCTTTTCTTGCCTTTTCATGCCTTTTACTTGCCTTTTCCTTTCCTTTTCTTTCCTTTTCTTGCCTCATCTTTCCTTTTCTTGCCTTTCCATCCCTTTTCTATCCTTATCTTGCCTTTTCTTCCTTTTTCTTGCCTTTCTTTCCTTTTGTTGCCTTATCTTATATTTTCTTGCCTTATCTTGTCTTTTCTTTTCTTTTCTTTCCTATGCTTGCCTTTTCGTGCCTTTTCTTGCCTTATCTTTCCTTTTCCTTGTCTTTTCTTGGCTTTTCTTTTCTTTTCTTACCTTTTCTAGCATTTTCATGCCTTATCTTTCCTTATCTTGCCTTTTCTTTCCTTTTCCTTGCCTTTCCATTCCTTTTCTTGCCTTTTCTTACCTTTTCCTTGCCTTTTCTTTCCTTTTCTTGCCTTATCTTACTTCTTCATGCATTGTCTTGCCTTTTATTTTCTTTTCTTGCCTTTTCATTCCTGTCCTTGCCTTATCTTTCTTTTTCTTGCCTTTTCCATGCCTTTTCGAGCCTTTTCTTTCCATTTCTTGCCTTTTCTTTCATTTTCTTTCATTTTCTTGTCTTTTCTTTCCTTTTTACACATTTTCTTTCCTTTTTTTGCTTATCTTGCCTTTTCCTTGCCTCTTCTTTCCTTTTTCTTTCCTTATCTTGTCTTTTCTTGCCTAATCTTTCCTTTATTTCCTTTTCCTACCTTTCCATGCCTTATCTTGCCTTTTATTGCATTTTCTTGTCTTATCTAGCCCTTTCTTAAATTTTTGTGAATTTTCTTGCCTTTTCTTGCCTTCTCATTCCTTTTCTTGCCTTTTCAAGTCTTTTCCTTGCCTTATCTTATCTTATCATGCCTTTTCTTGCCTTTTCCTTGTCTTTTATTTCATTTTCTTGCCATATCTTGCTTTTTGTTGCCTCATCTTTGCATTTCTTTCCTTTTCTTGCTTTTCCTTCCCTTTTGCATCCTTATCTTGCCTTTTCCTTGCCTTTTCATTCCTTTTCTTGCCTATCATACCTTTATCTTGCCTTTTTCTTGCCTTTTCCTTCATTTTCTTAACTTTTCTTCACTTTTCTTGCCTTTTCTTGCCTTATCATGCCTTTTCCTTGCCTTTTCTTTCATTTTCTTGCTCTTTCTTACCTTTTCCTTGCCTTTTCATTCCTTTTCTTGCCTTATCTTGCCATTTATTTTCTTGCCTTTTCATGCATGTTCTTGCCTTTTCTTTCCTTATCTTGCCTTTTCCTTGCCTTTTCTTTCCTTTTCTTGCCATATCTTGCCTCATCTTTCCATTTCTTTCCATTTCTTTCCTTTTCTTACCTTTCCTTCCCTTTTCTATCTTTATCTTGCCTTTTCTTTCCTTTTCTTTTCTATCTTTCCTTATCTGTCCTTACCATGCTATTTCTTGCCTTATCTTTCCTTTTCTTTGCCTTTTCTTTCATTTTCTTACCTTATTTTTCCTTTTCTTCCCTTTTCATGCATTTTCCTTTCCTTTTGCTTGCCTTTTCTTTCCTTTTCATGCCTTTTCTTAGCTTATCTTGCCTTTTCATGACTTTTCTTGCCTTTTCTTTCCTTTTCTTGCCTTTTCATGCCTTTTCTTTCCTTATCTTGCCTTTTCCTTGCCTTTTCATGCCTTTTCTTCCCTTTTCTTCCCTTATTCTTTCCTTTTCTTGCCTTTCCATGCCTTTTCTTGCCTTATCTTGCAATTTCTTGCCTTTTCTTTCCTCTTCTTACCTTTTCCTCCCTTATTCTTGCCTTTTCTTGCCTCCTATTTCCTTATCTTTCCTTTTCTTGAATTTTCCTTGACTTTTCTTTCCTTTTCTTGCCTTATCTTTCCTTTTCTTGCCTCATCTTTCATTTTCTTACCTCATCTTTCCTTTTCTTTCCTTTTCTTGCCTTCCCTTACCTTTTCTTGCCTCATATTGCCTTTACTTACCTTTTACTTGTCTTATCTTTCCTTTTCTTACCTTATCTTGCCTTTTCATGCCTTATATTTCCTTTTCATGCCTTTTCTTGCCTTATCTTACCTTTTCTTTCCTTTTCATTCCTTATCTTGCCTTTTCTTACATTATCTTGCCTTTTCATTCCTTTTCTTGGATTTTCTTTCCTTTTCTTGCCTTTTCATGCCATTCCCTTGCCTTTTCCTTGCCTGTTCTTTCCTTTACTTGCCTCATCTTTCCTTTTCTTTCCTTTTCTTGCCTTTCCATCCCTTTTCTATCCTTATCTTGCCTTTTCTTCCTTTTCCTTGCCTTTCTTTCCTTTTGTTGCCTTATCTTACATTTTCTTTTCTTTTCTTTTCTTTCCTGTGCTTGCCTTTTCATGCCTTTTCTTGCCTTGTCTTTCCTTTTCTTGCCTTATCTTTCCTTTTCTTGCCTTATCTTTCCTTTTCTTCCCTTTTCATTCCTTTTCTTTCCTTTTCTTGCCTTATCTTGCCTTTTATTTTCTTTTCTTTTCTTGCCTTTTCATTCCTGTTCTTGCCTTATCTTCCTTTTTCTTTCCTTTTCATGCCTGTTCTTGCCTTATCTTTCCTTTTCTTGCCTTTTCTTTCTGTTTCTTGCCTTTTCTTGTCTTTGCCTTGCGTTTTCTTGCCTTACCTTTCCTTTTCTTTCCTTTTCTTGCTTTATCTTATCTTTTCTTTCCTTTTCATTCCTTGTCATGCGTTTTCTTGCCTTTTCTTGATTTTTCTTTCCTTTTCTTGTCTTTTCTTCCCTTTTCATACCTTTTCTTGTCTTTTCTTTCATTTTCTTGCCTTTTCTTGCCATATCTTGCCTTTTCCTTGTCTTTTCTTTCCTTTTCTTACCTTATCTTGTCTTTTCTTGCCTTAACTTTCCTTTATTTCCTTTTCCTACCTTTCCTTACCTTATCTTGCTTTTTCATGCCTTTTCTTGCCTTATCTTACGTTTTTTCCTTTTCATTCCTTATCTTGCCTTTTCTTACCTTATCTTGCCTTTTCATTCCTTTTCTTGCATTTTCTTGCCTTTTCATGCCTTTCCCATGCCTTTTCCTTGCCTTTTCTTTCCTTTTCTTGGCTCATCTTTCCTTTTCTTTCCTTTTCTTGCCTTTCCATCCCTTTTCTATCCTTATCTTGCCTTTTCTTCCTTTTCCTTGCCTTTCTTTCCTTTTGTTGCCTTATCTTATATTTTCTTGCATTATCTTGTCTTTTCTTTTCTTTTCTTTCCAATGCTTGCCTTTTCGTGCCTTTTCTTGCCTTATCTTTCCTTTTCTTGTTTTTTCATTCCTTTTCTTTGCCTTTTCTTGCCTTCTCTTGCCTTTTCTTGCCTTTTCTAGCATTTTCTTGCCTTTTCTTCCCTTTTCTTGCCTTATCTTGCCTTTTCCTTTCCTTCTATTTCATTTTCTTTCCTTTTCTTGCCTTTTTTACCTTTTCCTTGCCTTTTCTTGCCTTATCTTGCCTTTTCTTGCCTTATCTTGCCTTTTATTTTATTTTCTTTTCTTTTCTTGCCTTTTCAATCCTGTTCTTGCCATATCTTTCTTTTTCTTCGCCTTTTCATGCCTGTTCTTGCCTTATCTTTCCTTTTCTTACTTTTTCCATGCCATTTTTTGCCTTCTCTTTCCGTTTCTTGCCTTTTCTTGTCTTTTCCTTGACTTTTCTTGCTTTATCTTTCCTTTTCTTTCCTTTTCTTTCTTTATCTATCCTTTTCTTGCCTTTTCTTGATTTTTCTTTCGTTTTCTTGTCTTTTCTTGCATTTTCATACCTTTTCTTGTCTTTTCTTTCATTTTCTTGCTTTTTCTTGCCTTTTCTTTTCTTTTACTTCCTTTTCTTTCCTTTTCTTGCTTTATCTTTCCTTTTCTTGCCTTTTCATTCCTTTTCTTTGCCTTTTCTTGCCTTTTCTTCATTATTCTTTCCTTTTCTCATCTTTTCTTGCCTTTTCATACCTTTTCTTGTCTTTTCTTTCATTTTCTTGCCCTTTCTTGCCTTATCTTACCTTTTCCTTGCCTTTTCTTTCCTTTTCTTACCTTATCTTGTCTTTTCTTGCCTTATCTTTCCTTTATTTCCTTTTCCTACCTTTTCTTTCCTTATCTTGCCTTTTATTGCATTTTCTTGTCTTATCTTGCCCTTTCTTAAATTTTTGTGCCTTTTCTTGCCTTTTCGAGACTTTTCATGCCTTTTCTTGCCTTTTGTTTCCTTATCTTGCCTTTTCATTCCTTATCTTGCCTTTTCATTCCTTATCTTTCCTTTTCTTGCCTTTTCTTTCCTTTTCTTGCCTTTTCATGTCTTTTCCTTGCCTTATCTTTTCTTATTTAGCCTTTTCTTGCCTTTTATTACCTTTTCTTGCCTTATCTTGCCTTTTCCTTGCATTTTCTTTCTTTTTCTTATCTCTTATGCCTTATCTTGCCTTTTCCTTGCCTTTTCTTTCCTTTTCTTGCCTCTGATGCCTTATCTTGCCTTTTTCTTGCCTTTTCCTTCATTTTCTTGCATTTTCTTCACTTATATTGCCTTTTCTTGCCTTATCTTACCTTATATTGCATTTTTCTTGCCTTTTCTTTCATTTTCTTGCCCTATCTTGCCTTTTCTTACCTTTTCCTTGCCTTTTCTTTCCTTTTCTTGCCTTATCTTGCCTTTTATTTTCTTTCCTTTTCATGCCTGTTCTTGGCTTTTCTTTCCTTATCTTGCCTTTTCCTTGCATTTTCTTCCCTGTTCTTGCCATATCTTGCCTTTTCTTGCCTCATCTTTCCATTTGTTTCCTTTTCTTACCATTTCTTGCATTTCCTTCCCTTTTCTATCCTAATCTTGCCTTATCTTGCCACTTCTTGACTTTTCTTGCCTTATCTTGCCTTTTCTTGCCTTTTCCGTGCCTTTTCTTTCCTTTTCTTGCCTATCATGCCTTACCTTGCCTTTTTCCTGTCGTTTCCTTCATTTTCTTGCCTTTACTTCACTTTTCTTGCCTTAGCTTGCTTTATCTATCCTTTTCCTTGCCTTTTCTTTCCTTTTCCTTCCTTATCTTGCCTTTTCTTACCTTTTCCTTCCCTTTTCTTTCCTTTTCTTGGCATATCTTGCCTTTTATTTTCTTTTATTTTCGTCCTTTTCTTGCCTTTTCATGCATGTTATTGCCTTATCTTACCTTTTCATGTCTTTCCTTGCCTTTTCTTTCCTTTTCTTGCCTTATCTTGGCGTTTCTTGCCTCATCCTTCCTTTTCTTTCCTCATCTTTCCTTTTCTTTCCTTTTCTTGCATTCCCTTCCCTTTTCTTGCCTTATCTTGCCTTTACTTACCTTTTACTTGTCTTATCTTTCCTTTTCTTACCTTATCTTGCCTCTTCATGCCTTATATTTCTTTTTCATGCCTTTTCTTGCCTTATCTTACCTTTTATTGCCTTTTCATTTTCTTATCTTGCCTTTTCTTACCTTATCTTGCCTTTTCATTCCTTTTCTTGCATTTTCTTTCCTTTTCTTGCCTTTTCATGCCTTTCCCTTGCCTTTTCCTTGCATTTTCTTTCCTCTTCTTGCCTCATCTTTCCTTTTCTTTCCTTTTCTGGCCTTTCCATCCCTTTTCAATCCTTATTTTGCCTTATCTTGCCTTTTCTACCTTTTCAATTGCATTTCTTTCCTTTTGTTGCCTTATCTTACATTTTCTTTTCTTTTCTTTTCTATGCTTGCCTTTTCGTGCCTTTTCTTGCCTTATCTTTCCTTTTCTTGCCTTTTCATTCATTTTCCTTGCCTTTTCATGCTTTTTCTTTTCTTTTCTTTTCTTGCCTTTTCTTGCCTTTTCTAGCATTTTCATGCCTTATCTTTCCATATCTTGCCTTATCTTGCCATATCTTGCCTTATCTTGCCTTTTCCTTGCCTTTTTTTTTCATTTTCTTGCCTTTTTTCCCTTTTCTTGCCTTATCTTGCCTTTTCCTTTCCTTTTCTTTCCTTTTCTTGCCTTTTCTTACCCTTTCCTTGCCTTTTCTTGCTTTATCTTGCCTTTTCTTGCCTTTGGTTGCCTTTTCTTTTATTACCTTTTCCTTGCCTTTTCTTTTTCTTACCTTTTCCTTGCCTTTTCTTACCTTTTCCTTTCCTTTTCTTTCCTTTTCTTGCCTTTTCTTACCTTTTCCTTGCCTTTTCTGGCTTTATCTTGCCTTTTCTTGCCTTTGGTTGCCTTTTATTTTATTTTATTTTATTTTCTTGCCTTTTCATTTCTATTCTTGCCTTATCTTTCTTTTTCTTGCCTTGTCATGCCTGTTCTCGCCTTATCTTTCCTTTTCTTGCCTTTTCTTTCCGTTTTCTTGTCTTTTCCTTGCCTTTTCTTGCCTTATCTTTCCTCTTCTTTCCTTTTCTTGCTTTATCTTTCCTTTTCTTGCCTTTTCATTCCTTTACTTTGCCTTTTCTTGCCTTTTCTTTCCTTTTCTTGTCTTTTCTTGCCTTTTCATACCTTTTGTTGTCTTTTCTTTCACTTTCTTGCCTTATCTTGCCTTTTCCTTGCATTTTCTTTCCTTTTCTTACCTTGTCTTGTCTTTTTTTGCCTTATCTTTCCTTTATTTCCTTTTCCTACCTTTCCTGATGTGAAGCTACAAGACTCACATCAAGTGCAAGTACCAATTGGGCCGATGACACGAGCAAGAGCCAAAACATTTCAAGCAGATCTTAATGGGTTAATGCAAGAAGTCTGGGCTCAAGCTAGTGCGTACAAGTGCAAGGACGTGCATGAGGCCTATGCAAAGCCCATGCACGTGATAGAGGCTATTTTGCAAGCTTGACATGCACGTAAACTTCTGGATGCATACGCACATGGAGAATCAAGAAGAATCAGCCTGTTTAGGACGTGCAGCTATTAGTTATTCTATTAGATATTATTTGCTTAGATATTATTCTATTAGTTATTCTATTAGATATTATTTGCTTAGATATTATTTGCTTACATTATTTCTTATTTAGTTGAATAATTCGGCCAGAATATCCTTAGATTAGGAAAGAGAGTTTTGGCCAGCCTTTGAACTCCTTTTTAGGAATTAGCTTGTTTAGGAATACTTTGGTACTTTGGAGCCTATATAAGGAGGTCTCCTAGCAATAAAAAGGATGAACTTTTTGAGATTGATTTCATTCTTTGTGAGTTAAGATACTCCTTGTGTGTTCTTGCTAATTGCTGGATTGCTAAGCTTGAGCGCAACTTTTCACTTATCAAACGATTCTTCCATCATCGTTTGTGGCGTGATTCGACTTGTATCATAGGTTCACGAAATTCCATTGCTTGGGTTGCGATTCTTCCAAACCAAGGTTCTGGCAAGGCTCGAGTTCGTGGGTTGCGGTCTGTTCCATCCAAAGTAGCACGGTCCGTTGTGAGTCTCCTGCCGAGGTTCATATCATTTCCTTACCTTATCTTGCCTTTTCATGCCTTTTCTTGCCTTATCTTACATTTTCTTTTCTTTTCATTCCTTATCTTTTCTTTTCTTACCTTATCTTGCCTTATTATTCCTTTTCTTGCATTTTCTTTCCTTTTCTTGCCTTTTCTTGCCTTTTCCTTGTCTTTTCTTACCTTTTCTTGCCTCATCTTTCCTTTTCTTTCCTTTTCTTGCCTTTCCATACCTTTTCTATCCTTATCTTGCCCTATCTTGCCTTTTCTTCCTTTTCCTTGCCTTTCTTTCCTTTTGTTGCCTTATCTTATAATTTCTTGCCTTATCTTGTCTTTTCTTTTCTTTTCTATCCAATGCTTGCCTTTTCGTGCCTTTTCTTGCATTTTCTTGCCTTTTTATTCCTTTTCCTTGCCTTTTCTTGCTTTTTCTTGCCTTTTCTTTCATTTTCTTGCCTTTTCCTTGCCTTTTCTTTCATTTTCTTGCATTTTCTTCCCTTTTCTTGCCTTATCTTGCCTTTTCCTTTCCTTTTCTTACCTTTTCTTTCCTTTTCTTGCCTTATCTTGCCTTTCTTGCCTTATCTTGCCTTTTATTTTCTTTCATTTCCTTTTCTTTCCTTTTCTTGCTTTATCTTTCCTTTTCTTGCCTTTTCATTCCTTTTCTTTGCCTTTTCTTGCCTTTTCTTGATTTTTCTTTCCTTTTCTCATCTTTTCTTGCCTTTTCATATCTTTTCTTGTCTTTTCTTTCATTTTCTTGCCTTTTCTTGCCTTTTCCTTACCTTTTGCTTGCCTTTTCTTACCTTTTTCTTGCCTTTTCTTGCCTTTTCTTTGCCTTTTCCTTGCCTTTTCTTTTCTTTTCTTTTCTTTTCTTGCCTTTTCAATCCTATTCTTGCCTTATCTTTCTTTTTCTTGCCTTTTCATGCCTGTTCTTGCCTTATCTTTCCTTTTCTTCCCTTTTCCATGCCTTTTCCTTCCGTTCCTTGCCTTTTCTTGTTTTATATTTCCTTTTCTTTCCTTTTCTTGCTTTATCTTTCCTTTTCTTGACTTTTCATTCCTTTTCTTTGCCTTTTCTTGATTTTTCATTCCTTTTCTTGTCTTTTCTTGCCTTTTCATACCTTTTCTTGTCTTTTCTTTCATTTTCTTGCCTTATCTTGCCTTTTATTGCCTTTTATTTTCTTTTATTTCCTTTTCTTGTTTTATCTTTCCTTTTCTTGCCTTTTCATTCCTTTTCTTTGCATTTTCTTGCCTTTTCTTGATTTTTCTTTCCTTTTCTCGTCTTTTCTTGCCTTTTCATACCTTTTCTCTTATTTTCTTTCATTTTCTTGCCTTTTCTTGCCTTTTCTTTCCTTTTCTTACCTTATCTAGTCTTTTCTTGCCTTATCTTTCCTTTATTTCCTTTTCCTACCTTTCCTTTCCTTATCTTGCCTTTTATTGCATTTTCTTATCTTATCTTGCCCTTTCTTAAATTTTTGTGCCTTTTCTTGCCTTTTCAAGACTTTTCATGCCTTTTCTTTCCTTATCTTGCCTTTTCATTCCTTATCTTGCCTTTTCTTACCTTTTCTTGCCTTTTCTTTCCTTTTCTTGCCTTTTCATGTCATTTCCTTGCCTTATCTTTTCTTATCTTGCCTTTTCTTGCCTTTTCCTTGCCTTTTATTTCCTTTTCTTGCCATATCTTGCCTCATCTTTCCATTTCTTTCCTTTTCTTGCTTTTCCTTTCCTTTTCCAGCCTTATCTTCCCTTATCTTGCCTAATCTTGCCTTTTCCTTGCCTTTTATTTCCTTTTCTTGCCTCTCATGCCTTATCTTGCCTTTTTCTTGCATTTTCCTTCATTTTCTTGCTTTTTCTTTCCTTATCTTACCTTATCTTGCCTTTTCCTTGCCTTTTTTTTCATTTTGTTGCCTTATCTTGCCTTTTCTTCCCTTCTCCTTGCCTTTTTTTTCCTTTTCTTGCCATATCTTGCCTTTTATTTTCTTGCCTTTTCATGTCTGTTCTTGCCTTTTGTTTCCTTATCTTGCCTTTTGTTTCCTTATCTTGCCTTTTCTTGCCTTTTCTTTCCTTTTCTTCCCATATCTTGCCTTTTCTTGCCTCATCTTTCCATTGCTTTCCTTTTCTTTCCTTTTCTTGCCTTTCCTTCCCTTTTCTATCCTAATCTTGCCTTATCTTGCCACTTCTTGCCTTTTCTTGCCTTTTCCTTGCCTTTTCTTTCCTTTTCTTGCCTATCTTGCCTTATCTGGCCTTACCATGCCTTTTCTTGCCTTATCTTACCTTTTCCTTGCCTTTTCTTTCATTTTCTTACCTTATCTTTCCTTTTCTTCCCTTTTCATGCCTTTTCTTGCCTTTTCTTACCATTTCTTTCCTTATCTTTCCTTTTCATGCCTTTTCTTACCTTTTCTTGCCTTTTCATGACATTTTTTGCCTTTTCTTGCCTTTTCATACCTTTTCTTTCCTTATCTTGCTTTTTCTTGCCTTTTCCTTGCCTTTTCTTGCATTTCCTTGCCTTTTCTTGCCTTATCTTGCCTTTTCTTTCCCTTTTCTTTCCTTTTCTTGCCTATCACGCCTTTTCTTGCCTTTCTCTTGCCTTTTCCTTCATTTTCTTGCCTTTACTTCACTTTTCTTGCCTTTTCTTGCCTTATCTATCCTTTTCCTTGGCTTTTCTTTCCTTTTCTTACCTTATCTTGCCTTTTCTTACCTTTTCCTTGCCATATCTTGCCTTTCCTTGCCATTTTCTTTCCTTTTCTTGCCATTTCTTGCCTTTTCTTGCCTTTTATTTTCTTTTATTTTCTTTCCTTTTCTTGCCTTTTCATTCCTGTTCTTACCTTATCTTTCCTTTTCTTTCATTTTCTTGCTTTTTCATGCCTGTTCTTGCCTTATCTTACCTTTTCTTGCCTTTTCCATGCCTTTTCTTGCCTTTTCTTTTCGTTTCATGCCTTTTCTTGCCTCATCGTGCCTTTTCTTTCCTTATCTTGCCTTTTCTTTCCTTTTCTTGCCTTTTCTTGCATTATCTTGCCTTTTCTTGCATTATCTTGCCTTTTCTTTCCTTTTCTTCCCTTATCTTGCCTTTTCTTGCCTTATCTTTCTTATCTTTCCTTATCTTGCCTTTCCATGCCATTTCTTGCCTTTTCTTGCATTATCTTTCCTTATCATGCCTTTTCTTGCCTTTTCTTCCCTTATTCTTGCTTTTTCTTGCCTGCTATTTCCTTATCTTGAATTTTTCTTGCCTTTTCTTTCCATTTCTTGCCTCTTCTTGCATTTTCTTGCCTGATCTTTTCTTTTCTTGCCTCATCTTTCCTTTTCTTGCCCTCCCTTCCCTTTTCTTGCCTTTACTTACCTTTTACTTGTCTTATCTTTCCTTTTCTTACCTTATCTTGCCTTTTCATGCCTTACATTTCCTTTTCTTGCCTTTGCTTGCCTATTCTTTCCCTATCTTGCCTTTTCTTGCCTTTTCTTATCTTTTCTTCCCTTATCTTTCCTTTTCTTCCCTTTTCATGCCTTTTCTTGCCTTATCTTACCTTTTCTTGCCTTTTCATTCCTTATCATGCCTTTTCTTACCTTATCTTGCCTTTCCATTCCTTTTCTTGCATTTTCTTTCCTTTTCTTGCCTTTTCATGCCTTTCCCTTGCCTTTTCCTAGCCTTTTCTTTCCTTTTCTTGCCTCATCTTTCCTTTTCTTTCCTTTTCTTGCCTTTCCATCCCTTTTCTATCCTTATCTTGCCTTTTCTTCCTTCTCCTTGCCTTTCTTTCCTTTTGTTGCCTTATCTTACATTTTCTTGCCTTATCTTGTCTTTTCTTTTCTTTTCTTTCCTAAGCTTGCCTTTTCGTGCCTTTTCTTGCCTTAACTTTCCTTTTCTTGCCTTTTCTTTTCTTTTCTTGTCATTTCTTGCCTTTTCTAGCATTTTCATGCCTTATCTTTCCTTATCTTGCCTTTTCTGATGTGAACACGTCCACTATGGAGCTACAAGACCCACAACCAGTTCTAGTTCCACTTGGACCAATCACAAGAGCAAGAGCAAAGATGTTTCAAGCTGAGCTCAACGGATTAATTCAAGCGATTTGGACTACAACTAGTTCGTGTAAGCCCGTGGACGTTCAAGGAGCCCATGCAAAGCCCATGCACGTGATTGGAGTTATTTTGGACGCATAGCATACACTATGGCGGACGCATGGGCCTTTTCAGACTTTGATTAGGAAATTATATCCTTTAGGAATAACACATGTGTTTTAAGACTTCCTAAAGGAGTAGAGTTCTCTCTTCTTTAGTTTTCCTATTCCAGCCAAGCTTCCTACTTTTTAGGAATAAGAGTTATCCAATAGTGGATAATGATTGTGTTTTTTTAATTCTTAGGATAAACATTCGTTTTAGACTTAGTTTAAGTAGTATGATAAGTTTGGAGCTCTTCAGAACTTATCTTGTTGACTTTGGAGTCTACCCAGGTCAGTTTTAACCTCTAAATAAGGGGGCCATGAATTCAATAAAAGGATCACTTTTTGGCATAAAAGAAATTCGTGAGTTTTGATACTCTGATTGCTTAGCTAGGGCATTTGTTCTTATCAAACGAAATTCCCATCTCCGTTTGTGGCGTATTCATTTTCAAGATCAAGGTTTGCGTTCTCACCATTGCTACGGGTCAAAGTTAACCAACACTGAGGTTCGGTGCAAGGCGCAAAGCGACGGGTCAAGATCAACCATCATCCTAGAGTAGACGGTCCGAGTTGGTGCGAGTTCCTGACGGGATTCATATCATTTGGTATCAGAGCTTTGGCTCTACTTTAGGCCTTCTATCCTTTTGTTTAACGCTTTGTTTATTCTAGTATTCTGATTTGTTTTTCCGTAGTAGTTTGGTACTCAGATTCGTGACTTAGTTGTTCTTGGTTGTGTAATCTGATCAAAAAAAAAAGAAAAAAAGGAAGGAACGAAAGCAAGAAGAAGAAAGAAGAGGACTCGGCAACTAAAGTGTGCGAAGGCCAAGCTAATCTCTACTAGCTCTGCAAGAACCAACAAGAGTGTCACGAGAGAAAAAAGGCAAGAGTGGTGAGCACATTAGAGAGAAAAGTGCCAAAATAGTTGAGTGTAAACACGAGTGAATCCGAGTGCAACATACTTTGAGGGTGAACACGTAAGGGAGTGATTGGTGAAGTCCATTATTATTTTAACTAACCAATTTTCTTGCAGCAACATGTCTAAAGAAAATGAAGGAGAAAGAGAAGGAACTTTGGGCAACGTTTACCCAAAGGTATTTGTGGAGGCCTTAACGAGGAAGCTCCAACAAATGATGAGAGCGGAGGTTGAGCAAATACACCAACGCCTGGATATCATAGAGAATTCACGTGCTAGTCAACAACCACAAGGCATACCTCATGCCCAAAGAAGAATAGCACCTATGGGAGGAATGAGTGGAGATGAGTCTGACTTTGATGAGGATGTAGGCTCCACAAGGAATGTTAGGAGGTTGAGGAATGAACGCCAACCTAGGGAGGCCAGGCGGAGGGGGAATGACAATTTGGGAAGCATCAAGTTAAAAATACCTTCCTTTAGAGGTCATTCTGATCCAGAGGCTTATCTTGAATGGGAGAAGAAGATTGAATTTGTGTTTGATTGTCACAATTGTTCCGAGGCAAAGTAGGTAAAGCTGGCTGTGACTGAATTTACTGATTATGCTATAACTTGGTGGGATCAATTTGTCAGAAGTAGGAGACATAACGGAGAATATACCATAGAGACATGGGAGGAGATGAAAGTTGTGATGAGGAAACGCTTTATTCCTAGTCATTACTACCGTGATCTTTTTAAAAGGTTACAAGGAATGCGATAAGGAAGTATGAGTGTGGAAGATTACTATAAGCAGATGGAGATGGCCATGATATGAGCCAACGTAGAGGAGGATCGTGAAGCCACTATGGCTAGGTTCTTGAATGGACTAAATCCTAAAATTTAAGACAAAGTGGAGCTACAACACTATGTCGAATTGGAAGATATGGTTCATATGGCCAACAAGATAGAGAAACAAATGAAGAAAGGGGGAGGAACACGAGCTACATCAAGTGCTACTTGGAAGCCGAATTATCCAAAGAAGTTTGATAGGCCACAGGCGGCCAAAGTAGAACACAAGACCGAGAGTTCTAATACCAGCTCTCAAAAGAAAGTGGAAGCCCCTCCTACAAGAAATCGAGACATTAGGTGCTTTAAATGTTAAGGAAGGGGGCACATAGCAAGTCGAAGTCCTAACAAGCAGGTTATGGTTCTTAGAGAGAGCGGGGAGGTCGAGACAGAAGGAGAAGACTCGGACCATAGAAGAATGCCCTCATTGGAAGACCTATCCGAGGAGGAATTCCAAGCTACTGAAGCACTCACTTTGGTGACAAGAAGGGCTTTGAACTTGCAAGCAAAAGAAGGAGATGATGATGCACAACGAGCGAATATTTTCCACACAAGGTGTTATGTCAAGGGCAAGGTGTGTAGCATCATTATTGATGGAGGAAGCTGTGCTAATGTTGCAAGCACCACTATGGTAGAAAAGTTGGGGTTGATCACAAAGAAACACCCTAAACCTTACAAGCTACAGTGGTTGAATGATAGTGGAGAAGTACGCGTGGAAGGACAAGTGCTAGTGACATTTCGAATTGGCAAATATGAAGATGAAGTGCTATGCGATGTGGTGCCAATGCAAGCTGGTCACCTACTACTCGGAAGGCCATGGCAATTTGATAGGAAGGTTAAGCATGATGGCTACACGAACAAGTACTCATTCACACTCAATTGACGAGTAATCACATTAGCACCCTTAACACCGTCACAAGTTTGTGAAGATCGATTGAGGTTACAAAAGGAGAATGATGAGAAAAAGAAGAGTGACCAAAAGAAAAGAATTGAGCGGAGAGAAGAAGCCGAAAAAAAGAAAGGAAAAATGGCCAATGAAGAGAAAGAACTTGAGAGAGCAAAAGAAGTCGGAAAAACAGAAATTAAAACAGCCAATGAGAGAAAAATTGAGGGGTGGAAAAGGAGTTTTTATGTGGGAGCTAGTGATATCAAGCAAGCATGTTTTGACAAAAAGCCAATGATCGTACTTATGTACAAGGAGGCATTTTTAAATACTAACGAACTTGAACCACACTTGCCTAGTATGGTTGTTTCCCTTTTGCAGGACTACGAGGATGTATTCCCCAACGAGCTACCATCAGGATTACTATATATCCGAGGGATTGTCCACCAAATTAACTTGGTTCTGGGAGCTGCCATATCTAATCGTCCCGCATATAGGAGCAATCCGGAGGAAAATAAGGAACTTGAGCGACAAGTCAACGAACTATTGGAGAAAGGGTACGTGAGAGAGAGCATGAGTCCTTGTGCCGTGCCAGTCCTACTCGTGCCTAAGAAGGATGGATCATGGAGGATGTGTGTTGATTGTCGAGTAGTCAACAACATAACGGTAAAATATCGTCACCCTATTCCTCGTTTAGATGACATGTTAGATGAGCTGTATGGATCAAGCATGTTTTCTAAAATTGACTTGAACAGTGGTTATCATCAAATTAGAATGAAAGAAGGAGATGAGTGGAAGACAGCCTTTAAAATGAAATATGGATTATATGAATGGATGGTCATGCCATTCGGTTTGTCTAATGCTCCTAGCACATTTATGCGGCTCATGAATCATGTTTTACGTCCATTTATTGGCAAATTTGTAGTCGTTTATTTTGATGATATACTTATTTATAGCAAGAGCATGGAGGATCACATGGACCATTTGAAATCTGTTCTAAAAGCACTTAGAAAGGATCAATTGTTTGCTAACTTGAAGAAGTGCACCTTTTGCACAGATAAGCTTGTCTTCTTGGGTTTTGTTGTTAGTGCTAAAGGAATACAGGTCGATGAAGAAAAGATACGTGCAATTTGAGATTGGCCAAGTCCCACGAGCGTTGCTAAAGTCTGAAGTTTCCTTGGACTAGCTAGTTTCTACAGGAGATTTGTGACAGATTTTAGTAGCTTAGCCGCACCACTTACTGAGATGATCAAGAAGAACATTGGATTTAGCTGGGGTGAAGCTCAAGAGAAGGAATTTTAGCTCATCAAGTAGAAGTTGACAAATGCACCTTTATTATCGTTACCTAACTTTTCTAAGGCATTTGAGGTTGAGTGTGATGCTTCAGGTGTTGGAATAGGCGCCGTGCTCATGCAAGAAGGATGACCAATTGCCTACTTTAGTGAAAAGCTAAGCGGAGCAGCATTGAATTACCCAACTTACGACAAGGAGTTGTATGCATTGGTTCGAACATTGGAGACATGGCAACATTACTTATGCCCCAAGGAATTTGTGATTCATACTGACCATGAATCTTTGAAGCATTTAAAGGGTCAACACAAGCTGAATAAAAGGCATGCACATTGGGTTGAATTTATTGAGACGTTTCCTTATGTCATACGCTACAAGCAAGGTAAGGAAAATGTAGTAGCTGATGCACTATCACGAAGGTATGTTTTGATCTCAACTCTTGATGCAAAATTACTTGGTTTTGAACGCATTAAAGAGCTATACACCGACGATACTGACTTTGGTGATGTTTGCCACATCTTTCCTTTTCTTTCCTTTTCTTGAATTTTCCATGCCTTTTCTTTCCTATTCTTGCCTTCCCTTCCCTTTTCTTGCCTTTTCTTATCTTTTACTTGTCTTATCTTTCCTTTTCTTACCTTATCTTGCCTTTTCATGCCTTATCTTTCCTTTTCTTACCTTATCTTATCTTTTCTTGCCTTTTCTTGCCTTTTCATGCCTTTTCTTGCCTTATCTTGCCTTTTCTTGCCTTATCTAGCCTTTCCTTGCCTTATCTTGCCTTTTCATTCCTTATCTTGCCTTTTCATGCCTTATCTTTCCTTTTCTTACCTTATCCTATCTTTTCTTGCCTTATCTGGCCTTTTCATGCCTTTTCTTGCCTTATCTTGCCTTTTCTTGCCTTATCTTGCCTTTTCTTTCCTTTTCTTGCCTTCCCTTCCCTTTTCTTGCCTTTTCTTACCTTTTACTTGTCTTATCTTTCCTTTTCTTACCTTATCTTGCCTTTTCATGCCTTCTCTTTCCTTTTCTTGCCTTTCCTTGCCTTTACTTGCCTTATCCTGCCTTTTCTTGCCTTATCTTGCCTTTTCTTGCCTTTTCATGTCTTTTCTTGCCTTATCTTGCCTTTTCTTGCCTTATCTAGCCTTTCCTTGCCTTATCTTACCTTTTCATTCCTTATCTTGACTTTTTGTACCTTATCTTGCCTTTTTCTTTCCTTTTCGTTGCCTTTTCTTTCATTTTCTTGCCATTTCTTCTCTTTTCTTGCCTTTTCTTGCCTTATCTTGGCTTTTCTTACCTTTTCCTTGCCTTTTCTTTCCTTTTCTTGCCTTATCTTGCCTTTTCTTGACTTATCTTGCCATTTATTTTATTTTATTTTATTTTATTTTCTTGCCTTTTCATGCTTCTTCATGCCTTATCTTTCATTTTCTTTCATTTTCTTGCCTTTTCATGCCTGTTTTTGCTTTATCTTTCCTTTTCTTGCCTTTTGCATGCCTTTTCTTTCCATTTCTTGCCTTTTCCTTGCCTTTTCTTGCCTTATCTTTCCTTTTTTTTCCTTTTCTTACCTTATCTTTCCTTTTCTTGCCTTTTCATTCCTTTTCTTTTCCTTTTCTTGCCTTTTTTGGCCCTTTCTTGCCTTTTCTTGCCCTTTCGTTCATTTTCTTGACTTTTCTACCATTTTCATACCTTTTCTTTCATTTTCTTTCCTTTTCTTGCCTTTTCTTTCCTTATCCTTACCTTTTCTTACCTTTACATGTCTTTTCCAGCCTTATCTTTCCTTTCTTTCCTTTTCTTGCCTTTCCTTGTCTTTTCTAGCCTTATCTTGCCTTTAATTGCCTTTTCTTGTCTTTTCTTGCCCTTTCTTGAATTTTCGTGTCTTTTCTTGCCTTATCTTGCCCTTTCTTAAATTTTAGTGCCTTTTCATTCCTTATCTAGCATTTTCTTACCTTATCTTGCCTTTTCTTGCCATTTCTTACCTTATCTTGCCTTTTCTTGCCATTTTTTTCCTTTTCTTGCCTTTTCCTTGCCTTATTTTTCCTTATCTTACCTTTTCCTTGCCTTTTCTTTCCTTTTCTTGCCATATCCTGCCTTTTCTTGCCTCATCTTTCCATTTCTTTTCTTTTCATCCCTTTTCTTTCCTTTCCATTCCTTTTCTATCCTTATCTTGCCTTATCTTGACTCTTCTTGCCTTATCTTGCCTTTTCTTGCATTTTCCTTGCCTTTTCCTCGTCTTTTCTTTTCTTTTCTTTTCTTTCCTATCATGCCTTATCTTGACTTTTTCTTCCCTTTTCCTTCATTTTTTTGCCTTTACTTCACTTTTCTTGCCTTTTCTTACCTTATCTTGCCTTATCTTGCCTTTTCCTTGCATTTTCTTTCCTTTTCTTACTTTATCTTGCCTTTTCTTACCTTTTCCTTGCCTTTTCTTTCCTTTTATTTCCTTATCTCGCCTTATCTTGCCTTTTCTTTTCTATTCTTTCCATTTCTTTCCTTTTCTTACTTTATCTTACCTTTTCCTACCTTTTCCTTGCCTTTTCTTTCCTTTTATTGCCTTCTCTCGCCTCATCTTGCCTTTTCTTTTCTTTTCTTTTCTTTCCTTTTCTTTCCTTCTCATGCATGTTCTTGCCTTATCTTTCCTTTTCTTGCATTTTCCATGCCTTTTCTTGCATTTTCTTTCCTCATCTTGCCTTTTCTTTCCTTTTCTTGCCTTTTCTTGCATTATCTTGCCTTTTTTGTCTTTTCTTTTCTTTTCTTTCCTTTTCTTTCCTTTTCATGCCTGTTCTTGCCTTATCTTTCCTTTTCTTGCATTTTCCATGCCTTTTCTTGCATTTTCTTTCCTCATCAAGCCTTTTCTTTCCTTTTCTTGCCTTTTCTTGCACTATCTTGCCTTTTTTGTCTTTTCTTTCCTTTTCTTCCCTTATCTTTTCATGGCTTAGCTAGCTTTTACAGGAGGTTCGTGAAAGACTTTAGTAGCCTAGTCGCACCCTTCAATGAAGTCATCAAGAAGAACGTTGGATTTAGTTGGGGAGAAGCTCAAGAGAACTCATAACAACTCATCAAAGAGAAGTTGACTAATGCTCCTTTGTTGGCTTTGCCTAACTTTGCTAAAACCTTTAAAGTTGAATGTGATGCCTCAGGTATAGGGATTGGAGCTGTCCTCATGCAAGAAGGGAGACCAATTGCCTACTTTAGTGAGAAACTAAGTGGAGCAACCTTGAACTATGCAACTTATGACAAAGAATTGTATGCACTAGTTCGAACATTGTAAACATAGTAGCTGATGCCCTATCGCGAAGGTATGCTTTGATCTCAACTCTTGATGCAAAGTTACTTGGTTTTGAACACCTTAAAGAGTTGTATGCTGATGATACTGATTTTGGTGATCTGTTCCGAGCTACAGAGAAGAGTGCAAGTGGTAAATTTTTTCGGAATGACGGTTACCTATTTCGTGAGAACAAACTTTGTGTGCCTAATTGTTCTATGCGAGAGTTGCTAATTCAGGAGGCACATGGAGGCGGATTGATGGGGCACTTTGGAATTGCCAAGACTTTGGCAATGCTACAAGATCACTTCTATTGGTCACACATGAAGCGCGACATTGAAAGAGTTTGTGGGCGTTGCATCACATGCAAGCAAGCCAAGTCAAAGGTAAAACCCCACGATTTGTATACCCCACTACCTATACCTAGTGAGCCTTGGATTGATATCTCTATGGATTTTGTGTTAGGACTGCCTAGGACTAAACGTGGAAGGGATTCAATCTTTGTGGTAGTGGATAGGTTTTCTAAGATGGCACATTTTATTCCATGTCATAAGACTGATGATGCTTCAAACATTGCTGATTTGTTCTTTAGAGAAGTTGTTAGGTTGCATGGTATGCGTAGAACTATTATTTCTGATAGAGATGCTAAGTTCTTGAGTTACTTTTGGAAGACCTTGTGGAGTAAGTTAGGTACCAAGTTGTTATTTTCTACTACTTGTCATCCACAAACTGATGGTCAAACCGAAGTTGTAAATAGGACTTTGTCTACTTTATTGAGAGCACTTATCAAGCATAACATTAAGACTTGGGAAGAATGTCTACCACATGTTGAATTTGCTTATAATCGTTCAGTTCATTCTGCTACACAATTCTCACCATTCGAGCTTGTTTATGGATTTAATCCTTTGACTCCATTGGATTTATCACTTTTGCCTTCAAGTGAGAATGTTAACTTAGATGGCAAAAGGAAGGCTGAATTTGTCAAGCAACTGCATGAGAGGGCGCGAATGAACATAGAGAAATGAACGGAGCACTATGCAAGACAAGCAAACAAAGGACGGCACAAGGTTGTCTTTGAGCCTGGTGATTGATCTTGTTGCACATGAGAAAGGAATGCTTTTCCGCGTAACGACGTTCAAAGTTGCTACCACGGTGAGATGGTCCGTTTCAAGTGCTTGAACGCATCAATGACAATGCCTACAAGCTTGACCTGCCAGGTGAGTATAATGTTAGTGCTTCTTTCAATGTTGCTGATTTGAGTCCGTTTGATGTAGGCAACGATTTGAGGACAAATCCTTTTCAAGCGGAGGGGAATGATGTGAAGCTACAAGACTCACAGCAAGTGCAAGTACCAATTGGGCCGATGACACGAGCAAGAGCCAAATCGTTTCAAGCAGAACTTAATGGATTAATGCAAGAAGTCTGGGCTCAAGTCAGTGCGTACAAGTGCAAGGACGTGCATGAGGCCCATGCAAAGCCCATGCACGTGATAGAGGCTATTTTGGAAGCTTGACATGCACGTAAACTTCTAGATGCTTGCACATAGGGAGAATCAAGAAAAATCAGCCTATTTAGTCAGTGCGTCTACTTGTTTAGGACGTGCAGCTATTAGTTATTCTATTAGATATTATTTGCTTAGATTATTTCTTATTCAGTTGAATAATTCGGCCAGAATATCCTTAGATTAGGAAAGAGAGTTTTGGCCAGCCTTTGAACTCCTTTTTAGGAGTTAGCTTGTTTAGGAATACTTTGGTACTTTGGAGCCTATATAAAGGAGGTCTCCTAGTAATAAAAGGACGAACTTTTGAGATTGATTTCATTCTTTGTGAGTTAAGATACTCCTTGTGTGTTCTTGCTAATTGCTGGATTGCTAAGCTTGAGCGCAACTTTTCACTTATCAAACGATTCTTTCATTATCGTTTGTGGCGTGATTCGACTTGGACCATAGGTTCACGAAATTCCATTGCTTGGGTTGCGGTTCTTCCAAACCAAGGTTCTGGCAAGGCTCGAGTTCGTGGGTTGCGGTTTGTTCCATCCAAAGTAGCACGGTCTGTTGTGAGCCTCCTGCCGAGGTTCATATCAAAAAGGAAATATAAGGCAAGAAAAGGCAAGAAAAGCAAAGAAAAGGCAAGAAAATGCAAGAAAAGGGAAGGAAAGGCAAGAAAAGGAAAGATGAGGCCCAAAAAGGCAAGGAAAATGCAAGATAAGGCAAGAAAAGGTAAGAAAAGGCAAGAAAAGGTAAGAAAATGCAAGATAAGGCAAGAAAAGGCAAGAAAAGGAAAGATAAGTCAAGAATAGGTAAGAAAAGTCAAGAAAAGGCAAGGAAAAGGCAAGAAATGGAAAGAAAAGAAAAGAAAAGAAAGAAAAGGCAAGGAAAAGGAATGAAAATGCAAGAAAAGGTAAGAAAAGGCAAGGAAAAGGAATGATAAAGTAAGATAAGGGAAGACAAGTCAAGAAAAGGAAGGAAAAGGCAAGATAAGGCAAGAAAAGGGAAGAAAAAGCAAGAAAATGAAAGATGAGGCAAGATAAGGCAAAAAAAGAAAGAAAAGGCAATGAAAAGGCAAGATGAGGCATGAAAAGGTAAGATAAGGCTAGAAAAGGAAAGAAAAGGCATGGAAAAGGTAAGATAATGCAAGAAAAGGAAAGAAAGGCAAGGAAAAGGCAAGATAAGGTAAGAAAAGGCAAGGAAAAACCATGAAGAGGAAAGAAAAGGCAAGATAAGGATAGAAAAGGCAAAAAAAAGAAAGAAAAGGCACGGAAAAGTCATGAAAAAGCAAGAAAATGCATAAAAAGGTAACAGAAGGAAAGAAAAGAAAAAAAAAAGCAACATAAGGCAAGAAAAGGGAAGATAAGGCAAGAAAAAGGAAAGAAAAGGCAAGCATTGTGAGAATTGGTGAGAAAAGGAAAGATTAGGATAGAAAATGCAAAAAAATTGAAAGAAAAGGCATGGAAAAGTCATGAAAATGTAAGAAAAGGAAACATAATGCATGAAAAGGCAAGAGAAGGAAAGAAAAATAAAGAAAAGTCAAAATAAGGCAAGAAAAGGAAAGATATGGAAGGAAAAAGGAAGGAAAAGGCAAGGGAAAGTCAAGAAAAGATAAGATGAGGCAAGATAAGGCAAGAAAAGGAAAGAAAAAGGCATGAAAAAGGAAAGAAAATGAAAGAAAATACAAAAAAGGGAATGAAAAGGCAAGAAAAGGAAAGATAAGGCAAGAAAAGGCAGGGAAAAGGGAATGAAAAGGCAAGAAAAGGAAAGATAAGGCAAGGAAAGGCAAGGAAAAGGAATGAAAAGGCAAGAAAAGGAAAGATAAGGCAAGAAAATGCATGAAAAGGCAAGAAAAGGAAAGAAAAGGCAAGATAAGCCAAGAAAAGTAAAGATAAGCCAAGAAAAGTAAAGATAAGCCAATCAAAGGGATGGAAATGCAAGAAAAGGAAGAAAATGAATAATGAGGTAAGAATAGGCAAAACAATGCATTAAAATGAAAGATAACGCAAGAAAAAGTATGAAAAGGCAAGAAAAAGAAAGAAAAGGCATTGAAAACGCAAGAAATGGAAAGATAAGGAAAGAATAGGCAAGAAAAGGCAAAAAAAGGCAAGGAAAATCCAATGAAACGACAAGAAAAGGCAAGATAATGAAAGAAAAGGCATGGAAGAGGCATGAAAAGGCAAGATAAGGCAAGAAAAAGAGGAAAAGGCAAGAAAAGGCAAGAAAAGGAAAGAAAAGGCAAGAAAAAGGCTAAAAAAGGTAATAGAAGGCAAGAAAAGGCAGCAAAAGGGAAGGAATGGCAAGAAAAGGAAAGATGAGGCACGAAAAGGCAAGAAAAGGAAAGAAAAGGCAACAGAAAGGCAAGATAAGGCAAGAAAAGGCAAGAAAAGGCAAAAAAAAGGCAAGAAAAGGAAAGATAAGTTAAGAATACACAAGAAAAGTAAAGAAAAGCCAAGGAAAAGGCAATAAAAGGAAAGAAATGAAAGAAAAAGCAATGAAAAGTAATGAAAATGCAAGAAAATTAAAAATAAGGCAAGAAAAGGCAAGATAAGGGAAGAAAAGTCAAGATTAGGCAAGAAAAGTAATGATATGGCAAGAAAAGGGATGGAAATGCAAGAAAAAGAAAGAAACGAAATGATGAGGTAAGAAAACGCAAATCAAGGCAAGAAAAGTAAAGAAGAGGCAAGGAAATTGCAAGAAAAGCTAAGAAAATGCAAGAAAAGGCTAGGAAAAGGCATGAAAAGGCAAGAAAAGGAAAGATAAGGCAAGAAAAGGCAATAAAAGGCAAGATATGGTAAGATAAGGTAAAATAAGGCAAGAAAAGGTAAGAAAAGGCAAGGAAAAGGCAAGAAAAGGCAATAAAAGGCAAGAAAAGTAAAGAAAATGCTAGGAAAAGGAAAGAATGTAAGCCTTTTTTGTGAGCAGGTTGAGGCTACCTGGGTAGTCTTATCCTTTAGAGAGGAAATTTTCTCTCTAAAGGACAAGATAACCAGCTGAGCCATGTCGTAGCAAATTTGGTCCATATAAAAAAAAATTCCTCTCTAAAGGACAAGACTACCCAGGTAGCCTCAACCTCCTCACAAAAAAGGAGCAAAAGGGCCTCATCGACTCCAAAATTGGCTAAAAAGGTTGAAGAACACACCACCAGGTATTCTCTTCAGAATGTCTTAAATAGAATTCAATCTGAAGCCTCACTAGAACAACCAAGCCTCCCTCAATTAAAGATAGAGATTAATAATCTCAAACAAGAAATAGCTCAAGTAAAACTTGATCTTCATTTAGTAAAAACTACCATTCATAACTCACATCTTTGGGAACAGAGTGATACCTCTGGTGAAGAAGAAGAGGAAGAAGTGGTACACACTCCTCCGCCCTTAGATGAGAATATACGAAAAGAAGATATTGCTAGCTTAACATGGTTAAATGCCATTGATAGGGCAATTAATCAGAAATGGTACATTAAAGTTACCATTATTGTGGACAAGGCTTACACTCTAGAAGTTGCTGCCCTTGTTGATTCATGGGCAGACTTAAATTGCATTAATGAAGGGTTAGTACCCTCTCGATATTTTCAAAAAACGGCCCAATCTTTATCATCGGCCAGCAATCAAAATTTGGAGATCAAATACAAATTATCCTCTGTAGAGATATGTAATCAAGGTATTTGTATCTCTCTCCCCTTCATTATGGTTAAGGACTTATCTGCTGAGGTTATTTTAGGAACTCCATTCTTACACCTCCTCTATCCTTTAAAAATTGATGCTAGTGGAATTAAAACAGAATTTAAAGGGCATGATCTACTCTATCCATTTTTAGAAATGCCAAAAAATCATTCCATTAACTGCTTAAAAGCAAAAGAAAGTCTATTACAGTCTCTAAAAGAAGAATATTCAAGCTTAAAGCTTCATGAATGACTCCAAGAGCCCAAGAAAAAACAAAAAATATCTCTTATAAATGAAGAGATTAAAAGAATGATTTGTGCAGAAGTACCTATTGCATTTTGGAATCGAAAACAGCATATGGTAGAATTACCATATGAACCCAACTTTGTTGAGAAAAATATACGCACAAAGGCAAGACCAATTGCAATGGGTCCAAGATATTTGGAACTTTGTGAAAAGGAGATTAAAGACCTCCTAGCAAAGGGTCTCATTCGGCCCAGTCAAAGCCCATGGAGCTGTTCTGCTTTTTATGTTGAAAATGCAGCTAAATTAGAAAGAGGAGCCCCGAGATTGGTTATAAACTATAAACCTTTAAACAAGGCATTAAGATGGATTAGACATCCAATACCTAATAAAAGAGATCTCATAAATAGGCTTTATCAAGCTCAAATGTTCTCTAAATTTGATATGAAGTCTGGGTTTAGGCAAATTCAGCTTAAAGAGGAAGATCGGTATAAAACTGCCTTCACAGTTCCATTTGGCTACTATGAATGGAATGTGATGCCATTCGGACTCAAAACAGCCCCTTCATTATTTCAAAAAATAATGAATGAAATCTACAATCCTTATTCAGGGTTTCTCATTGTCTATATAGATGATGTTTTAGTCTATTCCAATAACTTGGACCAGCACATCAAACACCTTGGTATATTCATCAAAGTTACTCAGAAGGCAGGCTTAGCAGTATCTGAGAAAAAGGTTAAAACCTTCTAAACAAAAGTTAGGTTCTTAGGACATTATATTAATCAAGGAACTATTGTTCCCATTGAAAGAGCTATTCCATTTGCCGATAAATTCCCAAATGAAATTCGTGATAAAACACAACTACAAAGGTTTCTTGGTAGCTTAAACTATGTTTCAGATTTCTATCCCAATCTAGTTGCTGACTGCAAGCCACTATTTGATAGGCTTAGGAAAAACCTTGAACCTCGGGGTAGTGAAATGACTAAAGCTATTATTAAAATAAAAGCTAAAGTCAGGGAACTCCCTTGCCTTTCTATCTCTGATCCAGATGCTTTCAAAATCGTTGAAACAGATGCATCTGAATTGGGATATGGTGGAATCCTTAAGCAAAAGGTCAATAACCAAACCAAAGAGACCTTAGTAAGGTTTAACTCAGGAAATTGGAACCCTGCACAACAAAACTATTCAACGGTTAAAAAAGAAATGCTAGCGATTGTTATGTGTATTACTAAATTTGAATCTGATTTAATTAATCAACATTTTCTACTAAGGGTCGATTGCAAGGCTGCTAAAGACATTCTTAATAAGGATGTAAAAAATATGGCCTCTAAACAAATTTTTGCTCGATGGCAAGCTATATTATCTTGTTTTGATTTTACCATCGAACATATTAAAGGACAAGATAATTCTTTACCTGATTTTCTAACTCGTGAATTTTTACAGGGACAAAGTTCTGGCTCGCTCACCATCTCCCAATCCTAAAGGACGAGTTGATCGTGTCACCGGATCAACCTCTAAAGGAAAAGAACCAGCAAGGACAAGCACCCAGGATAATTTCCTCTCTAAAGAAGCCTATAAATAGGCATGGTACTCAGAAAGTCCATCTATGGACCATTCACAAATCTGATCACCGGAGAAGTCGACCATAGTGAAGGCTTCTTCTTCATATTGAAGGTCTACAGGTGAGGGTCTCGGACAATAATTCTTAGTTTAGGGCGTGTTTGTTACCTTTTTAAAGGTTAGTTTACTAATTTCTACTGGTACAGATGATTCTCCTACCTCATTTAAGGTATTTATAGTGAGTTTCTCTTTATCTGATATTCTAAATTTCTCTAGTCTAGAAGCAAGTTCACCAATAAATTCATCTCCTAATTTATGACTTTCTTTTTTCAGGATAGGAGGTGGTTTGAACATGATTGCTTCGGATGGGAGTTTAGGTGGACTATTTTTGGAGGTAGAGGGTGTATCCTTTAAGGGAAAGAAACGGGATAAAACTGATATCAGAGCCATGTTGTAGGGAAAGAGACGATGAATTCTTTTGCGCAAATTTGGTCCTTATAAAAAAAAAATTTTCAAAGCTATAGTGCGTAAGTTGTCGTTGAGGCAGGGAAGCCGTTTAGACACTGCAGAAGCCTTGAAAATTCGCCCTTTTTATGGAAAATTTTGCTAAAAGCTTTTCTCGTTCTTCTTCTTTTTCGTCTTTATCTGATAGGCTACCAAGAAATAAAGAAATATTAACTGTAGAAAATATAGAAGAAAAGCTAAACAAATGGAATATGCCATGTTCTTCCTTGTCTACTATTTATAAGTGTGGAAGTTTTAAATTAATTTTTGATTATGTGATTAAAACTGAAGAGCGTACGATTCCCCTTAAAGAGGGATTTGCAAATTTTAATTTGCCCTCCGAAAAACTCATTGAGTCACATAAGAAAAAATATAAATACCTCCATTTTGGATTAGTTATAGTAGGTTTAAAACCTTTAACTAGAACAGGGTTAAACACTTCAGCTTTAGTCATGGTTCGCGACCAAAGACATAATAAAATAGAAGAATCTATAATTGGAGTCATTGAATCAAATCTAGCTCACAGTCCTATTTTCTTTATGTGTTTTCCAAATTTCTCAGTTTCACTTGAAGATCAGACAATTATGCATTCTTTAACATTAATGTTAAAACTGATATGAATATGAGAAGCACTCAAATGATGATTTCAAGTGCCAATCTGACCAAGTGAGAGAGCACGGACAAAGCGCTTCAAGTCACAACTTAATGGGCTGATTTCCAAGCTTACATCGGAGAGTTGGGCCCAAGCAAATTTATTAAAGTCCATGGACCAAGAGCCACAAAATTCAGCTGAGTTTATGACCTTAATACAAGTTCTAGAAGGTCCTTTCAGCAGCAAAGATCTTGAAGATTCATTCTCTCTGATTTGGGTATTCTATTTAGGAAGTTTATTTCAGCCATTAGTTTTGATTAGGAAGTTATATTCCAACAACTCTTGGCTTATTTAGCTTGTTTGTCATGTTTGTAGCCTTCTTAAAAGGCAGAGATTGGTTTCCTTTTTAGTTTCCCTTTTTAAGTCATATTTATCTAGTTAGAAGTTTTATTTAACTAGGATTCTTTTTGTAACAATCTGCCTATATATAAAGGCTTTATCAATGAGAATGAGGAGAATAATTTGAGTACAAAAAACGTGGGCTTTGCTCTCTTGGTTCTTCGGAACTGTTCGAACACAGCGGAGGGATTCCGTTCGTTCACCTTCGACTTATCAAGCGGATCTACATCACCGTTTGTGGCGTCTTTATCAAATCAAGGTTCTTGTTTCCCTACAGCAGCGGGTCGAGGTTGTTCATACCGAGGTTCTTGCAAAGGTGCAAACAACGGGTCGAGATTTCCATCAATCTGAACGTAGATAGATCCGGCTTTCTCGTGGATCCGTAACAAGATTCATATCAGTTGGTATCAGAGCTACGGCTTGCTACTATCTATCTTTACCTTTCCTTTGTTAGTTTCTCTTTTTTTTCAATCAATAATGGTATCAAAGCTTAGATTTCTATTTCAGTTCTATCTATCTTTTAAATTTCATTTTTATCATTAGTGGAGAAGTACGAGTGGAGAAGTCTAAGGATAGTGGAGTAGTACGAGTGGAGAAGCAAGTGCTAGTGACATTCCGCATTGGCAAGTACGAAGATGAAGTGTTTTGCCAATGCAAGCTAGTCATCTACTGTTGGGGAGGCCGTGGCAGTTTGATAGAAGAGTAACTCATGACAGACACACCAACAAGTACTCATTCACACTCAATAGGCATGTGTTCACTTTGGCACCCTTAGCGCCATCACAAGTTTGTGAAGATCAGATGAAGTTACAAAAAGAAAGTGATGAGAGAAAAAAAGGTGAGCAAAAGAAACGAATCGACAGGAGAGAAGAAGCCGAAAAACAGAAAGGAAAAATGGCCAAAAGAGAGGATACAATGGAGCAAGCAAAAGAAGCCAGAAAAACAGAATTGAAATCGGCCATTGAGAGAAAATCCGAGGGATGGAAAAAGAACTACTATGTGGGAGCAAGTGAAATCAAGCAAGCTTATTTTGAAAAAAAGTCTATGATCTTACTTCGGTGGAGGGAGACACTTTTGATCACTAATGAACTTGAGCCACACTTGCCTAGTATGGTTGTTTCTCTCTTGCAGGACTACAAGGATGTCTTTCCCGAAGAGCTACCAGCTGGATTACCACCTATACGAAGGATTGAGCATCAAATTGACTTTGTTCCAGGAGCTACCATACCTAACCGCCCCGCATATAGAAGTAATCCTGAGGAAACAAAGGAACTTGAGAGGCAAGTCAATGAGCTTTTGGAAAAAGGGTACGTGAGAGAAATCATGAGCCCATGTGCTGTTCCAGTCCTACTTGTGCCTAAGAAGGATGGATCATGTTAGATGAGTTGCATGGATCTTACATGTTTTCTAAGATTGACTTAAAAAGTGGTTATCATCAGATTAGGATGAAAGAAGGAGATGAGTGGAAGACTGCTTTTAAAACAAAATATGGGTTGTTTGAGTGGATGGTCATGCCGTTCGGGTTATCTAATGCACCTAGTACATTCATGCGCCTTATGAATCATGTCTTACGACCATTTATTGGCAAATTTATCGTTGTGTACTTTGATGATATACTCATTTATAGTACGAGTTTAGAGGATCATGTAGAGCATTTGAAATCTGTCCTAGATGCACTTAGAGAGGATCAATTGTTTGCCAACTTGAAGAAGTACACCTTTTGCACAGATAAACTTGTATTCTTGGGTTTTGCTGTTAGTGCTCACGGGATACAGGTTGATGAGGAGAAGATCTGAGCCATCCGGGACTAGCCAAGTCCTACAAGTGTTGCTAACGTTCGAAGTTTTCATGGCTTAGCTAGCTCTTACAGGAGGTTCGTGAAAGACTTTAGTAGCCTAGCCGCACCCCTCACTGAAGTCATCAAGAAGAACATTGGATTTAGTTGGGGAGAAGCTTAAGAGAACTCATTCCAACTCATCAAAGAGAAGTTGACTAATGCTCCTTTGTTGGCTTTGCCTAACTTTGCTAAAACCTTTGAAGTTGAATGTGATGCCTCAGGTATAGGGATTGGAGCTGTCCTCATGCAAGAAGGGAGACCAATTGCCTACTTTAGTGAGAAACTAAGTAGAGCAACCTTGAACTATCCAACTTATGACAAAGAATTGTATGCACTAGTTCGAACATTGGAAACGTGGCAGCATTACTTGTGGCCTAAGGAATTTGTGATCCACACTGATCATGAATCACTCAAGCACCTAAAGGGGCAACACAAGTTGAATAGGAGGCATGCACGATGGGTGGAGTTCATTGAGACATTTCCTTATGTCATTCGCTACAAGCAAGGTAAGGAAAATGTAGTAGCTGATGCCCTATCGCGAAGGTATGCTTTGATCTCAACTCTTGATGCGAAGTTACTTGGTTTTGAACACCTTAAAGAGTTGTATGCTGATGATACTGATTTTGGTGATCTGTTCTGACCTACGGAAAAGAGTGCAAGTGGTAAATTTTTTCGAAATGACGGTTACCTATTTCGTGAGAACAAACTTTGTGTGCCTAATTTTTCTATGCGAGAGTTGCTAATTCAGGAGGCACATAGAGGCGGATTGATGGGGCACTTTGGAATCGCCAAGACTTTGGCAATGCTACAAGATCACTTCTATTGGCCACACATGAAGCGCGACGTTGAAAGAGTTTGCGGGCGTTGCATCACATGCAAGCAAGCCAAGTCAAAGGTAAAACCCCACTGTTTGTATACCCCACTACCTATACCTAGTGAGCCTTGGATTGATATTTCTATGGATTTTGTGTTAGGACTGCCTAGGACTAAACGTGGAAGGGATTCAATCTTTGTGGTCGTGGATAGGTTTTCTAAGATGGCACATTTTATTTCATGTCATAAGACTGATGATGCTTCAAACATTGCTGATTTGTTCTTTAGAGAAGTTGTTAGGTTGCATGGTATGCCTAGAACTATTATTTCTGATAGAGATGCTAAGTTCTTGAGTTACTTTTGGAAGACCTTGTGGAGTAAGTTAGGTACCAAGTTTTTATTTTCTACTACTTGTCATCCACAAACTGATGGTCAAACTGAAGTTGTAAATAGGACTTTGTCTACTTTATTGAGAGCACTTATCAAGCATAACATTAAGACTTGGGAAGAATGTCTGCCACATGTTGAATTTGCTTATAATTGTTCAGTTCATTCTGCAACTCAATTCTCACCATTTGAGCTTGTTTATGGATTTAATCCTTTGACTCCATTGGATTTATCACCTGTGCCTTCGAGTGAGCATGTTAACTTAGATGGCAAGAGGAAGGCTGAATTTGTCAAGCAACTGCATGAGAAGGCGCGAATGAACATAGAGAAACGAACGGAGTACTATGCGATACAGGCAAACAAAGGACGACACAAAGTTGTCTTTGAGCCTGGTGATTGGGTCTGGTTGCACACGAGAAAGGAACGTTTTCCTACACAACGACGTTCAAAGTTGCTACCACGGGGAGATGGTCTGTTTCAAGTGCTTGAACGCATCAATGACAATGCCTACAAGCTTTACCTGCCAGGTGAGTATAATGTTAGTGCTTCTTTCAATGTTACTGATTTGAGTTCGTTTAATGTAGGTGACGATTTGAGGACAAATCCTTTTCAAGCGGAGGGGAATGATGTGAAGCTACAAGACTCACATCAAGTGCTAGTACCAATTGGGCAGATGACACGAGCAAGAGCCAAAACATTTCAAGCAGATCTTAATGGGTTAATGGAAGAAGTCTGGGCTCAAGCTAGTGCGTACAAGTGCAAGGACGTGCATGAGGCCCAGTGAAAGCCCACGCACGTGATAGAGGCTACTTTGGAAGCTTGACATGCACGTAAACTTCTGGATGCATGCGCATATGGAGAATCAAGAAGATTCAGCCTGTTTAGGACGTGCAGCTATTAGTTATTCTATTAGATATTATTTGCTTAGATATTATTCTATTAGTTATTCTATTAGATATTATTTGCTTAGATTATTTCTTATTTAGTTGAATAATTCGGCCAGAATATCCTTAGATTACGAAAGAGAGTTTTGGCCAGCCTTTGAACTCCTTTTTAGGAGTTAGCTTATTTAGCAATACTTTGGTACTTTGGAGCCTATATAAGGAGGTCTCCTAGCAATAAAAAGGACGAACTTTTGAGATTGATTTCATTCTTTGTGAGTTAAGATACTCCTTGTGTGTTCTTGCTAATTGCTGGATTGCTAAGCTTGAGCGCAACTTTTCACTTATCAAACGATTCTTCCATCATCATTTGTGGCGTGATTCGACTTGGAACATAGGTTCACGAAATTCCATTCGTGGGTTGCGGTATGTCAGCTTCAATAATGATATGAATATGAGAAGCACTCAAATGATGATTTCAAGTGCCAATCTGACCAAGTGACAGAGCACGGACAAAGCGCTTCAAGTCACAACTTAATTGGCTGATTTCCAAGCTTACATCGGAGAGTTGGGCCCAAGAAAATTTATTAAAGTCCATGGACCAAGAGCCACGAAATTAAGCTGCGTTTATGACCTTAATACAAGTTCTAGAAGGTCCTTTCAGCAGCAAAGATCTTGAAGATTCATTCTCTCTGATTTGGGTATTCTATTTAGGAAGTTTATTTCAGCCATTAGTTTTGATTAGGAAGTTATATTCCAACAACTCTTGGCTTATTTAGCTTGTTTGTCACGTTTGTAGACTTCCTAAAAGGCAGAGATTGGTTTCCTTTTTAGTTTCCCTTTTTAAGTCATATTTATCTAGTTAGAAGTTTTATTTAACTAGGATTCTTTTTGTAACAATCTGCCTATATATAAAGGCTTTATCAATGAGAATGAGGAGAATAATTTGAGTACAAAAAACGTGGGCTTTGCTCTCTTGGTTCTTCGGAACTGTTCGAACACAGCGGAGGGATTCCGTTCGTTCACCTTCGACTTATCAAGCGGATCTACATCACCGTTTGTGGCGTCTTCATCAAATCAAGGTTCTTGTTTCCCTACAGCAGCGGGTCGAGGTTGTTCATACCGAGGTTCTTGCAAAGGTGCAAACAACGGGTCGAGATTTCCATCAATCTGAACGTAGATAAATCCGGCTTTCTCGTGGATCCGTAACAAGATTCATATCAGTTGGTATCAGAGCTACGGCTTGCTACTATCTATCTTTACCTTTCCTTTGTTAGTCTAGTATCCAATTAGTTTTTTTCTTCATAAGTAGTTTATGTTTCGTGGCAATTAGATTCGTGACTTAGTTATTCTAGGTATTGTATTCTGATCAAAAAAAAGAAAAAAAAAGAAAAAAAAAGGGAAACTAAAAAGGAAACAAATCTCTGCCTTTTAGGAAAGCTACAAACGTGACAAACAAGCTAAATAAGCCAAGAGTTGTTGGAATATAACTTCCTAATCAAAACTAATGGCTGAAATAAACTTCCTAAATAGAATACCCAAATCAGAGAGAATGAATCTTCAAGATCTTTGCTACTGAAAGGACCTTCTAGAACTTGTATTAAGGTCATAAACTCAGCTGAATTTCGTGGCTCTTGGTCCATGGACTTTAATAAATTTGCTTGGGCCCAACTCTCCGATGTAAGCTTGGAAATCAGCCCATTAAGTTGTGACTTAAAGCGCTTTGTCCGTGCTCTCTCACTTGGTCAGATTGGCACTTAAAATCATCATTTGAGTGCTTCTCATATTCATATCAAAAACCCACGGCTATGATATGATGTATGGATCTGAACATGTAGCCTTAATCTACAGGATCTCATATAAAGCTATGAACACTATAGCACCTAAGGTTAAAAACTAGATAAATTTAATAAGTTCACAAAAGGGTGAAACCACCCTTTTACTCACAGATCTTAACCGATCTAACGCTATTGTACCTAAAGCTATTCAATGGGATAAGCTATCTTTTCCTGATGAATAGATTTTAGAAAAAGCAGCACCACCAGTTCAAGGAGAACAAAGATCCATAAAAGGAATCTGGCAAGAATCAGATGGAAGCGTAGCAGTACAATTTTCCTCTGATCAAAAAATCAAAGTTAACCTACCTGACGAATATTTTAGGAATCCAATTCCTATAATGCCTTCTGTTATTCCTTTCATGGAACCTAGAGTTTCCACTTCGGTACTTGAAAAGATGACTACACCAACTACTGAGTTAAAACTCAAAGAGATTTCTAGAACTACTTCTCAGATTAGTACTCCTAAGTACACTGAGGAGAAAAAGGTAGAATCACCTACAGCCTCAGATATGGGTTATAACCCATCAGAAGTTTAGCGAGACTTCTCTATCCTAACTATAGAGGCCACAAGAGAATTGAATATCCCTAAAAAATTAAAAAACCAGTTTTATGATCCTCTAAACAAGGATAAAACAATATGGTTTAGTAAGAAGTATAACCTTAACCAACAACAAGCTTTTGTTGATGCTTTCATCATACACTGTAACCTTCAAAAGAAAATTAAGAATTTCTTTGAATGGTTTGCAAAGGAATACAAAAGCAGATATGATAAAATACCAAGTTGGAATAAAGTTCCACAAATTTCTGTCTTGCATAATAAAAGTGTTTTTCACACAACTAACAACCAGCTGATAAGTACCTATTTGCCTCCTGAGCAATCAATAGTCGTTTCTATTGGTGATGAGCAAGTAAAGGCAACTCCTTATCTAAAGGAGTTAACAGATGGAAGTGTCACGAACCACCTTAATCAGGTTGTTAAACAAAATAATTACACTAACCTCTTCCTAAAATCGTTGGGAGACGAAATTGCTAAGATAGAACACTTACTCACAAAAAAAATTCCCTTAAAGGATACACCCTCTACCTCCAAAAATAGTCCACCTAAACTCCCATCCGAAGCAATCATGTTCGAACTACCTCCTATCCTAAAAAAAGAAAGTCATAAATTAGGAGATGAATTTATTGGTGATAGGAATCCTCCCACCACAATAAGGACACCAAAAGATCAAGTTCAAGTGCCAAACGGACCACTCACAAGAGCAAGAGCCAAGAAGTTTCAAGCTGAGTTCAATGCCTTAATTCAAGATTTTTGGGCTCAAGCCAATCTGTTGAAGCCCATTGGTGACCCAGAAGCTAATA
Organism: Hypericum androsaemum; assembly: GCA_963995505.1. Lineage (NCBI taxonomy): Eukaryota > Viridiplantae > Streptophyta > Magnoliopsida > Malpighiales > Hypericaceae > Hypericum > Hypericum androsaemum. The sequence continues at coordinate 6,565,533 of OZ023197.1, forward strand.
AGAAGCCTATAAACATTGTTAAGGCTGTTTAGGAAGTTAATTATGTCTTGATTTTGTTTTTAGGAGTTCTAGAATATCTAGGAAGTCAGATGTTTGTTAATTCTGAATTTTCAGGAGTATCCCAAATTTTTAGGAGTTATAGTCTATCTAGGAAGTCCCTTATGAGATAATTTCGTTTTTGGAAGTTTAAATTAGTTTAGAATACTATAATTTCGTTTTGAGCATATCTCAATTCGAATTAGGAGTCTCTAAACTTTGCCTATTTATAAAGGCACAAACATAATAAGGAGACACTTTCTTTTGGCTGAATAAAATTTTGTGAGTTGTTGACTCCCTTTTGGTTCTTGCGGGCTGATTAGTTCTTGCACGAACGACCACTTATCAAACGGTTCATCCACCACCGTTTGTGGCGTATTCGCTTTAAGATCGAGGTTCTTGTTTCCCTACAGCAGCGGGTCAAGGTTATTCAATACCGAGGTTCTTGCAGAGGCATAAATAACGGGTTGAGATCTCCATCATTCTGAACGTAGAAGATCCGGCTTCCGCGTGGATCTGTAACAAGATTCACATCAGTTGGTATCAGAGCTTAGGCTCTACTTCAGACCTATCTATCTTTGAATTTTCATTTGTTTATGTTAGTATTCAGATTAGAGAGTTAGTAGTTCATTATCTGATTGTTTCTTAGTTACAGAAAAAAAAAATCCATTTCTTGCCTTTTCTTGCCTTTTCATGCCTTTTCTTGCCTTTTCTTGCCTTTTCATTCCTTTTCATGCCTTTTCTTGCCTTTTCATGCATTTTCTTACCTTTTCATATTTCTTCTTGCCTTTTCAAGCCTTTTCTTGCCTTTTCATGCATTTTCTTGCCTTTTCATGCATTTTCTTGCCTTTTCATGCATTTTCTTGCCTTTTCTTTCCTTTTCATGCCTTTTCATGCCTTTTCTAGCCTTTTCATGCCTTTTCTTGCCTTTTCATGCCTTTTCTAGCCTTTTCATGCATTTTCTTGCCTTTTCTTGCCTTTTCATGCCTTTTCATGCCTTTTCTTGCCTTTTCATGCCTTTTCTTGCTTTTTCTTCCCTTTTCATGCCTTTTCATGCCTATACATACCTTTTCATGCCTTTTCTTGCCATTTCTTGCCTTTTCATGCCTTTTCATGCCTTTTCTTGCCTTTTCTTGCATTTTCATTCCTTTTCATGCCTTTTCTTGCCTTTTTATGCATTTTCTTACCTTTTCATGTTTCTTCTTGCCTTTTCAAGCCTTTTCTTGCCTTTTCATGCATTTTCTTGCCTTTTCATGCCTTTTCTTGCCTTTTCATGCTTCTTCTTGCCTTTTCATGCCTTTACTTGCCTTTTCTTGCCTTTTCATACATTTTCTTGCATTTTCATGCCTTTTCATGCCTTTTCATGCCTTTTCTTGTGTTTTCATGCCTTTTCTTGCCTTTACATGCCTTTTCATGCATTTTCTTGCCTTTTCATGCTTTTTCTTGCCTTTTCTTGCCTTTTCATGCCTTTTCTTGCTTTTCCATGCTTTTTCATGCCTTTTCTTGCCTTTTCATGCCTTTTCATACCTTTGCATGCCTTTTCTTGATATTTTTTGCCTTTTCATGCCTTTTCAGGCCTTTGCTTGCCTTTTCAGGCCTTTGCTTGCCTTTTCAGGCCTTTTCTTGCCTTTTCATGCATTTTCTTGCCTTTTCATGTTTTTTCTTGCCTTTTCAAGCCTTTTCTTGCCTTTTCATGCCTTTTCTTGCCTTTTCATGCCTTTTCTTTCGTTTTCTCACCTTTTCATGCATTTTTTTGCCTTATCGTGCCTTTTCTTGTCTTTTCTTGCCTTTTTGTGCTTTTTCTTGTCTTTTCTTGCCTTTTCATGCCTTTTCTTCTTTTTTTCTTGCCTTTTTTTCCTTTTTCTTGCCTTTTCATACCTTTTCTTGCCTTTTCATGCTTTTTCTTACCTTTTCATGCCTTTTCTTGCATTTTCATGCCTTTTCATGCTTTTTCTTGCCTTTTCTTGCCTTTTCATCCCTTTTCTTGCCTTTTCTTACGTTTTATTAACTTTTCATACATTTTCCTACCTTTTCATGCTTTTTCTTACCTTTTCAAGCCTTTTCATACCTTTTATTACCTTTTTATGCCTTTTCCTGCCTTTTCATGTTTTGTATTGCCTTTTCTTGCCTTTTCTTTCCTTTTCATGCCTTTTCTTACCTTTTCATGCCTTTTCATGCCTTTTCTTGCCTTTTCATGTCTTTTCTTGCCTTTTCATGCCTTTTCTTGCCTTCTCTTACCTTTTCATGCCTATTCATGCCTTTTCTTGCCTTTTCGTGGCTTTTCATCCCTTTTCTTGCCTTTTCATTCCTTTTCTTTCCTTTTCTTGCATTTTCATGCCTTTTCTTTCCTTTTCATGCCTTTTCATGCCTTTTCATACCTTTTCATGCCTTTTCATGCTTTTTCTTGCCTTTTCATGCCTTTTCATGCCTTTTCTTGCCTTTTCATGCCTTTTCTAGCCTTTTCATGCCTTTTCTAGCCTTTTCATGCATTTTCTTGCCTTTTCTTGTCTTTTCATGCCTTTTCTTGCCTTTTCATGCCTTTTCTTGCCTTTTCTTGCCTTTTCTTGCCTTTTCATGCCTTTTCAAGCATTTTTGTGTGTTTTCTTGCATTTTCATCCCTTTTCTTATGTTTTCACGCCTTTTCTTGCCTTTTCTTGCCTTTTCATGCCTTTTCTTGCCTTTTCACGCCTTTTCTTGCCTTTTCATGCCTTTTCTTGCCTTTTCATGCCTTTTCATGCCTTTATATACCTATTCATGCCTTTTCTTGCCATTTCTTGCCTTTTCTTGCCTTTTCATGCCTTTTCTTGCCTTTTCTTGCCTTTTCATTCCTTTTCATGCCTTTTCTTGCCTTTTCATGCATTTTCTTACCTTTTCATGTTTCTTCTTGCCTTTTCAAGCCTTTTCTTGCCTTTTCATGCCTTTTCTTGCCTTTTCATGCATTTTCTTGCCTTTTCATGCATTTTCTTGCCTTTTCTTTCCTTTTCATGCCTTTTCATGCCTTTTCTTGCCTTTTCATACCTTTTCTTGCCTTTTCATTTCTTTTCATACCATTTCTTGCATTTTCTTTCATTTTCTTGCCTTTTCATGCATTTTCATGTCTTTCCTTGCATTTTTTCCTTTTCAAGCCTTTTCTTACCTTTTCTTGCCATTTTATGCTTTTTCTTGTCTTTTCTTGCCTTTTCTTGCCTTTTCTTCCCTTTTCATGCCTTTTCTTGCCCTTTCTTCCCTTTTCTTACCTTTTCATGCCTTTGCTTGCCTTTTCATGCCTTTTCATGCCTTTTCTTACCTTTTCTTTCCTTTTCATGCCTTTTCTTGCCTTTTCATGCCATTTCATGCCTTTTCTTGCATTTTCATGCCTTTTCTTGCCTTTTCATGCCTTTTCTTGCATTTTCTTGCCTTTTCATACCTTATCTTGCCTTTTCATGCCTTTTCATGTCTTTTCTTGTCTTTTCATGCCTTTTCTTGCCTTTTCATGCCTTTTCTTGCATTTTCATGCCTTTTCATGCCTTTTCTTGCCTTTTCTTGCTTTTTCATGCCTTTTCTTGTGTTTTCATGCCTTTTCTTGCCTTTTCTTACCTTTTCATGCCTTTCCTTGCCTTTACATTCCATTTCATGCCTTTTCTTGCCTTTACATGCCTTTTCATGCCTTTTCTTGCCTTTTCATGCCTTTTCTTGCCTTTTCTTGCCTTTTCATGCCTTTTCTTGCTTTTTCTTGCCTTTTCATGCCTTTTCTTGCATTTTTATGCCTTTTCATACCTTTTCATGCCTTTTCTTGCCATTTCTTGCCTTTTCCTGCCTTTTCAGGCCTTTTCTTGCCTTTTCATGCCTTTTCATGCCTTTTCTTGCCTTTTCATGTATTTTCTTACCTTTTCATGTTTTTTCTTGCCTTTTCAAGCCTTTTCTTGCCTTTTCATGCCTTTTCTTGCCTTTTCTTACATTTTCTTGCCTTTTTATGCATTTTCTTGCCTTTTTTTTCCTTTTCATGCCTTTTCATGCATTTTCTTGCCTTTTCATATCTTTTCATGCCATTTCTTGGCTTTTCATGCATTTTCATGTCTTTCCTTGCATTTTTTCCTATTCAAGCCTTTTCTTGCCTTTTCTCGCCATTTTATGCTTTTTTCTTATCTTTTCTTGCCTTTTCTTGCCTTTTCTTGCCTTTTCTTGCCCTTTTTCCCTTTTCTTACCTTTTCATGCCTTTGGTAGCCTTTTCTTGCCTTTTCATGCCTTTTCTTACGTTTTCTTTCCTTTTTATGCCTTTTCTTGCCTTTTCATGCCATTTCATGCCTTTTCTTGCATTTTCATGCCTTTTCTTGCCTTTTCATGCCTTTTCTTGCATTTTTTTGCCTTTTCATGCCTTTTCTTACCTTTTCTTGCCTTTCCTTGCCATTTCTTGCCTTTTCATACTTTTCATGCATTTTCTTACCTTTTCATGCCTTTTCTTGCATTTTCATGCCTTTTCATGCCTTTTCATGCCTTTTCATCCCTTTTCTTGCCTTTTCATGCCTTTTCTTGCCTGTTCTAGCCTTTTCTTGCCTTTTCATGCCTTTTCATGCCTTTTCTTGCCTTTTCATTCCTTTTCTTTCCTTTTCTTATGTTTTATTAACTTTTCATACATTTTTCTGCCTTTTCATGCTTTTTCTTGCCTTTTCAAGCCTTTTCATACCTTTTATTGCCTTTTTATGCCTTTTCCTGCCTTTTCATGTTTTTTATTGCCTTTTCTTGCCTTTTCTTACCTTTTCATGCCTTTTCTTACCTTTTCATGCCTTTTCATGCCTTCTCATGCCTTTTCATGCCTTTTCATGCCTTTTCTTTCCTTTTCTTGCCTTTTCATGCCTTTTCATGCCTTTTCTTGCCTTTTTCATGCCTTTTCTTGCCTTTTCATACCTTTTCTTGCCTTTTCTTTCCTTTTCTTGCCTTTTCATGCTTTTTCTTGTGTTTTCATGCCTTTTCTTGCCTTTTCTTTCCTTTTCTCGCCTTTACATGCCTTTTCATGCCTTTACATGCCTTTTCTTGCCTTTTCATGCCTTTTCATGCCTTTACATGCCTTTTCTTGCCTTTTCATGCCTTTTCTTGCCTTTACATGCCTTTTCATGCCTTTTCTTACTTTTTCTTGCCTTTTCTTGCCTTTTCATGCCTTTTCATACCTTTTCATGCCTTTTCTTTCCATTTCTTGCGTTTTCAGGCCTTTTCTTGCTTTTTCATTCCTTTTCATGCATTTTCTTGTGTTTTCATGCCTTTTCTTACCTTTTCATGCCTTTTCTTGCCTTTACATACCTTTTCATGCCTTTTCTTGCCTTTTCATGCCTTTTCTTGCCTTTTCTTGCCTTTTCATGCCTTTTCTTGCTTTTTCTTGCCTTTTCATGCCTTTTCTTGCCTTTTATACCTTTTCATACCTTTGCATGCCTTTTCTTGCCTTTTCATACCTTTTCTTGCCTTTTCTTTCCTTTTCTCGCCTTTACATGCCTTTTCATGCCTTTACATGCCTTTTCTTGCCTTTTCATGCCTTTTCATGCCTTTACATGCCTTTTCTTGCCTTTTCATGCCTTTTCTTGCCTTTACATGCCTTTTCATGCCTTTTCTTACTTTTTCTTGCCTTTTCTTGCCTTTTCATGCCTTTTCATACCTTTTCATGCCTTTTCTTTCCATTTCTTGCGTTTTCAGGCCTTTTCTTGCTTTTTCATTCCTTTTCATGCATTTTCTTGTGTTTTCATGCCTTTTCTTACCTTTTCATGCCTTTTCTTGCCTTTACATACCTTTTCATGCCTTTTCTTGCCTTTTCATGCCTTTTCTTGCCTTTTCTTGCCTTTTCATGCCTTTTCTTGCTTTTTCTTGCCTTTTCATGCCTTTTCTTGCCTTTTATACCTTTTCATACCTTTGCATGCCTTTTCTTGCCATTTCTTGCCTTTACATGCCTTTTGTAATACCCGACCATGTTGGTTAAACTTAGTTGGGTTCCACAAGTAATGTAATTTGATAAAATAATGATATAGAAAATAGCAATGCAAATTAGTTATCGAGAAGTTTTAGAAATGTGGTTAGATATAATTTGAACTAACTAATTATTTAAGCCAACCCTAAATAAATGAATTAATATTAACAATGATCAATCAGATAATTAGACAAAAATATCTATCGGTTGTTATATTTACAAGAGGTAGCGATTTGATTAGTAGAAAAGTAAAATATGAGTTTAGTAGGTTTCCAGTTATTTCTTTTAAAGATAAGGATTAATGAAATAAAATAGGATAAGTTAGATTTAAAAAAAAAGAAAAGGAAAGGAGACGTGACAATTTACATAGTGTCCACAAAACACACTCATCAATGTAAAATTATGGTGAAATTGATCAAATTTGGTAAAAGATAAGGATAGTAGATATTTAAAAAAATACGTGGCAGTGGTAAAAAGGTAAAAGAGACGTGGGTAAGATAGCAAAATGACAACAAGGCAGCAAGTTGAGTGGAGAAACAAATTGGAAGAGGAGGAGGTGGAGACGTTAGAAATTGGTTAGTATATATTTATGTATAAGTAGCTCATTTGTTTTAGTTCCACCGAAACAAAGAAACCAAAGAAGAAAAAGAATGAAAGTAAGTAAAGAAGTGAAGAAAAGAGGGAACCAGAAAGGTGGGGAGCAAGAAGCGACCAAGGAAGAGAGAGCTTTTGTAAGTTAATTCAGTTTCAAAGTTAATTAAATAGGATGAATTTGAAATATGACCAATTGAGGATATTGAAAGATCTACTATTAGTATGCGATGTATGTTCCTAGAAAATAAGGAGTTCAGCTAACTATGTAGATAAAAGAAGCGAGGAAAATTAATCAAGGTTAGCTTAATTATATTACCTAGGTCCAGTTATTTATTTATGCGTAAGTATATATTAGCAAACTGAATTCAGGGAGCTATTGTCTAGCAAGAAACCTATGACCTATAGTCTTCTACGTAGAATTAGTTTAGAAAACTATAACAAGAATTACAGGTGTATCAAGCTGAGTCGAAATATACTATATCTCTAATGGTTATAAGGATTATTCTAATGAGGATTTAAAGGATGATTAATGTAATAGGGGACCGTAATAGTAAAAATTGGAGTTATAAAACATGTTGAGATATTTAAGAAGATAATTAAATTATTCGGCCTAAGATAAAGTTCGCATCAAATTAGTTAAAGTATCTTAATTTAACAGGTTTGGATCGAGAACTTTATGAGATGTAGAATTAGAAAGCATAATTGGTGAAGAAGAAGTCCGTTTTGAATTGAAGTGAACAGTTCAGGAAACTAACGGTAGAACCGTGATTCTTTTAATGGTAATTATGGAAAAAGAGAGAAACCTAAATGATGGAAAGAACTTCTGAATTGAAAATTGTGTAATTAGAGAAGTTCTTTCTGTTGTCACAGGGATGTGAATTAAACATTTGTATGTTGATGAGTTAAGCACCGATTTGAAATTGAGGATCGAGATAAGGAGAGAGACCTATACATTCAGGCGAATTTATCTCAATGGATGCTGAGTCGAATCGGTAAACAAATAATATGTGACTCGTACTTTCTTTGGCGCACTCTATTTATGTGTTATGATTTGAATATGGTATTAGTAGTGCATATTGTGCATTTGTCATATGATGATGTGAGATTATGATATGTGAATATTTGGTTAATTTGGCCCAGCTCGGGCATTCGATATATTTGATCGGTTTGGAGTTTATGAATTTGTGTGATACAAAGATCTATTTGATATGGATGGTTCAGCTCTGTGATATGGACGTCTAGTAGGCAGAGGTCTACCCGTGACCAACCGGGGATGTTGGCATATGTGCACATATACTGAGGATACAATGGATTCTGATATGATCTGTTTGGCCGGCGGGGTTGGATTCTGATGGCGCCTTTGAGATATGGTATCCTCGTGTCGGAGTTGGAGTGACACTATCTAGAACTTGCCGAACGTTCGTCCAGTTTTGTGATTTGATCTTGGAATTATGTGTTCATGTGTCAAATTGCGTGACGGAATGGGACGTTGCGTAGTTTGCTCAAGCTTTTGTGACTTTGTGATTATATGCTATATTTGGTCATCTGGTAAGTATGATCTTTGAATAATGTACATCTCCGCATAATTCATTTGCCATATTAGTTATATGCATATTTTAGGAATGTTTGTGCATTGAGTAGCTAAATAAATTGCGATGCATATCTTATTTGTTTACTGGGTGTTCCAAAACACTCATCCCCCCAACCCACCAGTTTTGCAGGAACTCGTACACGAGTTGTGTTGGCTCGGAGATCTACTCTGAACGTACCAAGTCTGATTTGTTCTCCAGGACTTGCATCGAGGTCTCCAGTTTGTATTTTGCTCTTTTATCTAGAAGCTTCGTAGTCACAAGATTTATTTTGATCTTGGGAATGTTTAATTAATAAGAGTATATTAATTTTGTTTAATCTAACAAAGCTTGACAATTGGTTTTAAAATTTTGGTATTTAAAATATAAGATAATATAAGTTTTAGTTATAAGTTTAATGGTTTAAGATTGATAAGAATAAGAATAAGTTTGAGGCTGGCTAGATCTTTGTGTGTGATTTAAGTAGTCAAAGTCTAGCGCCGGTCACCGACCACAGAATTGGGTCGTGACACCTTTTCAGGCCTTTTCTTGCCTTTTCATGCCTTTTCATGCCTTTTCTTGCCTTTTCATGCATTTTCTTACCTTTTCATGTTTTTTCTTGACTTTTCAAGCCTTTTCTTGCCTTTCATGCCTTTTCATGCCTTTTCTTGCCTTTTCTTTCCTTTTCTCACCTTTTCTTGCCTTTTCATGCCTTTTCATGTCTTTTCTTGCCTTTTTGTGCTTTTTCTTGTCTTTTCTTGCCTTTTCATGCCTTTTCTTGCCTTTTCAAGCCTTTTCTTCTTTTTTTTCTTGCCTTTTTTTCCTTTTTCTTGCCTTTTCATACATTTTCTTACCTTTTCTTGCCTTTTCATGCCTTTTCTTACCTTTTCTTTCCTTTTCATGCCTTTTCTTGCCTTTTCATGCCATTTCATGCCTTTTCTTGCATTTTCATGCCTTTTCTTGCCTTTTCATGCCTTTTCATGCATTTTCTTGCCTTTTCATGCCTTTTCTTCCCTTTTCTTGCCTTTCCTTGCCTTTTCATGCCTTTTCATGCCTTTTCATGCCTTTTCTTGCCTTTTCATGCCTTGTCTTGCCTTTTCTTGCCTTTTCATACCTTTTCTTGCATTTTCATGCCTTTTCAAGCCTTTTCATGCCTTTTCTTGTGTTTTCATGCCTTTTCTTGCCTTTACATGCCTTTTCGTGCCTTTTCTTGCCTTTTCAAGCTTTTTCTTGCCTTTTCTTGCCTTTTCATACCTTTTCTTGCTTTTTCTTGCCTTTTCATGCCTTTACATGCCTTTTCATACCTTTGCATGACTTTTCTTGCCATTTCTTGCCTTTTCATGCCTTTTCAGGCCTTTTCTTGCCTTTTCTTGCCTTTTCATGCCTTTTCTTGCCCTTTCATATTTTTTCTTGCCTTTTCAAGCCTTTTCATGCCTTTTCTTGTCTTTGCTTGCCTTTTTGTGCTTTTTCTTGTCTTTTTTTGCCTTTTCTTCTTTTTTTCTTGCCTTTTTTTCCTTTTTCTTGCCTTTTCATACCTTTTCTTGCCTTTTCATGTCTTTTCTTACCGTTTCATGCCTTTTCTTGCTTTCATGCCTTTTCTTGCCTTTTCATGCCTTTTCTTGCCTTTTCATCCCTTTTCTTGCCTTTTCATGTCTTTTCTTGCCTGTTCTTGCCTTTTCTTACCTTTTCATGCCTTTTCTTGCCTTTTCATTCCTTTTCTTGCCTTTTCTTACGTTTTATTAACTTTTCATACATTTTCCTGCCTTTTCATGCTTTTTCTTGCCTTTTCAAGCCTTTTCATACCTTTTATTGCCTTTTTATGCCTTTTCATGTTTTTTATTGCCTTTTCTTGCCTTTTCTTACCTTTTCATGCCTTTTCATGCCTTTTCATGCCTTTTCATGCCTTTTCTTTCCTTTTCTTGCCTTTTCATGCCTTTTCATGCCTTTTCTTTCCTTTTTCATGCCTTTTCTTGCCTTTTCATACCTTTTCTTGCCTTTTCTTTCCTTTTCATACCTTTTCTTACCTTTTCTTTCCTTTTCATGCCTTTTCTTGCCTTTACATGCCTTTTCATACCTTTGCATGACTTTTCTTGCCATTTCTTGCCTTTTCATGCCTTTTCAGGCCTTTTCTTGCCTTTTCTTGCCTTTTCATGCCTTTTCTTGCCCTTTCATATTTTTTCTTGCCTTTTCAAGCCTTTTCATGCCTTTTCTTGTCTTTGCTTGCCTTTTTGTGCTTTTTCTTGTCTTTTTTTGCCTTTTCATGCCTTTTCTTGCCTTTTCTTCTTTTTTTCTTGCCTTTTTTTCCTTTTTCTTGCCTTTTCATACCTTTTCTTGCCTTTTCATGTCTTTTCTTACCGTTTCATGCCTTTTCTTGCATTTTCATGCCTTTTCTTGCCTTTTCATGCCTTTTCTTGCCTTTTCATGCCTTTTCTTGCCTTTTCATGTCTTTTCTTGCCTGTTCTTGCCTTTTCTTACCTTTTCATGCCTTTTCTTGCCTTTTCATTCCTTTTCTTGCCTTTTCTTACGTTTTATTAACTTTTCATACATTTTCCTGTCTTTTCATGCTTTTTCTTGCCTTTTCAAGCCTTTTCATACCTTTTATGCCTTTTCATGTTTTTTATTGCCTTTTCTTGCTTGCCTTTTCTTACCTTTTCATGCCTTTTCATGCCTTTTCATGCCTTTTCATGCCTTTTCATGCCTTTTCTTTCCTTTTCTTGCCTTTTCATGCCTTTTCATGCCTTTTCTTACCTTTTTCATGCCTTTTCTTGCCTTTTCATACCTTTTCTTGCCTTTTCTTTCCTTTTCATGCTTTTTCTTGCCTTTTCTTACCTTTTTCATGCCTTTTCTTGCCTTTTCATACCTTTTCTTGCCTTTTCTTTCCTTTTCATACCTTTTCATGCCTTTTCTTGCCTTTTCATACCTTTTCATACCTTTTCATGCCTTTTCATGCTTTTTCTTGTGTTTTCATGCCTTTTCTCGCCTTTACATGCCTTTTCTTGCCTTTTCATGCCTTTTCTTGCCTTTTCATGCCTTTTCATACTTTTTCTTACCTTTTCATGCCTTTTCTTGCCTTTTCATGCCTTTTCATACCTTTTCATGCCTTTTCTTTCCATTTCTTGCGTTTTCAGGCCTTTTCTTGCTTTTTCATGCATTTTCTTGTGTTTTCATGCCTTTTCTTACCTTTTCATGCCTTTTCTTGCCTTTACATACCTTTTCATGCCTTTTCTTGCCTTTTCATGCCTTTTCTTGCCTTTTCTTGCCTTTTCATGCCTTTTCTTGCTTTTTCTTGCCTTTTCATGCCTTTTCTTGCCTTTTATACCTTTTCATACCTTTGCATGCCTTTTCTTGCCATTTCTTGCCTTTACATGCCTTTTCAGGCCTTTTCTTGCCTTTTCATGCCTTTTCATACCTTTTATTGCCTTTTCATGCATTTTCTTACCTTTTCATGTTTTTTCTTGACTTTTCAAGCCTTTTCTTGCCTTTTCTTGCCTTTTCATGCCTTTTCTTGCCTTTTCTTGCATTTTCTTTCCTTTTCTCACCTTTTCTTGCCTTTTCATGCCTTTTCATGTCTTTTCTTGCCTTTTTGTGCTTTTTCTTGTCTTTTCTTGCCTTTTCATGCCTTTTCTTGCCTTTTCATGCCTTTTCTTCTTTTTTTCCTGCCTTTTTTTCCTTTTTCTTGCCTTTCCATACATTTTCTTGCCTTTTCTTGCCTTTTCATGCCTTTTCTTACCTTTTCTTTCCTTTTCATGCCTTTTCTTGCCTTTTCATGCCATTTCATGCCTTTTCTTGCATTTTCATGCCTTTTCTTGCCTTTTCATGCCTTTTCATGCATTTTCTTGCCTTTTCATGCCTTTTCTTGCCTTTCCTTGCCTTTTCATGCCTTTTCATGCCTTTTCTTGCCTTTTCATGCCTTGTCTTGCCTTTTCTTGCCTTTTCATACCTTTTCTTGCATTTTCATGCCTTTTCTTGTGTTTTCATGCCTTTTCTTGCCTTTACATGCCTTTTCGTGCCTTTTCTTGCCTTTTCATGCTTTTTCTTGCCTTTTCTTGCCTTTTCATGCCTTTTCTTGCTTTTTCTTGCCTTTTCATGCCTTTACATGCCTTTTCATACCTTTGCATGCCTTTTCTTGCCATTTCTTGCCTTTTCATGCCTTTTCAGGCCTTTTCTTGCCTTTTCTTGCCTTTTCATGCCTTTTCTTGCCTTTTCATGCATTTTCTTACCCTTTCATATTTTTTCTTGCCTTTTCTTGCCTTTTCAAGCCTTTTCATGCATTTTCTTGTCTTTTCTTACCTTTTTGTGCTTTTTCTTTTCTTTTTTTTCCTTTTCATGCCTTTTCTTGCCTTTTCTTGCCTTTTCTTCTTTTTTTCTTGCCTTTTTTTCCTTTTTCTTGCCTTTTCATACCTTTTCTTGCCTTTTCATGTCTTTTCTTACCGTTTCATGCCTTTTCTTGCATTTTCATGCCTTTTCTTGCCTTTTCATGCCTTTTCATGCCTTTTCTTGCCTTTTCATGTCTTTTCTTGCCTGTTCTTACCTTTTCTTACCTTTTCATGCCTTTTCTTGCCTTTTCATTCCTTTTCTTGCCTTTTCTTATGTTTTATTAACTTTTCATACATTTTCCTGCCTTTTCATGCATTTTCCTGCCTTTTCATACCTTTTATTGCCTTTTTATGCCTTTTCCTGCCTTTTCATGTTTTTTATTGCCTTTTCTTGCCTTTTCTTTCCTTTTCATGCCTTTTCTTACCTTTTCATGCCTTTTCATGCCTTTTCTTGCCTTTTCATGTCTTTTCTTCCCTTTTCATGCCTTTTCTTGCCTTCTCTTACCTTTTCATGCCTATTCATGCCTTTTCTTGCCTTTTCATGCCTTTTCTTGCCTTTTCATGGCTTTTCATCACTTTTCTTGCCTTTTCATTCCTTTTCTTTCCTTTTCTTGCATTTTCATGCCTTTTCTTTCCTTTTCATGCCTTTTCATGCCTTTTCATACCTTTTCATGCCTTTTCATGCCTTTTCTTGCCTTTTCATACCTTTTCATGCCTTTTCATGCCTTTTCATACCTTTTCATGCCTTTTCTTGCCATTTGTTGCCTTTTCTTGCCTTTTCATGCCTTTTCATGCCTTTTCTTATCTTTTCTTGCCTTTTCATGTCTTTTCTTACCTTTTCATGCATTTTCTTACCTTTTCATGTTTCTTCTTGCCTTTTCAAGCTTTTTCTTGCCTTTTCTTGCCTTTTCATGCATTTTCTTGCCTTTTCATGCATATTCTTGCTTTTTCTTTCCTTTTCATGCCTTTTCATGCCTTTTCTTGCCTTTTCATGCCTTTTCTTGCCTTTTCATTTCTTTTCATACCATTTCTTGCCTTTTCTTTCGTTTTCTTGCCTTTTCATAAATTTTCATGTCTTTCCTTGCATTTTTTCCTTTTCAAGCCTTTTCTCGCCATTTTATGCTTTTTCTTGTCTTTTCTTGCCTTTTCTTGCCATTTCTTGCCTTTTGATGCCTTTTCTTGCCCTTTCTTCCCGTTTCTTACCTTTTCATGCCTTTGCTTGCCTTTTCTTGCCATTTCATGCCTTTTCTTACCTTTTCTTTCCTTTTCATGCCTTTTCTTGCCTTTTCATGCCATTTCATGCCTTTTCTTGCCTTTTCTTTCCTTTTCTTGCCTTTTCATGCCTTTTCATACCTTTTCATGCCTTTTCTTACCATTTCTTGCCTTTTCATGCCTTTTCAGGCCTTTTCTTGCCTTTTCTTGCCTTTTCATGCCTTTTCTTGCATTTTCTTGCCTTTTCATGCATTTTCTTACCTTTTCATGCATTTTCTTGCCTTTTCTTTCCTTTTCATGCATTTTCTTGCCTTTTCATATCTTTTCATGCCATTTTCTTGCCTTTTCATATCTTTTCATGCCATTTCTTGCCCTTTCTTCCCTTTTCTTACCTTTTCATGCCTTTGCTTACCCTTTCTTGCCTTTTCATGACTTTTCTTACCTTTTCTTTCCTTTTCATGCCTTTTCTTGCCTTTTTATGCCATTTCATGCCTTTTCTTGCATTTTCATGCCTTTTCTTGCCTTTTCGTGCCTTTTTCTTGCATTTTCTTGCCTTTTCATGCCTTTTCATACCTTATCTTGCCTTTTCATGCCTTTTCATGCCTTTTCTTGTCTTTTCATGCCTTTTCTTGCCTTTTCTTGCATTTTCATGCATTTTCATGCCTTTTCATGCCTTTTCTTGCCTTTTCATGCCTTTTCTTGTGTTTTCATGCCTTTTCTTCTCTTTTCTTGCCTTTTCATGCCTTTTCTTGCCTTTACATGCCTTTTCATGCCTTTTCTTGCCTTTTCTTGCCTTTTCTTGCCTTTTCTCTCCTTTTCAAGCCTTTTCTTGCTTTTTCTTGCCTTTTCATGCCTTTGCTTGCCTTTTCATGCCTTTTCATACCTTTTCTTGCCATTTCTTGCCTTTTCATGCCTTTTCAAGCCTTTTCTTGCCTTTTCATGCCTTTTCATGCCTTTCATGCATTTTCTTACCTTTTCATGTTTTTTCTTGCCTTTTCATCCCTTTTCTTTCCTTTTCATGCCTTTTCATGCATTTTCTTGCCTTTTCATATCTTTTCATGCCATTTCTTACCTTTTCTTTCATTTTCTTGCCTTTTCATGCCTTTTCTTGCCTTTTCTTGCCTTTTCATGCATTTTATTGCCTTTTCTTTCCTTTTCTTGCCTTTTCATGCCTTTTCTTGCCTTTTCTTGCCTTTTCTTGCATTTTCATGCCTTTTCATGCATTTTCTTGCCTTTTCATGCCTTTTCTTACCTTTTCTTGCCTTTCCTTGCCATTTCTTGCCTTTTCATGCATTTTCTTGCCTTTTCATGCCTTTTCTTACCTTTTCTTGCCTTTCCTTGCCATTTCTTGCCTTTTCATGCCTTTTCATGCCTTTTCATGCCTTTTCTTGCCTTTTCATGCCTTGTCTTGCCTTTTCTTGCCTTTTCATACCTTTTCTTGCATTTTCATGCCTTTTCATGCCTTTTCTTGTGTTTTCATTACTTTTCTTGCCTTTTCATGCCTTTTCTTGCCTTTACATGCCTTTTCTTGCCTTTTCATGCTTTTTCTTGCCTTTTCTTGCATTTTCATGCCCTTTCTTGCTTTTTCTTGCCTTTTCATGCATTTTCTTGCCTTTTCATGCCTTTTCATACCTTTGGCATGCCTTTTCTTGCCATTTCTTGCCTTTTCAGGCCTTTTCTTGCCTTTTCATGCTTTTCATGCCTTTTCTTGCCTTTTCATGCATTTCATGACTTTTCTTGCCTTTTCATACATTTTCTTACCTTTTCATGTTTTTTCTTGCCTTTTCAAGCCTTTTCTTGCCTTTTCATGCCTTTTCTTTCCTTTTCTCACCTTTTCTTGCCTTTTCATGTATTTTTTGCCTTTTCATGCCTTTTCTTGTCTTTTCTTGCCTTTTTTGTGCTTTTTCTTATCTTTTCTTGCCTTTTCATGGCTTTTCTTTTATTTTCATGCCTTTTCTTCTTTTTTTTCTTGCCTTTTTTTTCCTTTTTCTTGCCTTTTCATACCTTTTCTTGCCTTTTCATGCATTTTCTTACCTTTTCATGCCTTTTCTTGCATTTTCATGCCTTTTCATGCCTTTTCTTGCCTTTTCATGCCTTTTCTTGCCTTTTCATCCCTTTTCTTGCCTTTTCTTGCTTGTTCTAGCCTTTTCTTGCCTTTTCATGCCTTTTCTTGCCTTTTCATACCTTTTCTTTCCTTTTCTTACGTTTTATTAACTTTTCATACATTTTTCTACCTTTCCATGCTTTTTCTTGCCTTTTAAAGCCTTTTCATACCTTTTATTGCCTTTTTATGCCTTTTCTTGCCTTTTCATGTTTTTTATTGCCTTTTCTTGCCTTTTCTTTCCTTTTCATGCCTTTTTCTTACCTTTTCATACCTTTTCATGCCTTTTCATGTCTTTTCTTTCCTTTTCATGCCTTTTCTTGCCTTCTCTTACCTTTTCATGCCTATTCATGCCTTTTCTTGCTTTTTCATGCCTTTTCTTGCCTTTTCATTGCTTTTCATCCCTTTTCTTACCTTTTCATTCCTTTCTTTCCTTTTCTTGCATTTTCATGCCTTTTCATGCATTTTCTTTCCTTTTCTTGCATTTTCATGCCTTTTCTTTCCTTTTCATGCATTTTGATGCCTTTTCTTTCCTTTCATGCCTTTTCATAACTTTTCATGCCTTTTCATGCCTTTTCATGCCTTTTCATGCCTTTTCATACCTTTTCATGCCTTTTCTTGCCATTTCTTGCCTTTTCTTGCCTTTTCATGCCTTTTCATGCCTTTTCTTGCCTTTCATGCCTTTTCTTGCCTTTTCATGCATTTTCTTACCTTTTCATGTTTCTTCTTGCCTTTTCAAGCTTTTTCTTGCCTTTTCATGCCTTTTCTTGCCTTTTCTTGCCTTTTTATGCATTTTCTTGCCTTTTCATGCCTTTTCATTTCTTTTTATACCATTTCTTGCCTTTTCTTTCATTTTCTTGCCTTTTCATGCATTTTCATGTCTTTCCTTGCATTTTTTCCTTTTCAAGCCTTTTCTCGCCATTTTATGCTTTTTCTTATCTTTTCTTGCCTTTTCTTGCCTTTTCATGCCTTTTCTTGCCCTTTCTTCCCTTTTCATACCTTTTCATGCCTTTGCTTGCATTTTCTTGCCTTTTCATGCCTTTTCTTACCTTTCTTTCCTTTTCATGCCTTTTCTTGCCTTTTCATGCCATTTCATGCCTTTTATTGCATTTTCATGCCATTTCTTGCATTTTCTTGCCTTTTCTTTCCTTTTCACACCTTATCTTGCCTTTTCATGCCTTTTTCATGTCTTTTCTTGTCTTTTCATGCCTTTTCTTGCCTTTTCTTGCCTTTTCATGCCTTTTCATGCCTTTTCATGCCTTTTCTTGCCTTTTCATGCCTTTTCATGCCTTTTGTTGTGTTTTCATGCCTTTTCTTGCCTTTTCTTGCCTTGACATGCCTTTTCATGCCTTTTCTTGCCTTTTCATGCCTTTTCTTGCCTTTTCTTACCTTTTCATGCCTTTTCTTGCTTTTTCTTGCCTTTTCATGCCTTTTCATGCCTTTTCTTGCCTTTTCATGCCTTTTCTTGCCTTTTCATGCCTTTTCTTGCCTTTTCATGCTTTTTCTTGCCTTTTCAAGCCTTTTCATTCCTTTTCTTGCCTTTTCATTCCTTTTCTTGCCTTTTCATGCCTTTTCATGCCTTTTCTTGCCATTTCATGCCTTTTCTTACCTTTTCTTTCCTTTTCATGCCTTTTCTTGCCTTTTCACGCCATTTCATGCCTTTTCTTGCATTTTCATGCCTTTTTTTGCCTTTTCATGCCATTTCTTGCATTTTCTTGCCTTTTCATGCCTTTTCATACCTTATCTTGCCTTTTCATGCCTTTTTATGCCTTTTCATGTCTTTTCTTGTCTTTTCATGCCTTTTCTTGCCTTTTCATGCCTTTTCTTACCTTTTCATGCCTTTTCTTGCCTTTTCTTGCCTTGTCATGCCTTTTCTTGCTTTTTCTTGCCTTTTCTTGCCTTTTCATACCTTTTCATGCCTTTTCTTGCCATTTCTTGCCATTTCATGCCTTTTCAGGCCTTTTCATCCCTTTTCTTGCCTTTTCATGCATTTTCTTACCTTTTCATGTTTTTTCTTGCCTTTTAAAGCCTTTTCTTGCCTTTTCTTGCCTTTTCATGCATTTTCTTACCTTTTCATGCATTTTCTTGCCTTTTCATATCTTTTCATGCCATTTTCTTGCCTTTTCATATCTTTTCATGCCATTTCTTGCCCTTTCTTCCCTTTTCTTACCTTTTCATGCCTTTGCTTGCCTTTTCTTGCCTTTTCATGCCTTTTCTTACCTTTTCTTTCCTTTTCATGCCTTTTCTTACCTTTTCATGCCATTTCATGCCTTTTCTTGCCTTTTCATGGCTTTTCTTTCATTTTCTTACCTTTTCATGCCTTTTCATACCTTATCTTGCCTTTTCATGCCTTTTCATGCCTTTTCATGTCTTTTCTTGTCTTTTCATGCCTTTTCTTGCCTTTTCTTGCCTATTCATGCCTTTTCTTGCATTTTCATGCCTTTTCATGCCTTTTCTTGCCTTTTCTTGCCTTTTCATGCCTTTTCTTGTGTTTTCATGCCTTTTCTTGCCTTTTCTTTCCTTTTCATGCCTTTTCATGCCTTTTCTTGCCTTTACATGCCTTTTCATGCCTTTTCTTGCCTTTTCATGCCTTTTCTTGCCATTTCTTGCCTTTTCATGCCTTTTCAGGCCTTTTCTTGCCTTTTCTTGCCTTTTCATGCCTTTTCATGCCTTTTCTTGCCTTTTCATGTCTTTTCTTGCCTTTTCATGCCTTTTCTTTCCTTCTCTTACCTTTTCATGCCTATTCATGCCTTTTCTTGCCTTTTCATGCCTTTTCTTGCCTTTTCATGGCTTTTCATCACTTTTCTTGCCGTTTCATTCCTTTTCTTTCCTTTTCTTGCATTTTCATGCCTTTTCTTTCCTTTTCATGCCTTTTCATGCCTTTTCATACCTTTTCATGCCTTTTCATGCCTTTTCTTGCCTTTTCATACCTTTTCATGCCTTTTCATGCCTTTTCTTGCCATTTGTTGCCTTTTCTTGCCTTTTCATGCCTTTTCATGCCTTTTCTTATCTTTTCTTGCCTTTTCATGTCTTTTCTTACCTTTTCATGCATTTTCTTACCTTTTCATGTTTCTTCTTGCCTTTTCAAGCTTTTTCTTGCCTTTTCTTGCCTTTTCATGCATTTTCTTGCCTTTTCATGCATATTCTTGCTTTTTCTTTCCTTTTCATGCCTTTTCATGCCTTTTCTTGCCTTTTCAAGCCTTTTCTTGCCTTTTCATTTCTTTTCATACCATTTCTTGCCTTTTCTTTCGTTTTCTTGCCTTTTCATGCATTTTCATGTCTTTCCTTGCATTTTTTCCTTTTCAAGCCTTTTCTCGCCATTTTATGCTTTTTCTTGTCTTTTCTTGCCTTTTCTTGCCATTTCTTGCCTTTTCATGCCTTTTCTTGCCCTTTCTTCCCGTTTCTTACCTTTTCATGCCTTTGCTTGCCTTTTCTTGCCATTTCATGCCTTTTCTTACCTTTTCTTTCCTTTTCATGCCTTTTCTTGCCTTTTCATGCCATTTCATGCATTTTCTTGCCTTTTCATGCATTTTCATGCCTTTTCTTGCATTTTCATGCCTTTTCTTGCCTTTTCGTGCCTTTTCTTGCATTTTCTTGCCTTTTCATGCCTTTTCATACCTTATCTTGCCTTTTCATGCCTTTTCATGCCTTTTCTTGTCTTTTCATGCCTTTTCTTGCCTTTTCTTGCATTTTCATGCATTTTCATGCCTTTTCATGCCTTTTCTTGCCTTTTCATGCCTTTTCTTGTGTTTTCATGCCTTTTCTTCCCTTTTCTTGCCTTTTCATGCCTTTTCTTGCCTTTACATGCCTTTTCATGCCTTTTCTTGCCTTTTCTTGCCTTTTCTCTCCTTTTCAAGCCTTTTCTTGCTTTTTCTTGCCTTTTCATGCCTTTGCTTGCCTTTTCATGCCTTTTCATACCTTTTCTTGCCATTTCTTGCCTTTTCATGCCTTTTCAAGCCTTTTCTTGCCTTTTCATGCCTGTTCATGCCTTTCATGCATTTTCTTACCTTTTCATGTTTTTTCTTGCCTTTTCATCCCTTTTCTTTCCTTTTCATGCCTTTTCATGCATTTTCTTGCCTTTTCATATCTTTTCATGCCATTTCTTACCTTTTCTTTCATTTTCTTGCCTTTTCATGCCTTTTCTTGCCTTTTCTTGCCTTTTCATGCATTTTATTGCCTTTTCTTTCCTTTTCTTGCCTTTTCATGCCTTTTCTTGCCTTTTCATGCCTTTTCTTGCCTTTTCTTGCCTTTTCTTACATTTTCATGCCTTTTCATGCATTTTCTTGCCTTTTCATGCCTTTTCTTACCTTTTCTTGCCTTTCCTTGCCATTTCTTGCCTTTTCATGCATTTTCTTGCCTTTTCATGCCTTTTCTTACCTTTTCTTGCCTTTCCTTGCCATTTCTTGCCTTTTCATGCCTTTTCTTGCCTTTTCATGCCTTGTCTTGCCTTTTCTTGCCTTTTCATACCTTTTCTTGCATTTTCATGCCTTTTCATGCCTTTTCTTGTGTTTTCATGACTTTTCTTGCCTTTTCATGCCTTTTCTTGCCTTTACATGCCTTTTCTTGCCTTTTCATGCTTTTTCTTGCCTTTTCTTGCATTTTCATGCCCTTTCTTGCTTTTTCTTGCCTTTTCATGCATTTTCTTGCCTTTTCATGCCTTTTCATACCTTTGCATGCCTTTTCTTGCCATTTCTTGCCTTTTCAGGCCTTTTCTTGCCTTTTCATGCCTTTTCATGCCTTTTCTTGCCTTTTCATGCATTTTCATGACTTTTCTTGCCTTTTCATACATTTTCTTACCTTTTCATGTTTTTTCTTGCCTTTTCAAGCCTTTTCTTGCCTTTTCATGCCTTTTCTTTCCTTTTCTCACCTTTTCTTGCCTTTTCATGTATTTTTTTGCCTTTTCATGCCTTTTCTTGTCTTTTCTTGCCTTTTGTGCTTTTTCTTATCTTTTCTTGCCTTTTCATGGCTTTTCTTGCCTTTTCATACCTTTTCTTGCCTTTTCATGCATTTTCTTACCTTTTCATGCCTTTTCTTGCATTTTCATGCCTTTTCATGCCTTTTCTTGCCTTTTCATGCCTTTTCTTGCCTTTTCATCCCTTTTCTTGCCTTTTCTTGCTTGTTCTAGCCTTTTCTTGCCTTTTCATGCCTTTTCTTGCCTTTTCATACCTTTTCTTTCCTTTTCTTACGTTTTATTAACTTTTCATACATTTTTCTACCTTTCCATGCTTTTTCTTGCCTTTTAAAGCCTTTTCATACCTTTTATTGCCTTTTTATGCCTTTTCTTGCCTTTTCATGTTTTTTATTGCCTTTTCTTGCCTTTTCTTTCCTTTTCATGCCTTTTCTTACCTTTTCATACCTTTTCATGCCTTTTCATGTCTTTTCTTTCCTTTTCATGCCTTTTCTTGCCTTCTCTTACCTTTTCATGCCTATTCATGCCTTTTCTTGCTTTTTCATGCCTTTTCTTGCCTTTTCATTGCTTTTCATCCCTTTTCTTACCTTTTCATTCCTTTTCTTTCCTTTTCTTGCATTTTCATGCCTTTTCATGCA